>JAJJWX010000222.1:1200000-1800000 GCA_023529315.1 Papaver bracteatum
CACTGCTAGTGAAACAATGTTGGAGGGAAAACTGGTTAGGATGAATAAAAAGTATAGAAACAATTTCAAGTATGCAGAAAGAGATTTCAAGCATGTACCAAAAAATGCCGTAGATCCTGTTTTTTATTTTCTGATGGAGGAATTTTCCATTGGAGAAGAAGCAGTTAATCCAGCTGAAGAAACCAATGGGAAGAAACCTAGAGGTTCCAAAACCAAAGCTATTGGTGAAACTTTTTCCAATGAGCTCCCAAAGGAGGTTCAGGAGTGGTTGTCTTCTTATCCATGCTTGCTTAAGGTTTTGGGGGAATTAAAAAAAAACAATGGGAAGAAACCTAGAGGTTCCAAAACCAAATCTGTTGGTGAAACAGATCTGATATCTTTAGATACAGAATGGTAAGGTTAACTCCTCAGGAAAGGTTAACTCCTCAGGAAATCGATGCTCTTACGAAACTGGATGATGCTCCGGTGAAACGCCCTGCTGTGGAGGGTGTAGAAGCTGCTGAGAATAATAAGATAAAAACGGAACATGAAAATGGTGTTGGTAGCAGTAGTAATCCTCCAACTCGGAAGAAAATCTATGAGCATATATGGAGCAATCATGATCAGATGGTGATTATGGAAACTATGTTGAAATTTCGCAAGGAAGGTAAAGATCCTAGAGATGATCTAGGTTGAGTTCTTGCTTATATCATGCATAAGCTGGATGTGGAAGCATATACCGCTGCTACCGAAACCAAATTAAGTAGAAAACTGACAGCGATGAAAAACAAGTATGAAAACAATATCAGGTATGCTGAAAAGGGGTGCCGATTAACAAATGGGTTAGATCCTGCCTTATATTCTCTAATGAAGGAATTTTTTGCGGGGGAAGAAGAAGTAATATCGAACAAACCTAAAGGTTGTAAAACCAATGGGAAGAAACTTAGAGGTTTCAAAACCAAAACTGTTGGTGAAACTTCTTCCAAGGAGCTCCCAAAGGAGGTTCACGATGAGTTATCTTCTTATCCATGCTTGCTCAAGGTTTTAGGGGAATTCAGAAACATACCCTCGGGACCAAGTTGTTTGAAAGAAGCTGAAGCTCTGGCCAAACTTGGACCTGCACAAATGAGGGACTTTGAATATCAGTGCACAAAGGTAAAAGAGGAGGAGGAGAAGAAGGTATAAGACCCCCTCGGTTAACTTCTCCGGATATTTCTTCTCATGTGAAATGCCCTGCTGTGGGTGTAAAAGTTACTGATAAAGATTTGAAGAATAAGAAGATTAAACAAGAAGAGGAAAATGGTGGTGGTAGCAGTAGTAATCCTCAAACTTGGAAGAATCCCTTTGATCATATATGGAGCGGTCATGATGAATTGGTGAGTATGGAATCTATGTTGGATTGGCGTAAGAAAGGTAAAGATCTAAAAGCTGACCTAGGTGGATTTCTTGCTTATATGAGGGATAAACTGGATTTCACAACATCTACCACTGCTAATGAAACACAGTTGGATGGAAAACTGGTTAGGATGAAGAAAAAGTATAGAAACAATTTCAAGTATGAAGAAAGAGATTTCAAGCATGTACCATAAAATACCGTAGATCCTGCTTTGTATTTTCAAATGGAGGAATTTTCCGTTAGAGAAAAAGCAGTTAATCCAGCTACAACAACAATTGGGAAGAAACCTAGAGGTTCAAAAACCAAAACTGTTGGTGAAACTTCTTCCAAGGAGCTCCCAAAGGAGGTTCAGGAGGGGTTGTCTTCTTATCCATGCCTGCTTAAGGTTTTGGGGGAATTAAAAAAAACAATGGGAAGAAACCTAGAGGTTCCAAAACCAAATATGTTGGTGAAACATATCTGATATCTTTAGATACAGAATGGTAAGGTTAACTCCTCGGGAAAGATTAACTCCTCACGAAATAGATGCTCTTACGAAACTGGCTGATGCTCCTGTGAAAAGCCCTTCTAAGGAGGGTGTAGAAGCTGCTGAGAATAAAAAGATAAAAACAGAACATGAAAATAGTGTTGGTAGCAGTAGTAATTCTCCAAATCGGAAGAAACTCTTTAAGTTTTTATGGAGCAATCATGATCATATGGTGATTATGGAAACTATGTTGAAATTGCGCAAGGAAGGTAAAGATCCTAGAGCTGATCTAGGTGGAGTTCTTGCTTCTATCATGCATAAGTTGGATGTGGAAGCATATACCGCTGCTACTGAAACCAAATTAAGTAGAAAAATGATAGCGATGGAAAACAAGTATGAAAACAATATCAGGTATGCTGAAAATGGGTGCCGATTAACAAATGGGTTAGATCCTGCCTTGTATTCTCTAATGAAGGAATTTTTTGCGGGGGAAGAAGAAGTAAGATCGAACAAACCTAAAGGTTTAAAAACCAATGGAAAGAAACTTAGAGGTTTCAAAACCAAAACTGTTGGTGAAACTTCTTCCAAGGAGCTCCCAAAGGTGGTTCACGATGAGTTATCTTCTTATCCATGCTTGCTCAAGGTTTTGGGGGAATTCAGAAACATACCCTCGGGACCAAGTTGTTTGACAGAAGCTAAAGCTCTGGCCAAACTTGGACCTGTACAAATGAAGGACTTTGAATATCAATGCACAAAGGTAAAAGAGGAGGAGGAAAAGGTAAAAGAGGAGGAGAAGAAGGTACAAGACCCCCTCGGTTAACTTCTCCGGATATTGCTGCTCCTGTGAAATGCCCTGCTGTGGGTGTAAAAGTTACTGATAAAGATTTGAAGAATAAGAAAATTAAACAAGAAGAGGAAAATGGTGGTGGTAGCAGTAGTAAGTCTCAAACTTGGAAGAATCCCTTTGAGCATATATGGAGCGGTCATGATGAATTGGTGATTATGGAAACTATGTTGGATTGGCGTAAGAAAGGTAAAGATCCGAGAGCTGACCTAGGTGGATTTCTTGTTTATATGAGGGATAAACTGGATTTTATAGCAGCTACCACTGCTAATGAAACACAATTAGAGGGAAAACTGGTTAGGATGAAGAAAAAGTATAGAAACAATTTCAAGTATGCAGAAAGAGATTTCAAGCATGTACCAAAAAATGCCGTAGATCCTGCTTTGTATTTTCTAATGGAGGAATTTTCCATTGGAGAAGAAGCATTTAATCCAGCTGCAACAACAATTGGGAAAAAACCTAGAGGTTCCAAAACCAAAACTGTTAGTGAAACTTTTTCCAAGGAGCTCCCAAAGGAGGTTCAGGAGGGGTTGTCTTCTTATCCATGCTTTCTTAAGGTTTTGGGGGAATTAAAAAAAAAACAATGGGAAGAAACCTAGAGGTTCCAAAACCAAATCTGTTGGTGAAACAGATCTGATATCTTTAGATAAAGAATGTTAAGGTTAACTCCTCATAAAAGGTTAACTCCACAGGAAATCGATGCTCTTACGAAACTGGATGATGCTCCTGTGAAACACCATGCTGAGGAGGGTGTAGAAGCTGCTGAGAAAAAGAAGATAAAAATGGAACATGAAAATGGTGTTGGTAGCAGTAGTAATACTCCAACTCGGAAGAAACTCTTTGAGCATATATGGAGCAATCATGATCATATGGTGATTATGGAAACTATGTTAACATTGTGCAAGGAAGGTAAAGATCCTAGAGATGATCTAGGTGGAGTTCTTTCTTCTATCATGCATAAGTTGGATGTGGAAGCATATACTGCTTCTACTGAAACCAAATTAAGTAGAAAAATGACAGCAATGGAAAACAAGTATGAAAACAATATCAGGTATGCTGAAAAGGGGTGCCGATTAACAAATGGGTTAGATCCTACCTTGTATTCTCTAATGAAGGAATTTTTTGCGGGGGAAGAAGAAGTAAGATCGAACAAACCTAAAGGTTGCAAAACCAATGGGAAGAAACTTAGAGGTTTCAAAACCACAAATGTTGGTGAAACTTCTTCCAAGGAGCTCCCAAAGGAGGTTCACGATGAGTTATCTTCTTATCCATGCTTGCTCAAGGTTTTAGGGGAATTCATAAACATACCCTCGGGACCAAGTTGTTTGACAGAAGCTAAAGCTCTGGCCAAACTTGGACCTGCACAAATGAGGGACTTTGAATATCAGTGCACAAAGGTAAAAGAGGAGGAGGAGAAGGTAAAATAGTAGGAGAAGAAGGTACAAGACCCCCTCGGTTAACTTCTCCGGATATTGCTTCTCATGTGAAACGCCCTGCTTTGGGTGTAAAATTTACTGATAAAGATTTGAAGAATAAGAAGATTAAACAAGAAGAGGAAAATGGTGGTGGTAGTAGTAATAATCCTCAAACTTGGAAGAATCCCTTTGAGCATATATGGAGCGGTCATGATGAATTGGTGATTATGGAATCTATGTTGGATTGGCGTAAGAAAGGTAAAGATCTAAGAGATGACCTAGGTGGATTTCTTGCTTATATGAGGGATAAACTGGATTTCATAGCATCTACCACTGCTAATGAAACACATTTGGATGGAAAACTGGTTAGGATGAAGAAAAAGTATAGAAACAATTTCAAGTATGAAGAAAGAGATTTCAAGCATGTACCATAAAATACCGTAGATCCTGCTTTTTTTTTTTCAAATGGAGGAATTTTCCTTAGAGAAAAGAATTTAATCCAGCTGCAACAACAATTGGGAAAAAACCTAGAGGTTCCAAAACCAAAACTGTTAGTGAAACTTCTTCCAAGGAGCTCCCAAAGGAGGTTCAGGAGGGGTTGTCTTCTTATCCATGCTTTCTTAAGGTTTTGGGGGAATTAAAAAAAAAACAATGGGAAGAAACCTAGAGGTTCCAAAACCAAATATGTTGGTGAAACAGATCTGATATCTTTAGATACAGAATGGTAAGGTTAACTCCTCGGGAAAGATTAACTCCTTAGGAAATAGATGCTCTTACAAAACTGGCTGATGCTCCTGTGAAACGCCCATTTGAGGAGGGTGTAGAAGCTGCTGAGAATAAAAAGATAAAAACAGAACAGGAAAATGGTGTTGGTAGCAGTAGTAATTCTCCAACTCGGAAGAAACTCTTTGAGTTTTTATGGAGCAATCATGATCAGATGGTGATTATGGAAACTATGTTGAAATTGCGCAAGGAAGGTAAAGATCCTAGAGCTGATCTAGGTGGAGTTCTTGCTTCTATCATGCATAAGTTGGATGTGGAAGCATATACCGTTGCTACTGAAACCAAATTAAGTAGAAAAATGACAGCGATGGAAAACAAGTATGAAAACAATATCGGGTATCTTTGAAAGGGGTGCCGATTAACAAATGGGTTAGATCCTACCTTGTATTCTCTAATGAAGGAATTTTTTGCGGGGGAAGAAGAAGTAAGATCGAACAAACCTAAAGGTTTCAAAACCAATGGGAAGAAACTTAGAGGTTTCAAAACCAAAACTGTTGGTGAAACTTCTTCCAAGGAGCTCCCAAAGGAGGTTCACGATGAGTTATCTTCTTATCCATGCTTGCTCAAGGTTTTGGGGGGAATTCAGAAACATACCCTCGGGACCAAGTTGTTTGACAGAAACTGAAGCTCTGGCCAAACTTGGACCTGCACAAATGAGGGACTTTGAATATCAGTGCACAAAGGTAAAAGAGGAGGAGGAGAAGGTAAAGAGGAGGAGAAGAAGGTACAAGACCCCCTCGGTTAACTTCTCCGGATATTGCTTCTCATGTGAAACGCCCTGCTGTGGGTGTAAAAGTTACTGATAAAGATTTGAAGAATAAGAAGATTAAACAAGAAGAGGAAAATGGTGGTGGTAGCAGTAGTAATCCTCAAACTTGGAAGAATCCCTTTGAGCATATATGGAGCGGTCATGATGAATTGGTGAGTATGGAATCTATGTTGGATTGGCGTAAGAAAGGTAAAGATCTAAAAGATGACCTAGGTGGATTTCTTGCTTATATGTTGGATTTCACAAGCATCTACCCTGCTAATGAAACACAGTTGGATGGAAAACTGGTTAGGATGAAGAAAAAGTATAGAAACAATTTCAAGTATGAAGAAAGAGATTTCAAGCATGTACCAGAAAATGCCGTAGATCCTGCTTTGTATTTTCAAATGGAGTAATTTTCCGTTGGAGAAGAAGCATTTAATCCAGCTGCAACAACAATTGGGAAAAAACCTAGAGGTTCCAAAACCAAAACTGTTAGTGAAACTTCTTCCAAGGATCTCCCAAAGGAGGTTCAGGAGGGGTTGTCTTCTTATCCATGCTTTCTTAAGGTTTTGGGGGAATAAAAAAAAAACAATGGGAAGAAACCTAGAGGTTCCAAAACCAAATATGTTATTGAGACAGATCTGATATCTTTAGATACAGAATGGTAAGGTTAACTCCTCGGGAAATATTAACTCCTCAGGAAATAGATGCTCTTACGAAACTGGCTGATGCATCTGTGAAACGCCCTGCTGAGGAGGGTGTAGAAGCTGCTGAGAATAAAAAGATAAAAACGGAATAGGAAAATGGTGTTGGTAGCAGTAGTAATCCTCCAACTCGGAAGAAACTCTTTGAGCATATATGGAGCAATCATGATCAGAAGGTGATTATTTAAACTATGTTGAAATTGTGCAAGGAAGGTAAAGATCCTAGAGATGATCTAGGTGGAGTTCTTGCTTCTATCATGCATAAGCTGGATGTGGAAGCATATAACGCTGCTATCGAAACCAAATTAAGTAGAAAACTGACAGCGATGAAAAACAAGTATGAAAACAATATCAGGTATGCTGAAAAGGGGTGCCGATTAACAAATGGGTTAGATCCTACCTTGTATTCTCTAATGAAGGAATTTTTTGCGGGGGAAGAAGAAGTAAGATCGAACAAACCTAAAGGTTTCAAAATCAATGGGAAGAAACTTAGAGGTTTCAAAACTAAAATTGTTGGTGAAACTTCTTCCAAGGAGCTCCCAAAGGAGGTTCACGATGAGTTATCTTCTTATCCATGCTTGCTCAAGGTTTTGGGGGGATTCAGAAACATACCCTCGGGACCAAGTTGTTTGACAGAAGCTAAAGCTCTGGCCAAACTTGGACATGCACAAATGAGGAACTTTGAATATCAGTGCACAAAGGTAAAAGAGGAGGAGGAGAAGGTAAAAGAGTAGGAGAAGAAGGTACAAGACCCCCATCTGTTAACTTCTTCGGATATTGCTGCTCTGTGAAACGCCTTGCTGTGGGTGTAAAAGTTATTGATAAATATTTGAAGAATAAGAAGATTAAACAAGAAGAGGAAAATGGTGGTGGTAGCAGTAGTAATCCTCAAACTTGGAAGAATCCCTTTGAGCATATATGGAGCGGTCATGATGAATTGGTGATTATGGAAACTATGTTGGATTGGCGTAAGAAAGGTAAAGATCCGAGAGCTGAACTAGGTGGATTTCTTGCTTATATGAGGGATAAACTGGATTTTATAGCAGCTACCACTGCTAATGAAACACAATTGGAGGGAAAACTGGTTAGGATGAAGAAAAAGTATAGAAACAATTTCAAGTATGCAGAAAGAGATTTCAAGCATGTACCAAAAAATGCCGTAGATCCTGCTTTGTATTTTCTGATGGAGGAATTTTCCGTTGGAGAAGAGGCAGTTAATCTAGCTGAAGAAACCAATGGGAAGAAACCTAGAGGTTCCAAAACCAAAACTGTTGGTGAAACTTCTTCCAAGGAGCTCCCAAAGGAGGTTTAGGAGGGGTTGTCTTCTTATCCATGCTTCTTTAAGGTTTTGGGGGAATTAAAAAAAAAACAATGGGAAGAAACCTAGAGGTTCCAAAACCAAATCTGTTGGTGAAACAGATCTGATATCTTTAGATACAGAATGGTAAGGTTAACTCCTTAGGAAAGGTAAATTCCTCAGGAAAGGTTAATTCCTCAAGAAATCGATGCTCTTACGAAAATAGCTGATACTCTTGTGATACGCCCTGCTGAGGAGGGTGGAGAAGCTACTGAGAATAAGAAGATAAAAAATGGAACATGAAAATGGTGTTGGTAGCAGTAGTAATCCTCCAACTCGGAAGAAACTCTTTGAGCATATATGGAGCAATCATGATCAGATGGTGATTATGGAAACTATGTTGAAATTGTGCAAGGAAGGTAAAGATCCTAGAGATGATCTAGGTGGAGTTCTTGCTTATATCATGCATAAGCTGGATGTGGAAGCATATACCGCTGCTACCGAAACCAAATTAAGTAGAAAACTGACAGCGATGAAAAACAAGTATGAAAACAATATCAGGTATGCAGAAAAGGGGTGCCGATTAACAAATGGGTTAGATCCTGCCTTGTATTCTCTAATGAAGGAATTTTTTGCGGGGGAAGAAGAAGTAAGATCGAACAAACCTAAAGGTTGCAAAACTAATGGGAAGAAACTTAGAGGTTTCAAAAACAAAACTGTTGGTGAAACTTCTTCCAAGGAGCTCCCAAAGGAGGTTCACGATGAGTTATCTTCTTATCCATGCTTGCTCAAGGTTTTGGGGGAATTCACAAACATACCCTCGGGACCAAGTTGTTTGACAGAAGCTGAAGCTCTGGCCAAACTTGGACCTGCACAAATGAGGGACTTTGAATATCAGTGCACAAAGGTAAAATAGGAGGAGGAGAAGGTAAAAGAGGAGGAGAAGAAGGTACAAGACCCCCTTGGTTAACTTCTCCGGATATAGCTGCTCATGTGAAATGCCCTGCTGTAGGTGTAAAAGTTAATGATAAATATTTGAAGAATAAGAAGATTAAACAAGAAGAGGAAAATGGTGGTGGTAGCAGTAGTAATCCTCAAACTTGGAAGAATCCCTTTGAGCATATATGGAGCGGTCATGATGAATTGGTGATTATGGAAACTATGTTGGATTGGAGTAAGAAAGGTAAAGATCTAAGAGCTGACCTAGGTGGAGTTCTTGCTTATATGAGGGATAAATTAGATTTCACAGCAGCTACCACTACTAATGAAACACAGTTGGAGGGAAACCTAGTTAGGATGAATAAAAAGTATAGAAACAATTTCAAGTATGCAGAAAGAGATTTCAAGAATGTACCAGAAAATGCCGTAGATCCTGCTTTGTATTTTCTAATGGAGGAATTTTCCGTTAAAGAAGAAGTAGTTAATCCAGCAGCAGCAACCAATGGGAAGAAACCTAGAGGTTCCAAAACCAAAACTGTTGGTGAAACTTCTTCCAAGGAGCTCCCAAAGGAGGTTCAGGAGGGGTTGTCTTCTTATCCATGCTTGCTTAAGGTTTTGGGGGAATTAAAAAAAAACAATGGGAAGAAACCTAGAGGTTCCAAAACCAAATCTGTTGGTGAAACAGATCTGATATCTTTAGATACAGAATGGTAAGGTTAACTCCTCAGGAAAGATTAATCGAAATGATGCTCTTACAAAACCTTGATGCTCTGTGAAACGCCCTCGAGGAGGTGTAGAAGCTGCTGAGAATAAAAAGATAAAAACGGAATAGGAAAATGGTGTTGGTAGCAGTAGTAATCCTCCAACTCGGAAGAAACTCTTTGAGCATATATGGAGCAATCATGATCAGATGGTGATTATGGAAACTATGTTGAAATTGCGCAAGGAAGGTAAAGATCCTAGAGATGATCTAGGTGGAGTTCTTTCTTCTATCATGCATAAGATGGATGTGGAAGCATATACCACTGCTACCGAAACCAAATTAAGTAGAAAACTGACAGCGATGTAAAACAAGTAAGAAAACAATATCATGTATGCAGAAAAGGGGTGCCTATTAACAAATGGGTTAGATCCTGCCTTGTATTCTCTAATGAAGGAACTTTTTGCGGGGGAAGAAGAAGTAAGATCGAACAAACCTAAAGGTTGCAAAACCAATGGTAAGAAACTTAGAGGTTTCAAAAACAAAATTGTTGGTGAAACTTCTTCCAAGGAGCTCCCAAAGGAGGTTCACGATGAGTTATCTTCTTATCCATGCTTGCTCAAGGTTTTTGGGGAATTCAGAAACATACCCTCGGGACCAAGTTGTTTGACAGAAGCTAAAGCTCTGGCCAAACTTGGACCTGCACAAATGAGGGACTTTGAATATCAGTGCATAAAGGTAAAAGAGGAGGAGGAGAAGGTAAAAGAGGAGGAGAAGAAGGTACAAGACCCCATCGGTTAACTTCTCCGGATATTGCTGCTCCTGTGAAACGCCCTGCTGTGGGTGTAAAAGTTACTGATAAAGATTTGAAGAATAAGAAGATTAAACAAGAAGAGGAAAATGGTGGTGGTAACAGTAGTAATCCTCAAACTTGGAAGAATCCCTTTGAGCATATATGGAGCGGTCATGATGAATTGGTGATTATGGAAACTATGTTGGATTGGCGTAAGAAAGGTAAAGATCCGAGAGCTGACCTAGGTGGAGTTCTTGCTTATATGAGGGATAAACTGGATTTCACAACAGCTACCACTGCTAATGAAACACAGTTGGAGGGAAAACTGGTTAGGATGAAGAAAAAGTATAGAAACAATTTCAAGTATGCAGAAAGAGATTTCAAGCATGTACCAGAAAATGCCGTAGATCCTGCTTTGTATTTTTTGATGGAGGAATTTTCCGTTGGAGAAGAAGCAGTTAATCCAGCTGCAGCAACCAATGGGAAGAAACCTAGAGGTTCCAAAACCAAAACTGTTGGTGAAACTTCTTCCAAGGAGCTCCCAAAGGAGGTTCGGGAGGGGTTGTCTTCTTATCCATGCTTGCTTAAGGTTTTGGGGGAATTAAAAAAAACAATGGGAAGAAACCTAGAGGTTCCAAAACCAAATATGTTGGTGAAACAGATCTGATATCTTTAGATACAGAATGGTAAGGTTAACTCCTCAGGAAAGGTTAACTCCTCAGGAAATCGATGCTCTTACGAAACTGGCTGATGCTCTTGTGAAACGCCCTGCTGAGGAGGGTGTAGAAGCTGCTGAGAATAAGAAGATAAAAACGGAACAGGAAAATGGTGTTGGTAGCAGTAGTAATCCTCCAACTCGGAAGAAACTCTTTGAGCATATATGGAGCAATCATGATCAGATGGTGATTATGGAAACTATGTTGAAATTGTGCAAGGAAGGTAAAGATCCTAGAGCTGATCTAGGTGGAGTTCTTGCTTCTATCATGCATAAGATGGATGTGGAAGCATATAACGCTGCTATCGAAACCAAATTAAGTAGAAAACTGACAGCGATGAAAAACAAGTATGAAAACAATATCAGGTATGAAGAAAAGGGGTGCCGATTAACAAATGGGTTAGATCCTGCCTTGTATTCTCTAATGAAGGAACTTTTTGCGGGGGAAGAAGAAGTAAGATCGAACAAACCTAAAGGTTGCAAAACCAATGGGAAGAAACTTAGAGGTTTCAAAACCAAAATTGTTGGTGAAACTTCTTCCAAGGAGCTCCCAAAGGAGGTTCACGATGAGTTATCTTCTTATCCATGCTTGCTCAAGGTTTTTGGGGAATTTAGAAACATACCCTCGGGACCAAGTTGTTTGACAGAAGCTGAAGCTCTGGCCAAACTTGGACCTGCACAAATGAGGGACTTTGAATATCAGTGCACAAAGGTAAAAGAGGAGGAGGAGAAGGTAAAAGAGTAGGAGAAGAAGGTACAAGACCCCCTCGGTTAACTTCTCCGGATATTGATGCTCCTGTGAAACGCCCTACTGTGGGTGTAAAAGTTACTGATAAAGATTTGAAGAATAAGAAGATTAAACAAGAAGAGGAAAATGGTGGTGGTAGCAGTGGTAATCCTCAAACTTGGAAGAATCCATTTGAACATATATGGAGCGGTCATGATGAATTGGTGATTATGGAAACTATGTTGGATTGGCGTAAGAAAGGTAAAGATCCGAGAGCTGACCTAGGTGGAGTTCTTGCTTATATGAGGGATAAACTGGATTTCACAGCAGCTACCACTGCTAATGAAACACATTTGGAGGGAAAACTGGTTAGGATGAAGAAAAAGTATAGAAACAATTTCAAGTATGCAGAAAGAGATTTCAAGCATGTACCAGAAAATGCCATAGATCCTGCTTTGTATTTTCTGATGGAGGAATTTTCCGTTGGAGAAGAAGCAGTTAATCCAGCTGCAACAACCAATGGGAAGTAACCTAGAGTTTCCAAAACCAAAACTGTTGGTGAAACTTCTTCCAAGGAGCTCCCAAAGGAGGTTCAGGAGGGGTTGTCTTCTTATCCATGCTTGCTTAAGGTTTTGGGGGAATTAAAAAAAAACAATGGGAAGAAACCTAGAGGTTCCAAAACCAAATCTGATATCTTTAGATACAGAATGGTAAGGTTAACTCCTCAGGAAAGGTTAATTCCTCAAGAAATCGATGCTCTTACGAAACTGGCTGATGCTCCGGTGAAACGCCCTGCTGAGGAGGGTGTAAAAGTTGTTGAGAATAAGAAGATAAAAATGGAACAGGAAAATGGTGTTGGTAGCAGTAGTAATCCTCCAACTCGGAAGAAACTCTTTGAGCATATATGGAGCAATCATGATCAGATGGTGATTATGGAAACTATGTTGAAATTGTGCAAGGAAGGTAAAGATCCTAGAGCTGATCTAGGTGGAGTTCTTGCTTCTATCATGCATAAGATGGATGTGGAGGCATAAACCGCTGCTACCGAAACCAAATTAAGTAGAAAACTGACAGCGATGAAAAACAAGTATGAAAACAATATCAGGTATGCAGAAAAGGGGTGCCGATTAACAAATGGGGTTAGATCCTGCCTTGTATTCTCTAATGAAGGAACTTTTTGCGGGGGAAAAAGAAGTAAGATTGAACAAACCTAAAGGTTGCAAAACCAATGGGAAGAAACTTAGAGGTTTCAAAAACAAAATTGTTGGTGAAACTTCTTCCAAGGAGCTCCCAAAGGAGGTTCACGATGAGTTATCTTGTTATCCATGCTTGCTCAAGGTTTTTGGGGAATTCAAAAACATACCCTTGGGACCAAGTTGTTTGACAGAGGATGAAGCTCTGGAAAAACTTGGACCTGCAAAAATGAGGGACTTTGAATATCAGTGCACAAAGGTAAAAGAGGAGGAGTAGAAGAAGGTACAAGACCCCCTCGGTTAACTTATCCGGATATTGCTGCTCCTGTGAAACTCCCTTCTGTGGGTATAAAAGTTACTGATAAAGATTTGAAGAATAAGAAGATTAAACAAGAAGAGGAAAATGGTGGTGGTAGCAGTAGTAATCCTCAAACTTGGAAGAATCCCTTTGAGCATATATGGAGCGGTCATGATGAATTGGTGATTATGGAAACTATGTTGGATTGGCGTAAGAAAGGTAAAGATCCTAGAGCTGACCTAGGTGGAGTTATTGCTTATATGAGGGATAAACTGGATTTCACAGCAGCTACCACTGCTAATGAAACAGAGTTGGAGGGAAAACTGGTTAGGATGAAGAAAAAGTATTTAAACAATTTCAAGTATGTTGAAAGAGATTTCAAGCATGTACCAGAAAATGCCGTAGATCCTGCTTTATATTTTTTGATGGAGGAATTTTCCGTTGGAGAAGAAGCAGTTAATCCAGCTGCAGTAACCAATGGGAAGAAACCTAGAGGTTCCAAAACCAAAACTGTTGGTGAAACTTATTCCAAGGAGCTACCAAAGGAGGTTCGGGAGGGGTTGTCTTCTTATCCATGCTTGCTTAAGGTTTTGGGGGAATTAAAAAAAACAATGGGAAGAAACCTAGAGGTTCCAAAAACAAATATGTTAGTGAAATAGATCTGATATCTTTAGATACAGAATGGTAAGGTTAACTCCTCAGGAAAGGTTAATTCCTCAGGAAATCGATGCTCTTACGAAACTGGATGATGCTTTTATGAAACTCCCTGCTGAGGAGGGTGTAGAAGCTGCTGAGAATAAGAAGATAAAAACGGAACAGGAAAATGGTGTTGGTAGTAGTAGTAATCCTCCAATTAAGAAGAAACTCTTTGAGCATATATGGAGCAATCATGATCAGATGGTGATTATGGAAACTATGTTGAAATTGTGCAAGGAAGGTAAAGATCCTAGAGCTGATCTAGGTGGAGTTCTTGCTTCTATCATGCATAAGCTGTATGTGGAAGCATATACTGCTGCTACCGAAACCAAATAATGTAGAAAACTGACAGCGATGAAAAACAAGTAAGAAAACAATATCAGGTATGTAGAAAAGGGGTGCCTATTAACAAATGGGTTAGATCCTTCCTTGTATTCTCTAATGAAGGAACTTTTTGCGGGGGAAGAAGAAGTAAGATCGAACAAACCTAAAGGTTGCAAAACCAAAGGGAAGAAACTTAGAGGTTTCAAAAACAAAATTGTTGGTGAAACTTCTTCCAAGGAGCTCCCAAAGGAGGTTCACGATGAGTTATCTTCTTATCCATGCTTGCTCAAGGTTTTTGGGGAATTCATAAACATACCCTCGGGACCAAGTTGTTTGACAGAAGCTGAAGCTCTAGCCATACTTGGACCTGCACAAATGAGGGACTTTGAATATCAGTTCACAAAGGTAAAAGAGGATGAGGAGAAGGTAAAAGAGGAGGAGAAGAAGGTACAAGACCCCCTCGGCTAACTTCTCCGGATATTGCTGCTCCTGTGAAATGCCCTGCTGTGGGTGTAAAAGTTACTGATAAAGATTTGAAGAATAAGAAGATTAGACAAGAAGAGGAAAATGGTGGTGGTAGCATTAGTAATCCTCAAACTTGGAAGAATCCCTTTGAGCATATATGAAGCGGTCATGATGAATTGGTGATTATGGAAACTATGTTGGATTGGCGTAAGAAAGGTAAAGATCCGAGAGCTGACATAGGTGGAGTTCTTGCTTATATGAAGGATAAACTAGATTTCACAGCAGCTACCACTTCTAATGAAACAGAGTTGGAGGGAAAACTGGTTAGGATGAAGAAAAAGTATAGAAACAATTTCAAGTATGCAGAAAGAGATTTCAAGCATGTACCAGAAAATGTCGTAGATCCTGCTTTGTATTTTCTGATGGAGGAATTTTCCGTTGGAGAAGAAGAAGTTAATCCAGCTGCAGCAATCAATGGGAAGAAACCTAGAGGTTCCAAAACCAAAACTGTTGGTGAAACTTCTTCCAAGGAGCTCCCAAATGAGGTTCGGGAGGGGTTGTCTTCTTATCCATGCTTGCTTAAGGTTTTGGGGGAATAAAAAAAAATAATGGGAAGAAACCTAGAGGTTCCAAAACCAAATATGTTGGTGAAACAGATCTGATATCTTTAGATACAGAATGGTAAGGTTAACTCCTCAGGAAAGGTTAATTCCTTAGGAAAGATTAATTCCTCAGGAAAGATTAATTCCTCAGGAAATCGATGCTCATACGAAACTGGATGATGCTCCTGTGAAACGCCCTGCTGAGGAGGGTGTAAAAGCTGCTAGGAATAAGAAGATAAAAACGGAACAGGAAAATGGTGTTGGTAGCAGTAGTAATCCTCCAACTTGGAAGAAACTCTTTGAGCATATATGGAGCAATCATGATTAGATGGTGATTATGGAAACTATGTTAAAATTGTGCAAGGAAGGTAAAGATCCTAGAGCTGATCTAGGTGGAGTTCTTGCTTTTATCATGCATAAGCTGGATGTGGAAGCATATACCGCTGCTTCCGAAACCAAATTAAGTAGAAAACTGACAGCGATGAAAAACAAGTATGAAAACAATATCAGGTATGCAGAAAAGGGGTGCATATTAACAAATGGGTTAGATCCTGCCTTGTATTCTCTAATGAAGGAACTTTTTGCGTGGGAAGAAGAAGTAAGATCGCACAAACCTAAAGGTTGCAAAACCAATGGGAAGAAACTTAGAGGTTTCAAAAACAAAACTGTTGGTGAAACTTCTTCCAAGTCGCTCCCAAAGGAGGTTCACAATGAGTTATCTTCTTATCCATGCTTTCTCAAGGCTTTGGGGGAATTCAAAAACATACCCTCGGGACCAAGTTGTTTGACAGAAGCTGAAGCTCTGGCCAAACTTGGACCTGCACAAATGAGGGACTTTGAATATTAGTGCACAAAGGTAAAAGAGGAGGAGGAGAAGGTAAAAGAGGAGGAGAAGAAGGTACAAGACCCCCCTCTGTTAACTTCTTCGGATATTGCTACTCTGTGAAATGCCCTGTTGTGGGTGTAAAAGTTATTGATAAAGATTTGAAGAATAAGAAGATTAAACAAGAAGAGGAAAATGGTGGTGGTAGCAGTAGTAATCCTCAAACTTGGAAGAATCCCTTTGAGCATATATGGAGCGGTCATGATGAATTGGTGATTATGGAAACTATGTTGGATTGGCATAAGAAAGGTAAAGATCCGAGATATGACCTAGGTGGAGTTCTTTCTTATATGAGGGATAAACTGCATATCACAGTAGCTACCACTGCTAATGAAACAGAGTTGGAGGGAAAACTGGTTAGGATGAAGAAAAAGTTTAGAAACAATTTCAAGTATGCAGAAAGAGATTTCAAGCATGTACCAGAAAATGCCGTAGATCCTGCTTTGTATTTTCTGATGGAGGAATTTTCCGTTGGAGAAGAAGTAGTTAATCTGGCCGCAACAACCAATGGGAAGAAACCTAGAGGTTCCAAAACCAAAACTGTTGGTGAAACTTCTTCCAAGGAGCTCCCAAAGGAGGTTAGGGAGGGGTTGTCTTCTTATCCATGCTTGCTTAAGGTTTTGGGGGAATTAAAAAAAAACAATGGGAAGAAACCTAGAGGTTCCAAAACCAAATCTGTTGGTGAAACAGATCTGATATCTTTAGATACAGACTGGTAAAATTAACTCCTCAGGAAATCGATAATCTTAAAAAATTGGCTGATGCTCCTGTGAAACGCCCTACTGAGGAGTGTGTAGAAGCTGCTGAGAATAAGAAGATAAAAACGGAATAGGAAAATGGTGTTGGTAGCAGTAGTAATCCCCCAACTTGGAAGAAACTCTTTGAGCATATATGGAGCAATCATGATCAGATGGTGATTATGGAAACTATGTTGAAATTTCGCAAGGAAGGTAAAGATCCTAGAGCTGGTCTATGTGGAGTTCTTGCTTCTATCATGCATAAGATGGATGTGGAAGCATATACCGCTGCTACCGAAACCAAATTAAGTAGAAAACTGACATCGATGAAAAACAAGTATGAAAACAATATCAGGTATGAAGAAAAGGGGTGCCGATTAACAAATGGGTTAGATCCTGCCTTGTATTCTCTAATGAAGGAATTTTTTGCGGGGGAAAAAGAAGTAAGATCGAACAAACCTAAAGGTTGCAAAACCAATGGGAAGAAACTTAGAGGTTTCAAAACCAAAAATGTTGGTGAAACTTCTTCCAAGGAGCTCCCAAAGGAGGTTCACGATGAGTTATCTTCTTATCCATGCTTGCTCAAGGTTTTGGGGGAATTCAGAATAGGAAAAGAAACATACCCTCTTTGAGGGACCAAGTTATTTGAAATTTGACAAGGAAGGTAAAGATCCTGAAGCTCTGGCCAAACTTGGACTTGCACAAATGAGGGACTTTGAATATCAGTGCACAAAGGTAAAAAGAGGAGGAGGAGAAGGTAAAAGAGGAGGAGAAGAAGGTACAAGAGGCAAAGGATCAAGTTTACTGGAAACATGTTATGCTGACTTCCTCCATCCTGAATGCCTTGAAATCATCATCTGATTCTTAGATTCTCCGTGGAGTTTACCTGCTCGAACTGAAGGTTTGTAGTTCCATTAACATAGCATCAAGTAAATAGTATTTTGGATGCTAATTAACTCCGGTACTTGGTCACATGAGTGTTGTTTATATGCTTGGAGTTTACTGCTAGTGGTGTTTGCCTACTTGGTGCTTCTGAGTCTAATTAAATGTTATTTTTTCTTCTGGTATTTTGACAATTATATAGGTTTATGTCATTAGATATGTACGGATGTTTTATTAAACCTTTGGAGTAGAGGGTTGGTCCTTGAATGTGATTGAAAATCGCCCTTTTTTCGGATCCTTTTTTGAATATATTTACTAAGTTTCTTGTTGGTCTGTGCAAGTTTAACACCTTTGTACTATATGATTGGAATTTTCGGTTGTATGTTCTCTTTAATGCACTTCTATTACTTACAGCTTTAGTTTTTTTGTTTTGTCTAAGTATGTTTCAGACTTTCAGGGTTGTTTTTATTTTCGGTGTTAGTGGGTTTCATGCTTGGTAATCGTTGGGGTATGTTTATACTTTTAGGCTGTTGTCTTCTATTGAATCTTCAATGGCGTCTTGATTAGTTCATGGATGCTGAAGAAATGGTATGAATTTAAGTGACAGTGTATAATTTCTACTGCTTAAGCAAGGTATTTGTTTAGCTTGTTCCCAACCTATCTAGGTTTTTCACTTACAGTTGCTTCAATTGTTTGGGGGTCTCCAGTTGCTTCTCTTTTGTGTTATTCTTAGAATCTTATTCACATACTTTGTGAAAACATGAGCTGCAAGAGAATTACTTCAGAGGTTTTTGTTCAAGGATAGATACAATTGGATGATAGGTACCCTAGTGCGGTCTTTCTTTTCGTTGGTGTTAAAGTTATTTACGGGCCTTACCACTTTTGTTGTTCAAACCTCGAGATTTATGTTTCCTGATTTTGCTATGCATCTCAATTTAGAGTTTATCCATATTATCCAATCCTCGCTGTTTTATGACATTTACCTCCAAAACACTATCCTGTCTAGTCTAATCCACAACATAATCCGATTGAGGTGCTTCATTTCATTGTTTTGTATGCGGATCTGAATTGTCTAATTCTAATACTGGATAATTTGAAAACCTAGGGTAGTCAGCTTTGAAGTTAGAAGTTGGAACTGCCTCTAGTTTAATTCAGTTACATCCACTGTCAATCTCATTATGACTACAACGTTGGGACCCTGTTGGAACTGTAATTGTTCAGGTAAGTGAGAAGTTTGTTACAAAATTTGGAATTCGGGTAAATGTTCAATCCCGTGTATAACTGTTGGGACTATAACTACACATAAGCTAATATCCAGGTTTTATGCTGCAGTTACAGGCACTGTCAACCACCTTTTCTGTATTCTTGACGAAGCGCAAGGTGATTACTAGTCATCTAGATGGAGTAAAGGGTTTAGTTTTTCTGAGATACCAGACCATTTCTCTTTAGGAAGAGCGGCGCAGTTCTGCGCACAAAACTCATGGAGTATATGCTTAATGAGTTGTCCCTAGTATCCAGGTCAGCAGTGTCATAGTGTATGTACTTACTATTGTAACAAGCTTTACTTTCATAACCACAAATTGGTGAAAAATACAGTGGTAAGTATTAACCTAATTCAGTTCAGACGCAAAAGCTAATCATTGGAAATTTGAAACCGACACCCAGAGATGAAGCATCCAAATTAAATACAGTAAAACCTCCACATATTGATACTCTATATATTAATAACCTCCATATATTAATGAAAAAATCATGGTCCAAACTTGGGCCAGTTATAAATAGTAATAACCTCTACATTTTAATATTAATGTCTTTTTTCAGTCCCGTCTTAAGGAATTTACCTCTATATATTAATAATGGACACTATATTAGAGACATATAGAGCTTGTTACATTAAAGTTTATCATGAAATAAAATACATACTTATAGTTGTTTAAGAAAAAGATGTAATTTTTTGCGTTGTTACCACACGTTCCTACACACATACATGTACTTGTGCATTATTAGAACTATAATTATATATGTACATTTATCTAATACTAGTTACATACATTGAACTAGAAGATTTTTACGTTATCTAGGTATACCTCCCTATATTAATAACCTTCATATATTAATAAATTTGTGAATCCCAAATGTATTAATATATGGAGGTTTTACTGTAGATAGGATTGTTCGTTATAATGGGAATGACATCAAGTGTTGAAACAATGGACTAATTAACACTTTTAATCTAGTAAAATGACTGGTTACTAAACTACAAAAATCATGCACGATGTAACTTATTTTCCTGCACCTTTATAATTTACTGACACTAGATCTGTTCCTTTTTTTTTTCTATTTTGGCCTATGTCACACCACCCTTATCTATTAGCAATTGTAAGATACAAGTCATCCTAGTATTTTACAGCAATTTATCTTCCTTCTTTCACTTCCACTGTAATTTGTAGCTACTGACGAGCTCAAATCAGGAAATTGTTCTCTTGTCCCAAGCTCTTCCCAAGCGGAAAGTGCTACACTTACCCTACTCTCTTCCCCCATTCATTCCCCGCATTACGTGTTATCGTTCTTAGCCCTTGATCCCTGGATTGAGATTAGAAGGGAGTCCCATTATTATTGGATTTAACCAACATATGCTTGATACATAGGCGGGGAGAAAGCAGTGGGGGAAGGGAGCAAGGGACGTTTAGCATTTTCGTTCCCAAGCCCAGAAACCTGAGAATCTTCTGCAAGCCCTAAACCCACCACGTTTATTATTTTTTTCTTTTTTAATAGGAAATGAAAATCCATTGCATAATCAAATCTCAACAATCAGTTTCGCTCTAATGAGAGTTGACAACCACATATGTGAGGATTGAGGACCCTAAAATAAAGAAATAGGACCAACTCTAGCTTCTTTTGTCAGACTATTGGCTACATCGTTTGTGTCCCTAGGAACATGAACACAACACCACTCATTAAACCCTTTTAAAAGTTCCCTACAGTATAAAATGATTGAATTATTCTGTCATTTCACAGCCTCAGTATTGCCATTAATATCCCTAACTACATTAAGACAATCACCTTCAAGCTGCAACTTATGGATACTACTTCTCTTGGCCCACTTTATCGCCCCCAAAGGCGCCAAAGCTTCAGCCTGCTCCTCCTCATAAGCTATCCCAGGAATACACCATGCTCCATGGAAATTTCCAGCATAATCAAGCATAATTAGCCCTAAGCCCATAGATTTATCCTCCTATAAAAATGACGCATCCAAAATTTATTTTATGAAAATAAGTGGGGTGGAGGAACCCATCTAACTGGATCCATAGCATTGATTTAATCAAAACTACAGTTCACAAGAAGTTCATCAATCTGTATCGAAAAAGGAGGTTAGTTTGCAAAGGAACCCAGGTAGAGAAACAACAGTTCTGCCCAATGCCCTTTCCAGTTGCGTTGTAGCCTGTAACTTATAATAAGTGGAAACATATTAATCAGTGTGGATAACAACCATTTTAATCAAAACCACTATTAGGGGACCAAAGTATCAAAGGTACAATTGTAAGACCCCTTCATCTTAGCAGCAAATTTATTTTTTCTTGAGGTGATGACATCAATTCAACTCAGGTAATTGAACCTAAACCCATAACTTGATTTCTTAAGCTGCACTCTATAATGAGTATTCAAACCCTGCTGCCTCACCGGAAAAAGTGATAGATCTTGTCAGGGCCATCCTGGAACATCACACCAACTCTATGTTCCAACTAACCTGAAGTAACACCCCAAATCACTGAGATTGTGCCAGGAGAGCACACTTCAAGAACCCTATCCATAACTTTTGGGTATTTCCATATCTGCACTCAACCAATGAATAAAAATCGCACACAAGGGACAGCCAGGTAAAAATTTCCATGTGCAAGTCATCAAATTTTAATATTTTACCTGCTTAGTCACAAGACGCGAGAGAATCTCCATTATAAAGTGTTGGAAATAATGACAATATTCGTATTCAACTGAGAAAAAATACTTAGCTTGCACTGATGTGTGATTGTTATTCCGGGAGATGCACTGATGATAGTATCAAAAACTTAGTAGAGGCACGTATGAGATACGCTGACCTAAAGGTAATATTGCCTGCTACTCCTCTGAGATGCTATAGCAATTGGCAAGTCACCTCCAGGATACAACCACTGTTAGTACTTCTCTTCGTAGCATACAAAGAAAGCACTCTTAGAACTTGGCAGCAGAGATGAAAACCAAAAAACACAAATTGAAATTACAATTTGTTTCAGAATAATGTAAAAACTATTTTATGTTTTTGTAAACTAAGAAATAGTAGTAGAAAATGTTCTAAGTGAGAAGAACTTAACGTTTTCTATGTATTAACAGAAACGTAAATAAAAACTTAGTTTTTCTGAAAGCAGAAGAGAAGAAGAAAAAGAAGGAGAACTAATGTTCTGAGGTGTGTTTTCAAATGAAGTTTTCATCGCGTATTTTTAGGTGAAAAATCAACTCGAACGTTAGAAGAGAATCCAAAGCGCGACAGGATGACCGTAAATCACGCGAGACATAATGATGCTTATGCCCGACAGGAAAAATTCTCGAACGTTGCAAAATTTAAGTAAAAGCTGCGTTAAAAAAATAGTGAAAACATTTTTGTCGGGCATTCAAAAATTTTAATATTCTTCGCGAGGAGAATACAATGTGCACATGTGTCAAGAGGACCGACCGTGTAGCAAAGATGCTTCTCGAGGCTTTTGTCACACGGGTCAGACAGCCAAAACCGAGAAGGCAAAGAATAAAATTCTTTACATGTGTGGAAGAAACGTACCAAATATTTTAGCAAGGAAAGGCAATAAGAAATGCAATAAGGGAAAGGCAACCTTGCCATAGCCTAGGGCTTTCCCCATACACAAAGGTCTAAACACCCAAAGGGCCATGCCCTTAAGGCAAAACCCATGGTATTTAAGTCTAAAACTCTAAGGGTTTTAGTCTATGTGGGACTAATGTTTTATGCATTCAAATGAAAAAACATCTAGGGAGCAATAGGTCTTGGGATCAAAACATGGTCCATGCATTTTTGATTTCATTTAAAATACGATTTTTTTCTAACATAAAGTCTACCATGACCATATTCACCGTGAAGAGAACAAAACCAGACTCTCTCTCCAAACCAAAAAAAAACATGCAACGAAAACTCTTCCCAGTTGATCGTCGTTCTGCTCAGATCGGCTCTTTTGGAGCAGATCTGAGCAACCCCCATCATAAAAAAGCCTTCTTGTCTCTTCTTTGTTTTTATTTCTAAGTTTTCTTTATAGTTTTTGGGGATCTTTAGGTTCTGTTCCTGCAGTTTTTGGTTTGTTTGTTTGGTTTTTTGGCTGACTAGTTTGTGATTTGTGATCTAATGAAAAGAAGAGAACAAAGCATAGTATCTTTTCCAGTATGGATCTGCTGTCAAACCGCTGCAACAACATCTTCTCCGGCAACTAACCCTGCTACTTTCGGATTTTTTTATGTACTAGTTTGTAATCTTATTTATGTTTGTTTTATTTGTTGTTTCCTTGGTTTCCTTTTAAGTCTGGATCTAGTTTCCCTGTTGGGGGTTTGCTTTTACGGCTACTCTGATGGGGATCTAACTAGTTCTTATATGTATGTCTGGTGTGTTAGTGGCGTTGAAATAAGTATGATTTTTCGGTGACCAGTTCCTTCACGGCAAGTTACTCCGGCGGGTACAAGACAGTGATGATATTCATGATCTTGGGTTATCTACTAGGGATACTGGCTATGTTGTGATCGGTGTTTGCTATCTCCGGCGGCGAGTGTTTGATCTCCTTGAAAAGGGAAACTGTAGTCTGGATAATGAATCTTTGTTTCATGTGATCTTTCCTTTATTTTTGATTTGGGTTGTTGGTGATCTGATGATGGTGTGATGTAAGTACGGTGATGAGTCTCGTCATGAGATCTATTACCCCATTTTTGATACGCATCTTTCCGGCCGGTGGAAGAGCCCCGACCAGTTTTCTGGTGAGCTTGTTGTCTGCACGCCGTGGAAGATGTGGACGAATTTTGGCCTTTCAGCATCTCTCTTTTTGGAGGAGGGCTTTGTCAGATCGATTAGAAAAAAATTCTACCAGGGTTGTGGATCATGTTTCAACGATCCAAACTCACCCGTACGTATGCGGGATGTTACTGTTACGTTACTGTCCGATGACCGGGTCACTAATTTTGGATTCTGGTTACGTGAGATTCTAGTTACGAGGGATTCTGGTTACATGAAGATTCTGGTTACTTATGGAAATCATTATGCGTCACGTCTTGTATGTCCTTGTTATGTATGTTCCTTGTAACTTCTAGGGCTAGTCCCTGGTTTATTTATTTAAAAAAAAAAAAAGGTCCATATTCACCGTCAGTCAAACCCTAGTTAGTAAGTTCGCGTATAATACTCGTATAATTCGCATATCCGTCCGTATCGACCGAATCCGTACGTATCGACCGTATAAATGGAATTCCGACTTAGATTCGCGAATTTCTAGCTTAAATCGAATTATACACGTATTTACGAATTACCGAATCATACGCCCCGTATAATACTTTGTCACGTCATCACTAAATAATCATTATTTATTATATTTTTTTCTTTTAAAATTTTACATACACTAATCAGATTCCAATATCATCAACGTTCATGTTATTTACTGATTGTGATGCACATATCGTATGTATAGTTCATGACAAGTATTAAGTATAGTATTTTAGGAGAGATTATATTAAAAATGATTGTTTAGCAAGTTAATATATAGAATTTTGTACGCCGAATGCATATCTCTAAAACGAATTATACACGTACGTATGTCGTTCCGTATTACTACCGAATCACAAATCGTTGACCGGATTTTGACCGGATTTAACTTTTACGAATCCGTATAATACTCGTACGTATCCCGTTCCGAACATATCCCGTACCACGAATTGCTAACTAGGAGTCAAACACGTCTCAACTATTGGAATAAAGCATGAAACTATTCTCTAAGATAGTAAGGGATAATGATTCGCAGCACATACTCGAAGCATAAACAGAACTATCCGCAACTTAATTATAACAGACAAATGGTCTAATAAGTCACCAAGTGAAAGTATAGTCCAACAGGAAGCTGAAGCACGTGACTTGAATTAATCCTCACCAAAGCTGGCACCAATTGCTGCATGAAGGTGCTCATGAACAGCAGGGGAAGCGGAATCTGCTCAACTTGTAATTGAAAAGGCTCAGATTGTAGAAAGTTTTAAGAGATGAAAATTGGACAGCATGAAAAGAATCAAGTTTCCAGAGGCAATACCAACTGATTCAACACCTCGCTAACACTTGGTGGGTAAACACTTGTCGTTGCTCAAAACAAGCATTGCATGCATCCATAACTTGTGAACAGAAAAGCTTTTAAGAGAAGTATGACACGAGCAATTTTCAAGGCAATCCAATCGTTCTCAGGATCAATTCCAGGAATGGCAATTAAGACTTCAGCTGGGAAGTACTAGACTTGATTGAGATGATCCCTGCACAACAATATTTCCAGCAAGTCATCAGTACAAAAGTTGAGTAGCAATGATTTGCTATGAAAATGAATCTTCAATACAACAACATAAAGCTGACATTGAGAGAAACACAAACAAAAAGAAAAAGGAAAGGGCTGCAGATTTGGATACCACGGGGAAGTTTTCAAGCAACTAAGTTTTGAAAGAGAATTGCTTGTAGCATGATGGCAAGTTTACGGACTGCTTTGCAAGCTTGAACATCTCCTGTCCTGGAAAGATCGCGTAATGATGCATCCAGCTTATCATGCACTGCTAAACAGCGGTTCATAATGTTGTGGATCTGCTGAATAGTTGCTTGTACCTGAACGAAAGAAGAATAGTGAGTTCGGGAGAAATGCTCTTAATTCCTAACCAGTTATTTTATTGTATACAATATATTAGGTTTGGTACTTGAAATTTGACACTTACCTCATCCAACTGCAATTTTGCCAAATAAGAAGCAGAAGATTTCGAGATTGAAAAATCAGCATGCATATAAGCAATGGGTAGATTGATCAAAGAAACCTCGTCTTTTGGTAGAGAACTACAGATGATAATACTGGAATGAGAATTCCAACATCCTACAAGCAGCATAAAACAAGATATACATAAATGATAACAGTTACGAATTGAATAGAATCAATAATAAATTAAACAAAGATTACGGATGCTACCTTTAGTTTCGAGTCATATAACTTTCTTGACAGTGAATACTAAATCTGGTGAAGGAACTGTGCCATCCGTTAATATATGTCATACCTATCCCAGAGGACCAGATAAATGCAATATTAGTTTCACTTCAACATGAGCTTAACAGAGATAAAAAAAACATATTGCTTGTTTTAGTTTGACTTCCGCCTGGGTTGAACAGAATATATAACTAAATAAATTTTAGACATCACTAATTTAAATGCTTATCTACATAAACTTCATATAACAAACAAACAAACGAAAAGGTTGAACAACCTGCAATAGAAGGCTCTCATTGCCAGAAGGGTGATCTGAAATAATTGCAAGAATCTCGGGTGAAGATCCTATTGGGTGAACTAATATTTGGAATATGGCGATGAACTGCCTGCGTCATATAATCGATTACACAGCTGTTCTTAGAACAAAGATAACGGTAAAATTTGAAGTAGCTTTACTTATTAAAAACAAGATGCAAATTTAAGTAGTTTTCAGACCTCAGTCACAGCATTTGGAATGCTTTTATTAATAATAAAATGTTACCGAAAAAGTGAAACAGTGGTATCTCATAAGAGCTTGTTCAATGAATGAAACAGTGATACTTGAACGGTTCAAAGACAACAAAGACACTTAATCAGCAAGAAACTATATATACATATATGACAAAAAGTGCTACCTTGGTACAGAGAGCAAAGTAGAGAGACATGCACCGCTGCGCCGCAAAGATCAAGGAGGTTGGCGTATTTGAGGTTGAGCATGGCTGATTGGTATCAGAGAAAGCATTCTCAACACCTGTGTTTGACAATAGCTGGTCATTTGAACGCTTTTCCAAATCAGCATCCTGTATATATTGCAATGCATCATTAGCACATGTCTCTGCACGTAACCTTTGACCTACGAGATACACTTTAATGATATTGGCTACAAAGTAATCTCAACCAATAAAGTCACACGGCCATGATACCTTTTGCACTTTAGGGGTCGAACTCTCAGTATCCAATCTCTCTATGGTATTTCTTTTCGTTACCGAGAGGTCTTCGATTGGCTGAGAAGTGGATGGTACTGGGTAAAGCTGGTTCGCTGCCTAAAAAGGATAGCAACATCAAAAGCACGGAAGTAAAAGATGGGAAGCGCCAAATTTTACATTTCCAACATATAGCTTTATATATTTTACCAGATGTATTGCCTTCATCCATACTTCTTCTAACTGATGGACAGCATTCTGAGAAGGTGAAAAAAGAGAAGATTCAGTCTACACATGTCATTTAACAACGTAATGCGGGTAGAACAAAAAGTGGTTCTATTTTCTCCTCATTTGAATCACAATTTCAAGCAAAATGCCAACAGCTAATACATCACCTGCAAAGCAATTTTCAAGCAGACGTCTCGAATTTGAAGTTTTTGCAAAAATCAAGCTCCAGACAGCATTGAGGCCTTGGGTAATTCTATTACCACTTTGGGTTTCCTTGTCAGTAATTTTGCTGCTTCCAGGAGACCACAAGGATTCTAACAATTTAAATGCTGGCGGAGTTCACCCAATAATCTACTCAGAGATTTGTCAGATGCTGAAAAAGAATCTCGAAGCGTCTCAGCCTACATGAACATAAGTTTCATTATTAACATTATGAGAATAAGTCTTTCCTATAGATGAAGTAAAAATTATCTAAGAAATACAATACTACACACCGCGGTGAGAAGCAATGTCTCATATACTGAATTAGCACAGTTGAAGATGATAAGAAGTCATTTTCTATTTCTGCCTCTCCAAATAACTCGTAGAGTACACGCAATGTCAACTCATGTCCCTGAGGGCATCAAATAATTCATGTCAACTAAACTGCTTTGACTACATAAAAAATATGAATACTAACATCAAAGATACACAACAATACAAAAGAAGTAGAAGCCTCTAACACATTGTTAAGACCCATTTCACTTTCATAAAGCATATTAGAGTATATTTCAAAGTTTAAGAAACCACGGTGCAACTAAACAAGAAACTTAACTCAAAATCAACTTGAGTGAATTGTTACCTCGTAGATTTAATAACCTGATGATACATGCCTTGTAAAAGCTTCAAAGGGTCTAACTCCAATGCATACTGAAAATTTGAGATTGGCTAAATAAGAGTTCTTCAGGATAAAGTAGAAAAGAAAGAAAAGATTGTAAAACTAGACAGAGTAGCCTCTAAACAATGCCTACAAATTGCAACTGATGAATAAATCATCGAATTTTACGTATCTAGCCGCCTGGTACATTTGTAGATATAAATAAACATGCACAATTTTCAAAAGTTCAAACCATGATGAGTACAAATACTGCATATATCAATTCAATAAAAAATCATGTAAAAGAGTAAGTTTGCTTAAATAGCTTACCTCAACACCCAGACAAGCAAATAAAGAAAACCGAACATCAGAGGCTCCAGCTACTGATATTTGCTTGCAAGCCTCAATTATGAAGATGAAAGCTGTTTTTTTGTAGGTGATCCTTTTGTTCATCAGTAAGTTGAATTACAGGTGCTGACATCTTCGGGAGGATACAGTGGCTAGATATTGATGTCGAAACAACACTATTGGTATCACAAACAGGTTTGTAGGACAAATTCATCAGTCCTATCAGCTAGTATGGAAACAGCTGAAGAATAGTCCAACAAAAAAACTCCCGTTCAAGTTCATAACTTGGTCCTGACTTTCTCCTTCTGTGTCAACGTTAGCCAAATGAGAAGCATCTGGTGCTTCTGGCATCGCATTATCACATGCACTGGAGTCGAGACCAGGAATTCCATTCTCTGGTGTACCCACATCATGCATGTCAGATGACGTTGTTGGACTTTCATAGTGTGGTCTGATGGGGTGACTAAGACTTCCTGGATTAGTCATAATAATCAATACTTCAATATTATTTCAACCCATCAGCACAGAACAGACACAAAAATTGAGTTCATTGTGATTCTAACTAGACTATCAACAACATAAGTTTCTTCAAATGAAAGATGACTATTGATCCCCTTTCCACCATAATCAACGTCTTTTAATAAACGCGGCAACTCCTAACATGCATCAGGCCCACACACAACATCAAGTCATCACCATCTTATCTGCAACCAGTCTCTCAAGAAACCATAAAAAATTTAAGCCACTCCATATTTTCTGCTCAACATTGTCCCTAACTGAAAGGTACCAATAAGTTCTGCCAGAAATAAACCAGACATAGTTAAGCCTCTGCCATATGTATGAGCTTATTAACTATTTGGTTTGTCCCTAACTGAAAGGTACCAATAAGTTTTGCCAGAAATAAACCAGACATAGTTAAGCCTCTGCCATATGTATGAGCTTATTAACTATTTGGTTGCTATGGAAATGAAGATTAGAAAATCATATTCAAGAAATACTGAAGATCAGAAACTTGGCTATATCATAGCCTTTTTGACATGAAATGAAGCGAGCAAAGTGAATACTACATTTCCCTTTTGCACTGCATCTACTCGTCGGGTAGCAAAGCTATTTCCATCATGCAACCAATGAACATGATACATAATTCGCACTGAAAATTGTGTGTTTAAATTAGGTAAAAGCAACATTTTTCTTTCGTGAGTGAAAATATATAACACACCAATGAGAAAATATGCGTGCAAAATGCAGGTCTCACATACAACAATAGAAAAACATGACCAACTAAAAAATTAAGTAGACACAATTCTCGTTTGAAGAAAGTCGCAAAATACGCGCAGCTGAAAAAGGGTGCTAAAAGAAAATTAATTGCGTGCCATTAACAGCTAATATATATCACGTTAAGAGTCAGTAATCTTATAATGGTCTTCCTGTCACTATCTGGAGAAACTTTTATCGGTTTACCGATCACGAAACAGATTTAATTGATCACGCTTGTCCAACAACTATTTCCTGGACTAAAAGTACATTCAAAGACTTTTGAAAAATAGCAGCTATAACTTCTATCAGTTGCCGACTTATAAAGCCTCATGCCAAGAATAGTCTTCCAGACTAAATTGGAATATGAACTAACAAGTGAGAGATATCATATATAAACAGTTCATTAAAGCATTTCCTGCGACTCAAACGTGAGATTCCACAGTATTCCTGCTTAATTCCATTAACAGCATTTCCTAGTTGGATAGTCCCCTCCCCTGTATCCATTACAATGCTCCAACACACTAAAAGTTGATTTGGAGAAGAGAGGTGGTGTGTCTATGACCCTGCATTATTTTTTATCAAATTGATCAAGAAAAGAAGTTTGGCAGGTTCCCATCCTATAAATCAACACTAGTTTCAAAATCATGTTTGTTTTACTTCCACATATTTTCCTTTCCTTATCTTCTTTCTCCAAATAGAACTACTGAATTTACAGGAAAGATTATAGGATCTATCTGTTGGAATGAGTCATGAATGAGTCATGAATATGTCATACTGCCACTGTACAGTTACACTATAGAGTTAAACTACTGTAGAGTGAGTTGGTGAGTGTTAGAGATATTTTCTCCTAACCCTAATTGTGTGAGTTGAAAGGAGGCAGAATAGGTTACCCAAGTGTATAAAAGAGGAGGTTCTCCTATGGAAATGATAACCCATTTTCACTATCTCTTTCTCTGTTTCTTCATGGTATCAGAGCAAAGGAGGCAGAGAAGAGAAAACCTAACCTAGATCCCCTTTATAGCTTCAATCTACTATAGCTTCAATCTGAAATCAGACTTGAAAGTTAGATTCATAAGTTGTTCTTGAAGAACCTGTGGCTGGTCAGTAAGTAGGTTTCTCCATTTGAAAGTTGTGGTTCCTTCTTTGAAAGTTGTTCTTATTTTTTTCTCTCTTTATTATCTGTTGAGTTGAAGGCAGATTTAATGGATAAAACCCCTGAGAAAATTGTTTCCTCTCAGGCTATTAGTTCTACATCTCTAGATACTTCTCACAATAATACTATGAGCAGAAATATATCTTGTAAACTTGATGGTACAAATTACCTTGTTTGGTCTCATTTGCGTGAAACTTTACATTACGGGTAAAGGAAAGCTTGCGTACCTGACTGGAAGTAAAGCTTGTCCAAAGGAAGCAGACCCTACATATGATACATGGATTCAAGAGAATGCCATGATAATGAGCTTGTTGATAGACTCAATGACTCCGATATCCAGAGCATTTGTATGCGCTTAACCATAGCAAAAGAAGTGTGGGAGGCGATCACGCAGATCTATGTCGCGAGCGGTGATGCGACACAAATCTATGAATTGAATCGTCGGGTAATCGAGACTCGGCAGAAAAACAGACCTCTATCCGTCTACTTCAATGCACTTCAAACTATATGGCAAGAACTTGATTCCCTACAGCCCTTAGACATGGTGTGTGCAGCTGATACCACAACATTGCAGAAAAGAATTGAAAGAGGGAGAATTATTGAGTTCCTTGCTGGGCTTGACTCAGTTTTTGATCCAATCAGAATCCAAGTGTTGGGAAAAAATCCATTTCCAAACCTACGAGAAGTATATGGCACAGATTAGATCGGAAGAACTTCGTCGAGCAGCTATGATACCTCCAATGCCACGGGAAAGTTCGGCCTTGAATGTGATTACTCCGCCAACATCAACATGCGAAAACAACCAAAAATCTGATGAGAAAGACTCATTGTACTGTGATTATTGTCACAAGCGTAGACATACCAGGGAAACTTGTTACAAGCTCAATGGTCGTCCGCAATGGAAGAACAACATTAGAAGAGGGGGAAACTCGAGTGGCAGTAGTGGAGGAAGAAGAGGAGGTCGTATCAGTGGTTCAAGGGCATATACCACCACGGATGAGCTGGAACCTCAACCTACATCAGCAGCGAGTGGCTATTCTCATTCATCTCAAGACCAGCTGGAACGGATGATTAAAGAATGTGCGCGGATGCTATCGTCCAAGGAAAATCTTTCTTGGGTCTACTTCCTTAGCTCAACCGGGTAACACGAGAGAATTGCGGTAGGGCACTGAACACTACATGCGATAAATCTAAAGGGTCTTGGATTATCGATAGTGGAGCAACTGACCACATGTCCACCGTCACAAACCTTTTCTCTACTTATAGTACAAGTCCTAGTAAACCTTGTATCTTGACAAATGAGATGGATCTCCAACAATTGTCTCGGGTGAAGGAAAAATACCGATAACCAAATCTATGTCTTTATCTCTTTTGTGTTACATGTTCGAATTTGTCTTCTAGCCTGCTCTCTATCAGCCAAATAACCAAAGCGTTAAAGTGCGGTGTTACCTTTTTTGACTCACATTGTGTATTTAGGGACCTACTCACGGGAGCGACGATTGGACTTGGTAAAGAGAGGGGGCCTTTACTACTTGGACTTGCAAGGGAAACACAAGATGACAAGTACAAGGGCTTACAACTCAACAAGCATATCTAAGGTAGAAGAGCAAATCCGGCTATGGCACAAACGATTGGGACATCCTTCTTTTGGGTACTTAAAAAAGTTATTTCCGAAGTTATTTTCTGCACTAGATATTTGAAACTCCATTTGTGAAGTGTGTGAGTTATCTAAACATCAGCGTGTCCCATATCCTTTAAGTATAAATAAAAGCTTATCTCCTTTTGCAATTATACATAGTGATGTTTGGGGTCCTTCACGTGTCATTAGTCCTTCTGGTGCACGATGGTTTGTCACTTTCATTGATGACTACTCTAGAGTCTCATGGGTATACTTATTGAAGGACAAAAGTGAAGTCTACTCTGTCTTCAAAATATTTCATAAGTTTATGCTAACTCAATTCAACAAGAGGATTCAAGTGTTAAGATCTGATCGTGGTGGTGAGTACCTAAACCACGGATTATCATCTTATTTCTTAGATCAAGGAATAGTTCACCAAACCACGTGTACCGATACCCCTCAACAAAACGGAGTCGCTGAACGTAAGAATCGTCATTTGCTAGAAGTTACTAGATGCTTATTGTTTTGTATGAATGTGCCAAAAATGTATTGGGCGATGCTATTCTTACGGCAACACATTTGATTAACAAGATGCCCTCTCGGCCTCTTGATTTTCAAACACCACTTGAGGCACTTTCCGATGGTACTTCATTTCAACCTCTGTACGGGTTCCACCAAAGGTGTTTGGATGTGCTTGTTATGTTCATGTTCACAAACGGGCAGAGATAAACTAGATCCTAGGGCTCTTAAATGCATTTACTTAGGACCCTCATCTACCCAAAAGGGTTACAAGTGTTGTCACCCTCTCACCTGGTAAAGTTTTTGTGTCTATGGATGTAACCTTTAGTGAAGATACCCCTTACTTCTCGAGAGTTGAGACTTCTCTTCAGGGGGAGAGTAGAATTGGTGAAGATCAGTATGGGTATGATTTATGGTATGACCTATGCTCTGCACCTAACATAAATAAGGAAGGTGAGACGACTCCACCAACGGCGTCTTCACTACTTCAACAAAGTGAGACTACTCCACCAACGGCGCCTTCACTTCTTCAACTTCAAGTGTACAAACGAAGAGACAAAGCCCCTCTCTCTCAGCCTCGTCAATTGTCTACTCCGGTGACAGGTAATTCTGAACTAGAACCTCAGATTGAAACTACTTTGAGTACTGACGAGAATGAAATTTCGATTGATGAGTCTACCAATGTGATGGAAGAAGAAAACCCAAGTTCTTCTAGATATCCTACTCGTACTCGCAATCCTCCAACTCGATATGGTTTTTCTACTGACCACCCTATTTCTAACTTTGTGTCTTCTCATCGGCTGTCTCCTACTTATGTTGCGTTTGCGAACCAATTATCATCTGTGAGTATACCTACAAGGATTGAAGATGCTCTTGCTGATCCGAAGTGGAAGGTAGCTACAATTGAAGAAATCGAAGCCCTAGACAAGAATGACACATGGGATGTGGTCAAACTGCCAAAAGGGAAGAAGACAGTCGGTTGCAAATGGGTATTTACTGTGAAGTACAAGTCCGATGGAGCAGTTGAAAGACATAAGGCAAGATTAGTAGCTAAAGGCTACACTCAGACTTATGGAATTGACTACCAAGAAACCTTTGCTCCTGTTGCTAAGATGAACAATATTCGTGTCTTGTTATCCGTATCGACAAACAAGGATGGCCACTTCATCAGTTCGATGTGAAGAATGCTTTCCTTAATGGTGATTTGGAAGAGGAAGTCTATATGGACATCCCTCCTGGATTTCAAACAGCCACTAATGAAGGGAAAGTGTGTAAGTTGAAGAAATCCTTATACGGTCAAGGCGAGTCTCAAGGGCGTGGTTTGGACGGTTTACCCAAAGTATGCGGAGATATGGATTTCGGCAAAGTCAAAGGCAGATCACACCTTATTCCTCAAACGTTCAAGGAACGGAAAGCTGACCATGCTTATTGTCTATGTGGATGACATTATAATGACAGGCGATGATGTGGTAGAAATGGGGAAGGTAAAATCTTACTTGGCCAATGAATTTGAAATAAAAGACCTTGGAGAATTGTGCTACTTCCTAGGAATTGAAGTGGCAAGATCGAAAAGGGGCATTTACATCTCTCAAAGGAAATATGTCCTAGACCTTCTAGCTGAGACAGGAATGCTAGGCTGCAAACCTATTGACACACCAGTGGAACCGAATCAGAAGCTTGGAGAAGACACCGATGGTATTCCGGTGGATAAAGAAAGATATCGAGGTTAGTGGGTAGATTGATTTATCTTTCTCACACTCGTCCCGATATTGCATACTCTGTGAGCGTTGTAAGTCGGTTTATGCATGCTCCGAGAGAGACACATATGGATGCGGTTATCGAATACTTCGCTACCTAAAGTCGGCACCAGCAAAAGGACTCTTATTTTCTCGAATAACCACACAAAGGTTGAAGCATACACGGATGCAGATTGGGCGAGGCTCCGTAATTGATCGTAGGTCTACCTCTGGATATTGTTCATTTGTGGGAGGGAACCTAGTAACTTGGCGCACAAGAAGCAATCGATTGTAGCTAGATCCGGTCAGAAGCGTAATTTAGGGTTATGGCTCATGGAATATGTGAGCTATTGTGGTTACGAATATTGTTGTGAGCTTGGTTTCGGTCCTAAAGATCCTACGAGGTTGTCTTTGCGACAACAAGGTCGCCATCAAGCATTGCTCACAATCCAGTCCAGCATGACAGAACAAAGCATGTGGAGGTGGACAGACATTTCATTAAAGAGAAATTGAATGCTGGGATTATCAGCACTCCGTTTGTAAGAACCGAAGACCAGATTGCAGATATGTTAACTAAAGGAGTTCCTAGTCGACCATTCAACTCTTTCCTCGACAAGCTAGGAATGCATGATATCTACGCACCTGCTTGAGGGGGAGTGTTGGAATGAGTCATGAATAAGTCATGAATATGTCATACTGCCATTGTACAGTTACACTATAGAGTTAAACTACTGTAGAGTGAGTTGGTGAGTGTTAGTGAGTTGGTGAGTGTTAGAGATATTTTCTCCTAACCCTAATTGTGTGAGTTGAAAGGAGGCAGAATAGGTTACCCAAGTGTATAAAAGAGGAGGTTCTCCTATGGAAATGATAACCCATTTTCACTATCTCTTTCTCTGTTTCTTCACTATCAACATGCATCTTGGAGGAGCTTATGTTGATCATTGTAAGGCACCAACATACATTCCTCTCATATTGACAGCTATATAGCTTCAAAAAGAAATGTGACAATTATTAGGTAGAAGGATCTCAGACATATGAAATCAACCAACCAGTCTACCACCAAGATAGGCACCAAGTAGAAAATAGTTGTGTGAACTACGAACAAGTTTTCTGCAATCAACAGTCTTTGACGCTGCAACTAATGCGTGCAAATGGACTAGCATTTGCACAAACTCAGGACACTACACCCTCTGAGAGAATATGAAGTTCATGAAAAAGAATTGTCAAATAACACGTTACAGGATGAAGTGGACGTGATAAAGATCCTTCGATCAACAGATGTGGGAGCATTAAAGAAAGCAAATTACTTGGTTGGTCTGTCCTAAAAAAAGATCAGGCCATGGTTCCAGACAATTGAAAAGTGTAGGCAATTGCACATCAATTTTCATTAAACTGAACGATAGCAAGTAACAAAATTTTATTACACGAGAATACGACTAATGCAACCAACAGATCCAAATCAGGAGTCAGCAGTCAGGACCAGAAGACAAAAGCAATTTGTCAAGATTATAATTATCTCGAGTATTACTAAGGAGGTTTTACTTACCAAAACTAGCAAAGACGCACGCGCGATGAGAGTGCCATTTCATTTCAACGATTTTTTTTTCCAAATTGTAAATGGAAAAAAAAGCTAACTTGTAAAACAAATATCAAACGTCACCAATCAATAAGCATCACAATCAGAAGAACATAGCAGTAGAGAGAAAACTTACAACTACTTGTTCCCACTCTGCCTTTATTGATAGTTGCATCACCTACTCTTGTGCTTTTCATTTGATAAGCTCCATTTTTCAAGAATTTGATCTCTTTCATTTCATTGAACTTCTTCTTACCCTTTGTGCAGTACGATGCATTTCTTGCCTATTTGTTTCGTAACTTTCTTAATCTGAATCAACTGATTCATGGCAGCGTCTCTTGGCTCTTTCTTTCTCAATATCGTTTAAATGTTCGACGCTGAACTTGCACAGCGATTCTGGGGCCTTAGCGGGGAATGAATATTGCATATCTAATTACGGCATTACCTTGAGAACCGATGCATCGTTGCCACTCTGGTGCGGTTCACCTACATCCGTTCTAACAGCAAATTGTTTGTTTGCTGCATAAGAGAAATAACCAAAAAGAAATTTTTATTTTTCTTATGTGTATCATTGTGCACTAAAAGAAATCTTTTGTTGAGTGCTGTAGCCACGTGAATAGGTTGCTGCAATATCTATTATAATGTTCTCTCATCACCTTATCTAGCTAAAAAGCTAAAAAGAAATTACTTTTACCTCATGGATGCACGAAAACAGTAAAGTAACATGGAATTTATATGTGTGATAAATATATCGACAAAAATATCAACACTTACCCGTACTTGTTCCCGCTCTGCACTCATTTTTAGTTGCATCAACTACTCTTGTTCTCTGCATTTGATAAGTTGTATGCCGTTTTTGAAGGATCTTCTCTCTTAGATTTTCAGCCGTTGAACTTCTTCTCGCCCTTTGTGCAATAAGGTGCATCCCTGCCTCTATCTTTCGTTGCTTATCTGAATCCATTGATTCATGGCAGCGTTTCTTGCCTCATTCTTTCTCAATACCCACTAATTCTTGACGCTAGACCTGCCCAGTAATTCTAGGCTTCGGCGGGGAAGTGATAAATCTTATGAAACTGAGAAACAGAAAAATTGTATTGAGAAAAGTATTTTTTCAGTATACACATGACAGCTTATTACAGGGTTTATATATGTCCTATTAGGACAAGACAGCTATTACAGTAGTCAAGTCAAGATTGACTATATTGACTCACACACTCTACATATCACTAATATACCCCCTTCAATGTGATACTGCAACAAAGAAATCACATTGAGTAATAAGTAGTAGCAGTAGTTGGTGAAGAACTAGAAGCAGTTGGTGAAGTCAACTTCAACAGTTGATGTGAAGAAGTAGCAGTAGTTGGTGAAGTCAACTGCAACAGTTGATTTGAAGAAGAACCATTTGTAGCAGGTAAAGATAGCTTCAGAAGTTGCTGTAAAAGTCTTGAAAAAGTGGGGAAACATAATGCCTTAGTAAAGATATCTGCCAACTGGTTTTCTGTAGAAATATGCTGAAGTGCTAAGAACCCCTCTTCCACAAGCTCCCTGACAGTATGGTACTGAATTTCTATGTGTTTAGTCCTGGCATGAAAAACAGGATTAGTTGCCAATGCCAGTGCACTAGTATTATCACACAGTAGCAAAACAGATTTAATCAAAACTTGTAAATCTGTTAACAAATAAGAAAACCACTTTAACTCTGCAGCTGCTACAGAAAGACTCTTATACTCAGCCTCTGCAGAAGACTTAGAAACTGTTGGTTGTTTCTTAGAAGACCATGAAACCAAATTTGTACCCAGAAATACTGCAAAACCAGAAGTAGATCTTCTGGTATCTGGACACCCTGCCCAATCTGAATCAGCATAAGCTTTCAAAGATGAAACATCAGATCTTCTTAAAGAAATACCAAGACCTATTGTACCCTTTAAATACCTCAGAATCCTCTTAACCAGTTGAAGATGCAAATCAGATGGAGAATGCATAAATTGAGAGACATAATTCACTGAAAAACAAATATCAGGTCTAGTAACAGTGAGATACTGTAAACCACCTACAAGTGCCCTGTAAATAGTTGGATCTGTGAGCTTTATACCATCATGAACAGAAAGCCTATTAGACTTGACTACTGGAGTGTCACAAGGTTTACAGTCTAATAAGTTTGCTTTAGCTAACAGTTCCAATGTATATTTCTTCTGAGTTAAAGTAATTGAATCATTATCTCGTATTGCTTCAATGCCCAAAAAATAAGCCAAATCTCCTAACTCCTTCATAGCAAATTCTTGTTTTAACAAAGAAATAACATCAGCAATAAGTTGAGAAGAACTACCAGTCAAGAGTATATCATCCACATATAGAAGTAAGACAAGAATACCACTAGAAGTAGATTTCACAAACATTGAAGTATCAGACACAGACTTCTTGAAACCATGCTTGATGAGAAAAGAACTGAACCTATGAAACCAAGCTCTAGGAGCTTGTTTAAGTCCATATAAACTCTTTTGAAGATGACACACATAATTTGAAGGATAATCAGGATGAAGAAACCCTTGTGGCTGTGCCATATAAACATTTTCATCCAAATAGCCATGCAAAAATGCATTACTGACATCTAATTGCTTAATCTGCCAATTGTATGAAACAGCCAAACAAAGAACTACTCTTACTGTAGGAGATTTAACAACTGGACTGAATGTTTCAGTAAAGTCTACACCATCTTGTTGATTGTAACCTTTTGCAACAAGCCTAGATTTCAATCTATCTATAGAACCATCTGATTTTTGCTTAATTCTATAAACCCATTTAGAACCTAGAATATTCATATGAGGTTCTGGAGCAACATACTTCCATGTATCATTATCCATTAATGCAGTATATTCTTCCTTCATTGAAACTTGCCAGTCTGGATTTTTAATAGCTTCTCTAAAAGACTTTGGCTCAGATAAAGTAGTTAACAAAGATGTATAATATGCAGACAAAGGATGTTTTACAGACAAATGAGAAACATGATCAGGAAATAATTTTGGTTTTGAAATGCCTTTTTGAGATCTAGTAACCATAGTAGTAGTAGAAACAGAATCATCAGAAGATATAGGAGAAGAAATATCTACAGTAGAGCAAGAAAAAGAATCTGAAATGGCAGTTGTAGGAGCATAGTAAAACTCAGACTCTGAGAAAACAACATGTCTTGAAATGTATAATCTTTTGGTAACAGGATTAAAACATTTATATCCCTTATGAAGAGGACTATACCCAGTAAAAATGCATTTTACAGACTTTGGTGATAACTTATCTGCTCTTGAATGAGCAAGATTAGGATAACAGATAACTCCAAAGGTTTTAAGAAAAGAATAATCTGGAGAAACACCAAATAAAACTTCAAAAGGAGATTTAAAACCTAAAACCTTTGTAGGAGTTCTGTTAATGAGATAAGTGGCAGTTAAAAAAGCATCATACCAGAATTCCTTAGGACAAAAAGAATTGAATAAAAGTGTATTACCCATCTCAGTGATATGCCTGTGCTTTCTCTCTGCTAAACCATTTTGCTCAGGAGTTTGAGGACAAGAAATTCTAACATGAATACCAGAAGACTGTAATAGAACTTGAAATGGTCCTTTGACCAACTCAGCAGCACCATCAACTTGAAATGAAAGAATTTTTGTAGAAAATTGATTTTCTGTATGAGTCTTAAAATGTTGAAAACATTGACAAGCATCAGATTTCAGTTCCATTGGATAAATCCAATGAAACCTACTAAAATCATCCACAAATAAAATATAGTATTTATAACCTTTTAGAGAAGGAATAGTAGGACCCCAGACATCACAGTGTACTAATGCTAAGGGTTTGTGTTCATGAGAGGAAGATAGTTGAAAAGGTAGCTTTTTGCTTTTAGCAAGCTGACAAGGATGACACAAAGTAGAAGGTAAGGAAGAATTCAAAATAATTTGATGATCAGAATGTAATTTATGTAAGATTTGATGTGAGGGATGACCCAATCTAGCATGCCAAATAAGAGGAGAAGCAGTCAAAGAAGTAGACAAGGAATAGTGTTGTTTAGGCATATGCAAAATTGGATACAAATTGTTAACTACTTTACCATAAGCTAGAATAGCATCTGAATATAAGTCCCTAATCTCATAGCCATATGGATAAAACTTGAAATAACAAGAATTATCTTTTGTGAATTTTGCTACTGAGAGTAAATTGTGTTTCATATCAGGTACTAATAAAACTTGATTCATTCTGAAACTAGTAGTTTGTGTTTGAATATGTGAAGTACCAGTGGAAGTAATAGATAATGACTTACCATTACCAACTTGGACTTGCTCCTTCCCTTTATAAGATGAAGTATTCTGCAACAATTGTTCATCTCCAGTCATGTGTGCGTAGCACCGAATCGATATCCAATGAGAAGCAGATTGATGTAGATGCACCAGAAGAACCAGAATAAATAGAACTAGCATAAGGATTATCTTCATTTAGGGTAGTGAAAGCTTGTTGTTGAGATCCATGCTGAGCTCCATTTGCAGAATTTGGAAAGGTTGGTGGATGATATCTGAAATAACATCTACTAGCATAGTGTCCCTTTTTGCGACAAATCTGACAATCTATTGTAGAGAAATCTCTTCTTCCTCCATTAGTGTTGTTGCCATATCCCTGACCAGAAGCATTGTTTTGACCTTGATAAGAAGTACTACCTTGATAAGACCCATTTCCATTACTTGACCTTCTTGAATTATAACCAGTATTATAGCCAGAATTGCCATTGCTTCTGAAATTTCCACCATTATTCCTTGTTCTTCCTCTACCACTTCCATTGAAACTATTACTACTTCCATTCTTGCTAAACAATGCAGTTGGAGTTTGATCATCATAAGAAATATTTGAAGTATGATTTTGTTCAAGAATCCATTGCTCATGATTTAACAACCTTGGTTTAAGTTCTGCAAAGGTGAAAGGAGTCTCTCTATTTTGTGCTGCTACAACAAAAGAATCAAACTCTCTACCTAGCCCACTCAACACATACATAACAAGATCTGAATCACTTACTTTTTCACCAATAGCTGCTAGAGAGTCAGCAATATTCTTCACATTATGTAGATAGACAAGAATTGTAGAATTCCCTTTCTTGACATTATGCAATTGGTTTCTAAGCATACTTTTCTTTGCCATAAATTGACTTCTGAAATTGAGGTCAAGAAAAACCCAAATTTGTCTTGCAGTAGACAATCCTAGAACATCACCAGATATTGAATCTGTGAAAGTTGCCTTCATACAACTAGTTACAAAGCAGTCTGTTTTTCTCCATTGAATCCATTCAGGATTAACTTTTAAAACTCCATCCTCCTCAATCTTTTTCTCAGGTTCTTGAATATCACCATTAACATACCCATATAAATCAGTGGAAATCAAGATAGATTCCATCTGATCACTCCATAACAAGTAATTATTTGGACCTAATTTGGTTGAAACAAAATTGGAGATATTGGTAAATGGAAAAACAAAGTTAGAGGAAGTACCCATTTGAGCAAAATGGAATTCATATATTTGCGACGACGATAAACAATAACACGGAGATGACATGGTCGAGCTCACCAAGAAATTGTTGAAGAATGATTATTAAAGAACTCGATCTTGATCTATTTTTACTTGTTAGAACTTGTTTAGATTTGATCAAAAGAATATTATGAAACTTGTTGAATTGATTATTGAATTTGTGTTTAAAAGAAGTATTGATAAGAAATGTATTTAGGGTTGCCTCAGGATCACCGTATCGATACCATGATAAATCTTATGGGCGAGAAAGCAGAGAAAAATTGTATTGAGAAAAGTATTTTTCAAAGTATACACATGACATCTTATTACAGGGTTTATATATGTCCTATTAGGACAAGACAGCTATTACAGTAGTCAAGTCAAGATTGACTATATTGACTCACACACTCTACATATCACTAATAGGAAGTGTTGTGGTGTACAGTTTATTCCCGCGTCTTGATTTATGTTTTCAACAGCTCTAATTCTCTCGCATTTATAGATGTGCTTCCTGTTCTGTTACAGTCATTGAATTATGTTTTTTTGTAGCCAAAGCTTGACATAGCTGTAGTTGAACATCTGTTTGATGTGCATCATGACTATGGAACTGCTTGTCTTCAGCATTTTCTGCTGCACTGAATTCTCGAAGGCGCGCTAGCTCAATTTGTCTAGGACTTCGGCAGATATCAAGGAGCTTATCCTCCATTGATAGGTCTGCAGTGAAACACAAATCAAATATAAATACATACAAACAGTCATTCGATATACTAATTTGAAAATGTAAGTGAAAGTTTCGTAATTTAAGGATGTAAGCAAACTGAATCAAAATAACCAAGATGTTATTTCAGGTAGTACAAAAATCCAAATATAGCACAGATGGAAAAAGTATATGTTGGGTGCAATGAGGAGTTCAATTTAATAAGCTTTTAGGTAACAACCAGTTTTTTTTATCATTTATATGACAAAAATGCGACAATCATGTGTTTTCTTGATGAGATCACCAACACATATAGCTACATGATCCGGTAATATTAAGAATATCATTCGTATATGTGAACATGTGTTTGCATTCATATGCTGTAATGTCTCAGCTTGTAGGATTAAAAATTCAGTAAAGCTACATAAATGTGCTCCCTACCACACGACTCTTTACTGTAACCTAGTCAGTTTTTCCTTTCAATACACCCACTTGCATTCCTTATCCTCTAACCACACCATAAACCTTATTTAACTCTCCACAACCATCTAAGTTACGACTCGTTCATTGAAACGAAAGGCATGAACTATATAAACCTGTTGAAGTAAGCACAAAAAACAAAACAAAAAGATTTTTCTTTTTTATTAACAGGAACAAAAGCATGTAACTGAAAAGTGAAGTTGCATTCCAAACCTGTTACATCCAGAAATCATACAATTGCAACTGTATCATATTCAGGCATATGATCAAACACTTTCTTGGCAGAAATGGTGTTCCTGGTTGTGAATTTTAAAGAACATTTCATTGTTAATTTGGACCAAGTGAACTGAGATTAAATCTTAATGAAATTAACATTACCACAACCCTCTGAAACCCATATATATATATTGCACCACTAACCTAATTGTCAACAATTGATAAATAAGAATGTGCAACCATAAGTATCCTTACACTTGTACTTGAGAGGAACCAATTAGCATGTAAATGAATCTTCGAATGATCCAATTTTGATTGGAAATCGATGCTTTGATAATCCATCTGAGACCCGTTGGCTATGCCGCCTCCATTCAGTCACCCACTCCCTTGTATTCATTTCCATTAAAACTCATCATCAATTTCAAATTGCTAATGGAACTACTCCCTTGGTAATATGAGAGGGTAAGTTTTCGTTCTTGTTATTGTTCGTTTGGTTATTTCATGTCTGGACTTTTGTTCGATTGGTGTTGGTTTGGCTAAATGTATTGGCTACATCTATCGGCAATTGGTTGACAGTATATCGGGCTTACTTGACTTTGACTTATTAATTAATTTGTTCCGATATATGCTTGAACTAGAGACATAAAGGTCACCAGAAATGTTATGGTCGGACAGTTGTCGGGGTATAGAAATCATACTGTTAGAAAGAAATTTATTAGAACTCTATTATTGGGGCTATGGGGAGGTTGTTTTTGGGGCTATTTTGCTAAGTGGAGTCTAAATGTTATAGGGGGAGATCATATATGTGTAAAATATCTAAAATACCCTCCATAACATTAATTTATTCCCTTTATACCCCTCATTAACTATCTAATTAATAAAAAAAAACTGAAAAAACGGACGAGTTTTAAAACCAAAAAAAACCGTCCCTTCCCCCCATTTTATTATTCTTCTTCTTCTTTCCTTTTCTTCTTTTCTTCTTTTCTTCTTCCATTGAACATTGTTCAACGATTAATCGTCGATTCAAAAAAAAATCGTCGTCGATTAAACTCATTCTATAAACCTCCGACTGAAGCAGAGAAACCAAGTTCATCCACTGAAGATGAAAGTGAAGATCAAGTGCCACGATCAGAAGTTCCAAAGCAGACGCGAATCTCCGTTATGACAAAGAATAAGGTATGAAATCAAAAACCCAGTCTTTATTTAAGCGTTTCGTTGATTAATCATTTAGTTTCGAAAATTTTAGATCTGGAAAAACGGTTTCTGAAATTGCTTACGGCTGGGAGTTTTTGTATTTCCAGCCGTAAATTAGTATAACGGTTGGGAAATGTCGATTTCCCAGCCGTTTATAAATTACACGTTTGGGAAATATAAGAACTTCTAGCCGTAACTAAATCGACGTGTACGTGATGGAGGATTCCTAGCCGTAACCATTCGTATACGGCTGGGATATTCCTAGCCGTATGTTCTCCTGTGTTCATATGTTTTTAGTAGTTTTAGTGTTACATATAGGTTTTCCCAACCGTTTATGTATTTCCTGACCGTAATATCCAGTTTCCTAGACGTTTATCATCACGTCTTGGAATTTCCCAGCCGTATTAGTGCCATGTGTTGTACTGTGAACTAGCAAGGCTACAATCGGTTTGGTTTTCCAATCCGTAATATTAAAACGTATAGGTTATCCATCCGTAATTCTAATTTCGGCTAGGTATATTACTAAATTCCCATCCGTAATTTGTGTGTCGGCTAGGTCGATAAAAATATTCCTAACCGTGTTTAATTTTGCGTCTTAGACTCTCCATTTTTCCTAGCCGTGTTTGTTGTTTCGGTTAGGTTTTGTCAAATTTTCCCAGACGTTTTACTTATACACTTTTGGTTTTCTTGCCTTGTTTGTCTTGGAACAGAGGGAAAGATAAAAATAAGAAAATATCACAAGAAGTAACACCTTCTGGTGACCCGACTCCGCAACCTCGTCACTCAAAACCATTGGGTGCAGACGCAAGGAAAGCAATCGAAGTTGTGACTGCTGGAGAAAGGGAAGGTGGTGGAGATGGAGTTGGAGTCACTAGAGGAACTGAAGTTGGAGTTGTTGAGGGAACTGAAGTTGCTATTACTAAAGGAACTAAAGTTGTTGTGACTGAAGTTGTTGGCACTTCTAGTGGTGGTGGAAATGAAGGTGTACCGGTTGTTACAGGAGGTACTGAAGTTTTCACTTCTAGTGGTGTTGATGTTATTGATAAAGGTAAAGCCGTAGTCGAGGAGGGCACAGAGGAGGGCAAGAAGGAGGGAAAGAAGAAGTATAAACCTAAGGCATCGGCAAGAGAAGTAATTGATTCCATGCAGCCTTTACCTCCCAAGAGGAATGTGAGACCTTGGGGTGAGCAAAGAGATCGTTCCGTCTTGATTGGCTACACTTCTTCATGGGCTTCTAGGGTTTGTGGCACAAAGGTAATAAATCAAATTATATATATGTTATATTCATTTTGTTATGGATTATTATTTTTACAACCAATTATTTTTTTTGGTAGTTTCCGGATCAAGCTGCCCCAAAACTAAAGCACCAACAAGCAAAGTTTTGGTCGTTGGACGATGAGCATCCAGATGTGCATGTTTTGGTCAAAGCTTCGGGTTTGTGGTCTGGAATCGATGCTTTGCAGAAGACATATGATGTTGTCACAGTTTGTGGTTTTAGAGAAAGATTTTGGCCCGAAACCATGACTTTTCACCTCTCATTCGGCGAGATGACTATCACTCCGGATGACGCAAAGCAAATCACTGGTCTAGCTTTGGAAGGAAAGGCAGTGTTTGAGGGTTTCAACAATTCCATGCCTTTTGATGAGCTTTGTGCCTTGGCGAAGAATTGTCTTGGTTGGAGTAAAGATGAAGCTGAAGAAGAGTTTGAGATTGGGTCTGGAGCACCTCCTAAATCTAAGAGACCATGTAGTACATCGGGCATACTAAATGAAGCAGTAAATATGTCAAGGAAGATTAATTTGGTTCGTCTAAGGGCACAGTTTGGGGATTCTAAACGCAAGGCGGATAGTGGAATGGTGGTGATGGAAACAGAAAGAGCTAGACATACGGCTATAGCTTACTTTTTGCATGCTCTTGGGACCGTCCTTTTCCCCGATTTCTCAGGCAATAAGGTAAATGCATGTTACTTGCAGTGGTTGAAGACTCTCAGTCTGGATACGGAAACAAACGAGGTACCTAAGTACTCGTGGGGCACCGCCCTCCTTGTTGATGTGTTGGAATGTCTTTGCAAAGCTTCAAGATGGAACAAAACACAAATTTCGGGATGTGTTTCTCTTGTGCAGGTATGTTTTTGTTTTAATATAACAAATGTTTATTTGTTTTATTTACTTTTATATATTGATTTGTGTGTAATAACTTATTTATAAACCAAATTTTTATTTTGTTGCCGTAGTCATGGGCTTACGACCATTTTAAAATCTTGAGGCCTCCTCGGAATACAGATTGGGCTCTAGATAAACCTACGGGAGGGATATATCCTTTTGGAGAGACCCAACACAAGGCTAAAGAGACGGAAATGGTCGACATGAGGAAAAAATTAGATGCTTTGACAATTGAAGATGTTGTTTTTGATCCTTATTTGAAACTTGATGAGGATGGTGAAGAGGAAATTGATGATAGAGTATTTTCTGATGTGGCAACCTATACGAGACCTTTGTTTCATGCAACCTGGTTCATCATTTTAGATCCTCATAGAACACTCCTCCAAATCGGTATTGTCCAGACAATTGTGCCTGAAGAGACTCGTTTTAGATTGAGCGTAGGAAACTCCCAATTTAAGGACAAACATGTGAAATTGAACAATGAAAATTCACCGACGATTGACCATTGGAATGCTCGTTCCGAACAAGAAAACCAAATGAGTAGAAGACTCCTTGAAGCAGAACATGGTACTTCCCAAGCGGATGAGGATTACATGGAATGGTATAGAGAGTGGGCTCATCCTTATGTGGAAAATTTGGATCCGGAGGCGCAAAGACATTGCAGGAATGCAGCGAAAGAGAGTTCTAAGACACCAAGGAGTGAAGAAAATGATTGGCGGGAGATGGTGGTACGTATACGACTTCATATGTTTGTATATGATTTTTTTTTTATCTATGAATAATCATAGTGCGTGTGTTTGATATGAAAAAATAGGTCGAGCGAGTTAATTGGGTGGACAGAGACCTCAGCCGTTTGATTGATTTGGGTCAGGATTTAACTGTAGTTGAGCTCAGATTAATGCGGAATTGAGTTAAAGGCATAATACTCCCTGAGAATGGAGGTTTATATCATGTTGAAGCACCAAAGAGATCTAAAAGGGCTAGGTCTCCTTCTCCTAGCGACGACTCGGACACTCCCCCCTAAGAAAGTTCAATCTAAGCAACAAAAAGTTAGCCGAGGTGGTAGAGGTGAAAAAGGTGGAACGAGTGCTCGAGGTGGTCGAGGTGCAAAAGGTGGAACAAGTGCTCGAGGTGGTCGAGGTAGTGGACCAATTGAAAAAGTTAGCCGTGTTGTAACAAGTGCTCGAGGTGGACGTGGTGGAGGTAAAAAGGCTCCAAATAAAGGTGGCAGCGGTCGAGGTAGAAAATCTGGAGTTATAGAAGAAGTTGTGGAACCTCGGGCAAGGGATGATGTGGATGAATTTTTGGAAGCCATTTCTGAGGAGGGATAAAGTGAAAGTGAATGACAATTTACTTTTCATTTCATGGAACATTTATTATCTAACACTTTGTCTATTTAATTTTTTGTGGTTTGGTTATGGATTTGGATGGATGAATTCTTAAAACTTTGCATTTATTAATGAATGTTAGTCTTTACAATTGTCAAATCTAAGAAAACTGAGGAATCAATCAAGATTCACTAATTTTTTGTGCTATTTCGGCTAGGTCGATCCTTCACATAACCTAGCCGAAAGTGCATATAATCCTTGTCAAATTTAGTTGCACAGAAATGCGGATGGAAATTATCGGCCGTTATAGTAAAACGGTTAGGAAATACCGGGCTGTGTGTTCTCAGGATACTCAAACTTTAACTGAACCTTTGTTACAGCTACGTTTCCAAGACGTTATTTTATTCGCGGTTGGATTTCCTAACCGTAAAACTGACAAAAAAATGGATCTCTGGTTTACGGCTTGGAAATTCATATATATCCGGGCCGTATGTTTCCCTAGATACTCAAAATTTAATTGAACCTTTGTTACGGCTACGTTTCCAAGCCGTGATCTTATTTGCGGTTGGATTTCCTAACCGTAAATCTGACAAAAAAATGGATCTCTAAATTACGGTTTGGAAATTCAATTTCCAAGCCGTAAAACTGACAAAAATATAACACTTAAGTTTTACTGCTTGAACAACCGAGCCGTAAATATGACACACCACAAATACTGTAATTTATACAGAATAAAGTCTGGGTCTCTCCTTCAATTTCCAAGCCGTAAATTCCTATAATTATGAATACCGCATCATATCGTCTAGTTTTTTGAATTTTGAAAAATAGATCCGTTTGGAGACTGATCTATAGAAGGTTCTAGTTGTTCAACCTCCTATTTAAACTTGAAATAACTCCCATATCCATATAACCACCCACTCCAAATCAAATTCACACCTTCTACACTAATAATCTCCACTAAAACTCCTACAAACTCAATGCAATGTACTCAAAGGATAAACCCAACTTTACTTTGGAAGAAGACTTATCTCTTTGCAAAAATTTTGTATTATGCTATCCAAAGAGAGGAGAAGAACGAAGGAAAGGTGGCTTAACAAGTCAATCGTATTGGAGTAATATTTTTGAGAATTTTTGTAGTGAAACAGGTAACACTAACAACCGCTATGGGGTTGAACTGTATCTTCGATTTTCAGGCATACGCAAAAAAGTGGAAGAATATATGGCTTTACGTCGTATGTGCAACCAACTTCGACTTAGAGGTGAGACTGATAGATAAGTCGTGGCTCAAGCTAAGAAGGAATGGAGAAAATGGAAAGGTTATGATTTCAACTTGGAAGCTCAATTCGCCATCATCAAAGACTTCTTAATACATCGAAAGGGGTGTTATTAAAACCAAATTTGTAACGGGGATCTATTAAGTATGTAATGGGTTTTATTGTGGTCTAATTAATGAAAGTATTACTAATTTTCATGTTGAAAATGCAAAATTTCTCAGCTTACAGATTAAATTACGGACGGGAAATATAAGAATTCCCAGCCGTAAAACAGACTCAGGATATTCTCGTTGAATAACGGCTGGAAGTTCTTAACTTCCCATCCGTTGTTACAGTTTACGGCTGGGAAGTCATCGTAATCAATGGATTACGGCTGTGTCGACACAATTTCTCAGACGTAACAGCAAAAAAATTCCAGAATTTTTCATATTTTTGACGAATTTGAATTGATGAAATTGATGTTGGGAGTTCATTATAAGCTTATATTGAGTTTTGGGATGAATGGTTTTATCATTAAGCTTCAAAAAATTCAAAATAATTTCACCAAAATCATCATTTTTCATTCTTCAAAACTCAAAACAATCAAGTTTTGATTTGCAAAAAATTAATGTTTTGATTAGTCTAATTGATTCACTAAGACTGATTAGTTTAGCTTAATGAAGTTAATTAGCACTAATCAAATTAATTAGCACTAATCAAATTAAGGGTAGATTAGACATTATAAAAGATGATGGATAAAGGGTGCTATGGGTTGTTATTTCATGACCCCAAATATCCCCCAAAAACCCAGCCGTGGATAGCCCCAATAATAGAGTTCATTTATTAACTGTGTCTATGGTATTATGGTGAGTAGGGGGAAATTAGATATGCTTTTGGTCAATATATAACTATGAATAAATAATAGGGATCCGAAAGAATGTGGTTGGGTAGATTCGATAATAGTTTACTTAGAAATTTCTAAATCGCTTAATATCAAAAGAGGTTTGGACTATCTGTCTCAAATGGTCCTGAACACATTATTATGCAAGTGATATAGATAATGGTTTCTCACAGTTTGGTATGCCTTTCAGTAATACGACACTAAGAAATCATTAGAAACGCCAGAAGCCGATGTTTTATTCTAACAAAATATACGTGTTTGTACCCTATTACATTGCAAAATCACTTCAAGCACTAATTCAGAAAGCATGTTTTATGTCCTAATCACAAAAAAATCAAAGTTAAATTACAAAATATGTTTGTTTAGCAGCTTTGTAGCCTGCCATCACCAAAAAGTTACTGACCAAATTAAATTTCTGCAACATCATAAATATAAGATTTCATGTTTGATTTACAATTCTTGCTTCTCTCCGAGCATTGTGTTAAAGTGTAACTGGATAGACATTCCCTGCATCTCCAGTTTCATATGCAACACTCTTGATAGCCCTAGCCACAGCAGCTTGATACACCCGAGCTACAACTCTTGCATCATCTCCTGGAGGCAGAGTTTCTCTAGCTGGTACTTCTAGTGGTTGGGGTACCTCTCCTCGCCTTGCACTAGCAACAACAACTCTGTATATTTGGCCTACTACCCTTGCATCAACTCATGGAGGCAAATGATCATCAGCTGGTACTTCATGAGGGTGAGTAACCTCTCCAATCCATGCTTGAGCTATTGATGCCACATTTACATCCATCTTCCGAATTACTGGAGCAAGCATGAATATATTAGGAAAGAGTACCTTATTATCAGCAGGAGGATGCGAATCATTCATCGGAATTTTTGCTTTGAAGTCGTTAGGCACTGGAGCAACAAAAGATCCCTGACTTTTTCCACCACACACAACCCGTTCATCTTCTACCAACACAATCCCCTCTTTAACCACATATCGACCTCGTGTGGGATGAAGAGCAAACAAAACCCATCCATCCTTAACCCCGACAAGTTATGCATTCTCGAGTCATCCCCTTTCCATAACCTGATATTGTTTGCCATCTTCAACATGTGCATGCACGCTGCTTTTACCTTGATTTGCAAATGCTTCACTCACACTTTCAGTACTACCCTAAACTAATTTTACACCAAAATTTTTTTTATAGTCAATTTCATCACTACTCTAGACACCCAAACTTTAGAGCACAAACCAAACTCAAAATTAGTCTGAAAATCAAGAAAACAAACCTGAGGCGATGGCTTCATTACTCGGGCTTTTTTTGGTTCTCGTTGAATAGAATTTTGGGACTTCTATTCATCTTCCATTGCTTGGAATTTCAAGGATTGTCTCTCTATGGAGATTTTGTTAGAAAGAAAGTTTTTGCAGCCTTAACTGACTCTCTTCTGGGAAAACCGCAAAAGAAACAGAATGATCTTACTCTTTATTTGATATTAATTGGGATGGGAAGAGCAACCGTTTCTCAATCGCAACCGTTCATCAATCAAGTTGGCTCTCAGTTTTCTATCTCTATAAATTGGTCTTGTACACCTATGCGCTTCTTCAATCCTACTAGCTATTTAACTTGGCCTAACAAAAGAAATTCCCTTTCATTGGTTCATGCAAAGTGGCAACACACACTTGGCACCCTTGATTCGACTACTCTTGAGGGTCGGATTCAAAGTATTTCACTATGGTTCATATCTGTGAAGCCCGACCCAAATAAATCTCATTCCAAGCCTAGGCTGGTATATGGGGACAATCTGACTCGAAAGGTATCATCTCTCATGCCCAATCAGATGCAATCTGAATCATATGCTAAGTGGATTGCTTTAGTCTGGTGGACACTACACTATTCTACTCAAGGCACCCCTCAAATAAGCAACAAGGTAAATATACCACATGAGAAAAAGGTAACCCTCTACCAATTTACCTTAAATTCAAAATCTACTAAAGCATTAGAAACAAATAAACTGAATTTGAACAGGTTGCAGTCCAAAGAGCCATTAACCATGGTCGACCAAGTCAACGATTCATTAGGGATCACCATCAAGAACAAGTACAATTATAAGCGAATCTTTATAGAAAATGTCATTTTGATCAACTACGACAAAGTTCCTTATCAACCCGTGAAACAATTTCAAATTAAAGTTGGTTACATCATAATCATATACTCTGTCTCCTTTCATAACAATTCTTATTCTCACTACTATACCCCTCTCTGTATTAAGCATACTTCAATGGCTTCCTCCTCAACATCAAACCCTCCTTTAATAGATAACCTGGTTAAGAAAATGAACACTGACCTATCAATACCTGAGGATTTATTCCCCAAAGTCTTTATCAACTCATAAAACATCAAAACCAAACATGCTCAAGACTGGAAAGGCTGTTTTATTGGAAAACTTTGTAGTAATATCTGCTTTCAGACTTCAAGGGTATGCAACTTCATCAATGCTCACTAGGAGATGATTGGTAGAATAGAAATTGAAGTATGGAACATGATAAGAAATTTTTACATTGTCAGAACCACAAATGAAGAAGATTACTCCACTTTGAGAGATGGAGGAACTAGAGGAGTCTTTGATAAGTTAATGGTCTTAGTAGGTGTTCCAACTATGAGACCTGATCTTATTGATGAAGAATTGTTCTCTAAGGTTATGATCTGGCTCCTAATCAAGAGAATTCCCACCCACATCATACAAGACATCCCAAATATCATTCAACCAATTGGGGTTTTTCAAGGATCAAAAAAACCATATGGGAGAGACAAATTTGAAAAAAATGTGGATGTCAAGGTTACTATCAACACTACTAGGGCTCTCAAGTTTGGAGTAGAAGCTTTTGAAACCCCCACGCTTCCACACTGGATGGAGTGTGCCTATGCTCTTAATGGAATAAAGTTATGCAAGGTTTGTAGGATCATAGATCACCAAAGCCCCCCTTTCCCTGCACCACCAAATCAAAACAACCATGATTATGCCCATTTACCAATCCCTCAGTCAGCACCTAATCCCATTACACCTAGAAAAAAACAAGTCCAAGCTGGAAAATATATTATTCATAGACAATACTCTAATGCTGATGATGCTGCTGTGTTTGAAGCAAAATTGAAAGTAGCAAAAAAATTGGAACTGGAAAAGTCAATAGCAAACATGGCTACTTCATCCAACAGAAATATCATCTTTGGTGCTCAGCCCCTTGAATCCGAAGTCCAAACCTCTATCAATGAAGCTCAAATCTCACCTCACCCAGATGTCTTAGCATGTCAATTCAAACACAAAAGACTAGATTTGGCTAAAAAGATAGCTAGAGCTTACAAGAAAAAGCTCCCAAAATGGAAAGTTTCTGCAAGAAGTACTCCTAACAACAACAACCCTTTGAGCAAAAAGGATGAAGATTCTTATGTTGTTGATTTAGCCGCTGCTGAGCAAATTTTCCTAGTCATAAAAAACCCAATCCCCTCCCTATTGCATCCCCTTCCAACTTTGGCCCAGATAAAAGAAAACTTGGAAGCAGAAGCCTCTAAGAAGAAAAAAGCTGCTTGGAAAGCTAAGAAAAAGGATCATATCTTTGAGAACCAAAATGACACTATCCTCAGCTCCCCCTCTAACACTTTCTATGACTCCAAAAGGAATAAGGTGACTCCCTGCACTTCATCCTCCTTCCTCAATATCTTGGATTTGGCTAATGCTAAGCGCTTCAAGGACCAGACTTCTGAGAACCAGTATCTAAACTCCATGGATAATGGTTCCTTGGATTGCTCTACCATAAATAAGGTAAGCATTATCATCTCTCTAACTTACTATTACTTTCTTATGTGCATTATGTTTAACAGTAAGCTTTGGTTGACACAATTACACTATGATAGTATAGCTAGAAGACTCGCCTCAAAATATCCTATTATCTCTTACTTTTGGCAATTCTTCACATCTCTGGACTGGAATTGTCAAGGGTTAGGCATAAGGGATATTAAGAGACACCTGAATGATTTGCTTAATAAAATAAATCCTGACATCTTATTTTTGTCTAAAACTAGACAAAAGTATGATAAACTAAAGAAAATTATGCATGAGTTAGGAGTCAATAATTACTGGTTTGTTAATTCAGGAGGAACAAGTGGCACATCTGGTGGGCTAGCATTAATATGGAAAATAAATCTAAATCTGGAAATTTTAGATTGGTCCAAAAACCATATTAATGCTGCTATCAGGAGTGTCAGTAATCTTACTCGGTTATTCACTGGTTACTATAGAAACCCCTTTGATACAACTTCCAAGTTGAAATCTTGGGACTATATTGAAAACACTGCCAAAGTTCATAAGCTTCCTTGGTTGGTCATGGGGGACTTTAACTTTACACTACATGATTCTGAAAAATTCAGTTCACCCCCAATTGATACTAATAAAGTTGCCGTGTTCAATGCAAAAATACAAACCTTAGACCTTATTGATCTTGGCCTCACTGGTTGCCCTTTCACTTGGTCAAACAAGAGAAAAAGTCATGCCCTTACTGAACAAAAATTGGATAGAGGTATAGCAAATGACAGTTGGCTGGATATTTATCCAAACTCCACTATCAACAACGTACTAGCCATTGGCTCTGACCACGATCCCATACTTCTCAACACAAATCCTCATTGGAAGAATGGTAAGATTCCATTTAAATTCTTTGGCTCTTGGTTAGATCATGCTGACTGCAGGAAAATCATAGATGAATGCTGGAACAAGGTCATCCCAGTCTCTAGTGCTTTCTCAATTGCCAGAAAACTCAAAGATATCAAGCTAAAAATCAGAGTCTGAAACAAGGAGGTGTATGGACACATCAAAACTAACATTGATGAGTGCAAGCAATATATAACCTAGTTACACACTCATTACTTCAGAACTGATAGAGGACAAGCCCTAGATGATGCGAGAAATCAGCTCAAGAATTGGCAGGACATAGAAGAGAAATTTTGGAAAACTAAGAGCAGGGATCAAGTCATTAAGCTGGGAAACCAAAACACAAGTTATTTTCACAAAGCCACTAAAAGTAGAACCAGAAGGAACAAGATAGACTCTATTCAAAGTGAAGCAGGAAGTTGGATTACAGAACAACAAGATATTAAAGAGTGCTTCACCAACCATTTCTCTCTTATGGCTACAGCTGAAAAAACACAACCCCCTACTAAAATCATCAGTCTCATCCCTCAAACCATAACTAGAGAAGATAACCTCTCCCTCAACAGAAAACCTGAGCTTGCTGAAATCAAAGCCATTGTTTTCAGTATGGAAAATGACAAGGCACCAGGCCCTGATGGGTTCCCACCAAACTTATTTAAACTTAACTGGGAAATTATTGGAAAGGACATAATCTCCATGGTCCAAAATTTCTTCTTATTTGGTCATCTATTGAAGGAAATGAATGCCACTTTCATAGCTCTCATACCCAAAACTGATAACCCCACTACTCATAGCCAGTTTATACCTATTAGTCTTTGCAACACTACCTACAAAATCATCTTCAAACTTCTATCCCAAAGAATGAAACATCTACTAAACAAAATCATATCTCCCTACCAATATGCCTTTATCCCAGGAAGGAAACTATCTGACAATATTGCTATTTCCCATGAAATCATACACTCTATGTGATCTAACATAGGAAAGAAAGGAAACAGTGGCAATATGGGAATAAAAATTGATATGGCAAAGGCTTTTGACACAGTGGACTGGGGATTCCTAATAACAATTATGAAGAGAATTGGTTTTGATGATCACTGGTACCGCAAGATCTTCCAATGTATATCAACATCTACATCATCAATTCTCATTAATTGGTCTCCTGATAAATTCTTTAAACCCTCAAGAGGTCTCACACAAGGAGAGCCCCTCTCTCCTTATCTGTTTCTATTTTGCATGAAATCTCTCTCAAGGACTCTTCTGCATGCTGAGGAAAAGGGCATCATCAATGGAATAAAAATATGCAAAGCTGCCCCTCCCATTAGGCACCTTCTCTTTGCTGATGATTGTATGATATTTTGCTAATCTAATCCAACAGAAGCTCAAAATATTATGCAACTCCTTCAGAATTTTGGCAGTTCTTCTAGGCAACTAATCAATTTTCACAAATCTGGAGTCTTCTTCAGCAAAAACACAAGGCCAGATCTCATACCTCAAATCAGTAACAATATGGGAGTCCAAGTCCTTCAAATTGATGATAAATACTTGGGATCTCCTCTATTTACTCATAGAAGCAAAATCAAATCTTTTAAGCCTGGAGTTGACAAACTGAAACTAAGACTCATAGGATGGAAACACACCCCACTAAACCCTGCAGGCAAAGAGGTTATCATCAAGTCTGTTACTTATTCTGCATGTATTTACTAAATGAACTGCTTTAATATCCCAAAGAAAACTTGCAAGGATATCAACAACCTTCAAAGAGATTTTTTCTGGGGAAAAAGTATAGAACACCCTTTTGGGTATTATCCTAAATCCTGGACAGCAGTTTGTAAGCCAAAAGAGCTAGGAGGCCTGAGATTTATGAACATGGAATTATTCAACAGTGCAATGATCACCAAGATAGGTTGGAGGTTGGAACAAGATAAGGACTCTCTATGGTACAAGCTCATGGATGCAAGATACCTCCTAGGAAGAAATGTTCTCAGCATGGATACAAAATTAAAAGATGGAGATTCTTGGATATGGAAAGGAATTCTAGAAGGGATAAGCAACATTCAACAATACTGCTCTTGGAGAATTGGTAATGGAAGAAGAATTCAAATCTGGGATGATATCTGGATCTCAAATACCTACACAAGACTCCAAAAACCTCAACATTGCCCTTACCACATCAACAAGCTAAATTATTTACTTCTACCTGATAGAAACTGGGATGAAACTCAAGTATCAAATCTATTCAGTATTGAGGAAGAAACTATGATTATAAACCTGAAGACTCATCCAAATGAAGAGGACAGAATTAGTTGGACTTTCAATGATACATGAATTTTTTTTCTGTCAAAGAACTATACAAGGCTAAAACTGACCATCTCTACAGAAATGATCCCCAAACTAGCAATTGTGATGCTCTCTGGGACATGGATGTTACCAGTTATCAAAATCTTCATTTGGAAGTGTGCTCATGGAATTATCCCCACAAATTCAAAAACAACTTGCATTCTTCACTACATAGATCCTATATGCACTATTTGCAATAGTGGGGAAGAAGAAACCATGTCTCACATGTTTCTTAACTGCACCACTGTTGTTCTGGTGTGGAAGGAAATTCTTGGCAGTTCTCATACTCTATTTGATAATAACACCATCTTTATGGACTGGTTGAACTCCTGGTTCCAACTGGGAAAAATTGACTGCAACACATATGCCACTACTTGTTGGTACATTTGGAAAGCCATATGTGATTTTATCTTCAAACACATCCATCCTCATGTGGGAAATATTGTCCCCAGAATTAAGCAACATCTGTGCAATCACAACAAAATTCATGTTATACCTGACCATTTCCTAAACAATTTCCCTATCTTACCAGAGGAAGTTGTTCTTGATCTATAACATGGCAATTCCATTTACAATTGGAATGTTGAAGCAAAATTTGGGTAGCATATACGCATATGCACTATTTATGACTCTGCAAACTCTATTTATCATAATGCTCTAATTATGACAGATTTTGCAGGAAACACAATTGCTTCAAGAGGATATACAGGATACTATGGAGAAAGGGGAGTCACAGGAGGTGTATACCTAGCCTTCCAATGGGTCACATAGATGCAGCACACCAACATAGACATATCAGCTGAGTTAATGGACTTCTTAGATAGATTCAAACTCCTATACACTGAAGCTTCCAAAGGGAGATTTCACCTACCTTACTATGAAAGAAGCACAAGCCAAGCAAACCAGAATGGAAATATGGACATCAATCCCATATCTTTTGTGTTATTAAATCTTAGACTTATTACCCGTAATCAAAATATGGAAACCTTTCATTTAGCTGTTTTATGTAAAAACAAAGTTGGCAGGCTGAGTGGTTCCCCCACAGCCAGTGCCAACAACAACTTAGTGTACTTCTCTTAGTACCTTTCTAGGCCTAAGGTTTTCTTTATAAAAAAAAGTACCCTATTACATTTATACCAAAAAATGCGCTTACTTCTGAAAATGCGGGGTCTAACAACCTCATCCAATATTTCGATTAGCAATCTGTATGGACAACTCCGAGTTATTTTCTAGAGAATCAACAATACTCAATCAATAGAAAATACTCAAGGAGTTAATATCTCAATCACTCGATTTGATTTACTCAAGAAAATAAGATTCACGAGTCTAATCAAAGAGAGATAACTTGGATGGTACCAAAGACCAATATCCAAGTGTCAATCGATTTAAATCAACAACCAATAAGGTCGGATATTCTAATCGATTGAACAACGCACAACCTGTATTATTTTAATTATATAACAAAATATAATGTGGAATAGAAATAACACAGACACCAAAATTTTGTTAACGAGGAAACCGCAAATGCATAAAAACCCCGGGACCTAGTCCAGATTAAACATACACTATATTAAGCCGCTACAGACACTAGCCTACTCCAAATTAACTTCGGTCTGGACTATAGTTGAACACCAACCAATCTCACACTGATCCAAGGTACAGTTATGTTCCTACGCCTCTGATCCAAGCAGGATACTGCGCATTTGATTCCCTTAGCTGATCTCACCCATAACCAAGAGTTGCTACGACCCAAAGTCGAAGACTTTAGCAAACAAATCTGTCTCACACAGAAATGTCTACAGATAATAGATAAATTCGTCTCCCACGAATAAACCTATGAGTTTTGTTCCGTCTTTTGATAAATCAAGGTGAACAAGAACCAATTGATAAAACCAGACTTATATTCCCGAAGAACAGCTCAGTTTCATTAATCACCTCACAATAAACTTAATCGACGCAGCGAAGAAGATTATTGAGGAATCACAAACAATAAGACGAAGATGTTTGTGACTACTTTTATCTTGCCTATCGGAGATAAAAATATCAAGCCAATTATTACAATTATACTCGTACGATAGAAACATCAAGATAATATCACACAACTACAAGAAAAGTAGTATCGGTCTGGCTTCATAATCCCAATGAAGTCTTTAAGTCGTTAACCCGAATTTAGAGAGAAAACTCAAGGGTTAATGGAGATCGACTCTAGCTTGGAGAAAACTAGTATCACAAAAGAAAAGTGTGTGGGGATTAGTTTTTCAAGTAGCAAGATCTCTCCCTTATATAGTCATTCAAATTAGGGTTTGCAATCAATGTTAGCTTAGTAACAAAGCATTCAATATTCACCGTTAGATGAAAACCTGATTAGATACAAGCTAATATCTCTCAACCGTTAGATCGAAAACTTAGCTTGCCATACAGACATGTACTTGACGTTTTTGGGTTTGTGTAACCGTACCCAAACGTGTACAATGGTTGGTTCAATATTAGTCAACTAAATGGTTAGCCAAATGATAACTTTCATATCAACCATATTCTTCTTCACCATAACTAGTCCAAATGACTAAAATGAACTAGTTAGAGAGTTGTTCAATTGCTATGAGATCTCAAGTACTACAAGAGACACAATTGAATAAAAAACGAGGTGATTTACTCGAATCATTAATCGTGAACTATAAAGCCACGGTTTGCAAAAGCATCCCTTAGTAATTTAAGAATAACTTCATGAACAACGTTTTCAGACATAACCTCTTGAGTTTGTGGACTCGAGATAACCGGTTGAAGTTAATAAACTCCAGTAGAATTTATCGAGATGATAACTTCCGTCAGTTCGCGGACTAAGTTCGTGGACTGCACCTGAGATTCAACTTCAGCAGATATTCTAGGGTTCGAGAACTTACGCCAGTTCGCGGACTAGGTTCTTGTTGCTCACGTTCCGGTTCTACTTGATAAACAAAGTTCGCAAACTTCGGTTCAAGTGTTAAGGACTTATACATATATGTGTTGCCACAACAATGTTTATATCCCCCAATTGTTATATAGTCTAAACTCTCATTTCAATCATTGAAACATTCTCAGAGGGCGTTATATAGTTGTTATTCACAAACTATTTTTCATCAGAGCGATTTCCAAAATGATTGAAACATAACACGACTTTCTTCACTAGGCAAAGATGAACTTGGCTAAAGCGAAAGCTTTACCAACACATATTTCGAGAAATAGATAAGCGAGATATACTCAGCTCGAAATGTCACATGTGCATATCTTTAGTATATATAAATAAAATGACTTTTGTCTCAAGATAGGAGATATAGTAGATAGACTTTTGAGTGATAGATAAGTTCAAGTCTCCACATACCTTTTAGTCGATGAAGATCCTCTGGTTCCTTGAGTAGTCATTCGTCTTGTATGATGATCGCCATGGAGTTCTTGAGCTCAACTACACTTTCTATCCTAGTCCGAGACCTTAGCTATAGTAGATTAGAAATCAAGACTATATAGTTTTGATCACTAAGATTGACAAACATGCTTGAGATAGTAACGCATGCGAGTTTGACCGAGCAGTGCTCTAACAATCTCCCCCTTTGTCAATTTTAGTGGTAAAACTATTAATACATATGGAATACAAAAAATATATAAATAAACTTTGTAGCTCCTATTCCACATGCCTAATCTTCAACAATACTCGAAATCTTCGTCACTTCCAAGTAGTCCAATGATCCCAAAGGTTGTAAGTTTAGTATCATCGTATTTGAAAATCCGTAGCTATAACAATGAGAAAAACATTGGTTCTCAATCACTGTTATACAATGTCATAGTATTATTACACAGCGTCAAAGTCCAATTGCATCACAACTTCAACAACAATACTATGGTGATACTTCACTCCCCCTTAGTCAATACTCCATCTCACATGGAAACCACTCCCCCTTACATAATGATCCGAAGAACCATATGTATTTGTAGTGTGAACTACAATTAATTCTCCCCCTTTTTGTCAATAAAATTGGCAAAGGTACAAGAACGGGATCCTAATGAAATTTCCGTAAGAGATATTTCATGACCAAAGGTAACCGTTCTATCATCTTGTTTAGATGCAATCATAAATCCGAGGATGAATGCATTCATCAAGGAGTTTATATATAAAGATACAAGATAACCCCTAAAAATTCCACAGCCGCACTCCCCACAAAGATTTGGAAATTAAGCGCAAGTTCAAAAGAACTTTACCCCATTAGATGTCATTCCCAAGGGAACAACAAGAGCGACCTTATTTTCAAGAGAAAAGAAGGATTTCTTTTAGACTCAACAAATTGCATACAAGTATGAATTTGGAATCCAAAATATTCAATCATATTAACCAAAGTGAACTATGATTAATTTGACTAAATATGCTCAACACAAGTAAACTTATGGAGACTTAATTCATCGATTAGATTATTCACAAGAGAACTCATAAATACTCTAACCGGATTACACAATTAAACTAATCACGAAATTTCAATTGTCCACACTCGACATGAGAAAAATCTATGGAGTGCTAACTAAATAATCACACAAGATGATTGATTTAGTTCATTTGGTCTCAACATAAGAGATTATGGAACCTCGACTAAGATTATCATAGGAAATGACAACCTTAACCATACATGTACTCAACATGAGAGAACTCATGGAATACAAACTAAATAATCACACAAGTTGATTAATTTAGTTCTTAATGATCAACATATAGCATCTCATGGAACAACCAACCATGACAAAAACAATCGACTTAGTTGTATCGTGCTCAACATGAGATACACAATGGAGCCTTCACGGTAAAACATAATAATATGGAACAATTAAGCTCTATACCGTGGATTAACAAACAAGGACCTATTCTATTTTTCCATCACAAAGTGACACAATAGACTTTATCCTTGAATCACAAAAGATTTTAACCTATCTTACATCAATAATTGACAATATAGGCTTAACTTTTGTGTTTTGCCAAAAGTCCATTCATTCCTTTATCAATATTTGCATACCAATTTGTGAACGACTTTAGTTTTGACAAAATATGGGACAATCAAGTTCACAAACGTAAACACACATATCCCATCAAAATATTGCAATACATAAAATCATAAAGATTAATACTGCAACCATCATCTTCCAAACCAGTTTAGAATTAAACCAATAAATCTAAAAACAAGAAGATGAAATCATTGGATATAACTATGTGTAATCACAATCATTTCTATTCCAAAACACTAGTTATTCTTCTAAATAAAACAGAAAACATAAAAGATTTACTAGACAAGGAAAGAACTTCAACTTACTTGAAATCGATCATGAGCTAAAGTTCACGTTTGACAACTTCATGGGTTTCGAGATCTTTGTGATTCATATCAACTGTGTCTTCAGAGAAGATATCCTTGTTGAGAAGTTCTTTAACATGTGACTTCATGTGACCAAGGTCAACAGTAACCTTTTCCAACTCAGTTCTAACCACATCAAGATCCTTTATTGTATCAAAAAGTTGTAGTTTCGCTTTCTCAAAGTATTTCAGAAAGTCATGAACCACTTTAGCAGACACCATATCCTCATTCTCAACATTTTGATGTGAGTAGGCATAGTAGCAGGAGGCATTACATGCTCCATCTTCCACAAGAGTTCTTTTCTTTCTTCCTTTTGATTCAACACCAAAGCCTTTCACAAGAAATCCCTTTGCAAAACCAACATTGAAAGATGAATAAGAGGACATTCTTGATAACCAGAAAAACCTAGAGTATGCGTACGTGACATATGTAACTCAATAGGTCGGTTATTTAAAGGTTTTTGGTTAGAAGAAGGCATTTTAGGGTTTCCAAGTTGTAAACTCAAAACGGTAACCCGTGTACACATTTGAACACAGTGCACCCAAGAAAAGAACACAAGACAATTAAACAGAAAAATACAACAAGAACATTGCAAATATTTTTTAAGCAATACTGCGTATCAGCACTAATTTAGCTATAAACGATAAGAGAAAAGCTAAACTATGCAAAACACAAATTTCCAAAGTACACCTGACTTTTAAACATCTTGCTCAGCAGGATTTTTATGAGAAAGTTCCTAACCTTGTGATTAATTAGCACAAGTATGAGCTTTGAGCTCATCTAAGGAATTGTGTCTATGATCAAGTCTCTTTTTCCTCCTGAATCGTGAGAGGGTTTCCTTTTGATTTGAGAAATTATCATAAAACTTACTGTCATCAAAATAAAAGACATAGTTTGAGTTCTTACTAGAAGAGTCTTGACTTGAGGAGGATGACAACCTGTCAACAATTTATTTATACCCTTGAATCATCTTTATTAGGTTGTTTCTTGTATCATCAATTTTTATCCTTTCTTCTGGGATTCTCTTTAAATCAAGGGAAGCATTCTTTTCAGAGAAAACCACTTGATCTTTCCTTAGACGATTCTTATCAAGACTTCTGTTCTTCTTCCTGATATTTGAGGAACTCATTGAACTGACCTTCCTGGTAGCATACACAGGGTTCATATGAAAACCAATAGGTTTCGACATACGAATGTCAGTTACACCTTTGAGGATTAAGTCTAAGGTGCATTGAAGTTGAACAAGGGAATTTTTATTCAACTTAGAGTTTCCCTTTTGTTTAGAAGAATCTTTTGCTATGCCAAAGTGACATACTTTCTGATCACAAATGTGATTAGTCAGTTTAGTCTTAACATTCTCGTCATGAGATTTCTTTCTTCCATGTGATGTGAGATTTCCTTGATCAGAGGAGACTGGCACATTTTCCTTGCTTGGAAAGGACTCCATTTTTACTTCTGGAGAATTTACTGTCATAGCAGATACAGTTGATGTATTAGACTGCCTAGAGCATCCTTGAATAGAGAGTTTATTCAAGCGACGTTCTATTTCAAAAGCATCCTTTGTGAGGCTTGCTTCAAGAGTCATACATGAAGAATAGTATTCAATATTTTCTTTGATTTTGCAGTCTCTAATTACATCAAGAAGATCATTGACATGTTTCTTCAACCGATTAAATCTATCAGCTTGGATTCTAATAAGATTTATAATCAACTTACTCTCTTCAGTTGTTTCCCGTTCATTTAGAGAAGTAGACTCTTTTGAAGAGAAAACGGAATGGTGCATGTCAATATATGCCTGTCTGATTTTAACACAGTGTTCGTCTATATTTGAAATTGTAGAATCTTTCTCTTTAATAGACTTAGACACGACATATTCTTATTTTTGGTGATGCATTTATCAGAGATACTACTCTTGTCCATAGAGTCCGATCACTACAAACACAGACTTGTAAGGTCTTAAACGTGTTTGCCTGCTATGATACCAATTGAAAATGCGGGGGTCTAAGAACCTCACCCAATATTTTGATTAGAAATCTGTATGGACAACTCCGAGTTGTTTTCTAGAGAATCAACAAGACTCAATCAATACAAAATATTCAATGAGTATCTTAATCTCTCGATTTGATTTACTCAAGCAAATAAGATTCGCGAGTCTAATCAAAGAGAGATAACTTGGATGGTACCAAAGACCAATATCCAAGTGTCAATCGATTTAAATCAACAACCAATAAGGTCGGATATTCTAATCGATTGAACAACGCACAACCTGTATTATTTTAATTATATAACAAAATATAATGCGGAATAGAAATAACACAGACACCAAAATTTTGTTAACGAGGAAACCGAAAATGCAGAAAAAACCCGGGACCTAGTCCAGATTAAACATACACTATATTAAGCCTCTACAGACACTAGCCTACTCCAAATTAACTTCGGTCTGGACTGTAGTTGAACCCCAACCAATCTCACACTGATCCAAGGTACAGTTATGCTCCTACGCCTATGATCCCAACAGGATACTGTGCACTTGATTCCCTTAGATGATCTTACCCACAACCAAGAGTTGCTACGACCCAAAGTCGAAGACTTTAGCAAACAAATTTGTCTCACACATAAATGTTTACAGATAATAGATAAATTCGTCTTTCACGAATAAACTTATGAGTTTTGTTCCGTCTTTTGATAAATCAAGGTGAATAGGAACCAATCGATAAAACCAGACTTATATTCCCGAAGAACATCTCAGTTTCATCAATCACCTCACAATCAACTTAATCGACGTAGTGAAGAAGATTATTGAGGAATCACAAACAATGAGACGAAGATGTTTGTGACTACATTTATCTTTCCTATCGGAGATAGAAATCTCAATCCAATTATTACAATTATACTCGTACGATAGAAACAACAAGATCAGATCACACAACTACAAGTAAAGTAGTATCGGTCTGGCTTCACAATCCCAATGAAGTCTTTAAGTCGTTACCCGAATTTAGAGAGAAAACTCAAGGGTTAATGCAGATCGACTCGAGCTTGGAGAAAACTAGTATCACAAAATAAAATTGTGCGGGGATTAGTTTTTCCAGTAGCAAGAGTTCTCCCTTATATAGTCGTTCAAATTAGGGTTTGCAATCAATGTTAGCTTAGTAACAAAGCATTCAATATTCACCGTTAGATGAAAACCTGATTAGATACAAGCTAATATCTCTCAACCGTTAGATTGAAAACTTAGCTTGCCATACACACATGTACTTGACGTTTTTGGGTTTGTGTAACCGTACCCAAACGTGTACAATGGTTGGTTCAATATTAGTCAACCAAATGGTTAGCCAAATGATAACTTTCATATCAACCATATTCTTCTTCACCATAACTAGTCCAAATGACTCAAATGAACTAGTTAGAGAGTTGTTCAATTGCTATGAGATCTCAAGTACTACAAGAGACACAATTGAATCAAAAACGATGTGATTTACTCGAATTGTTAATCATGAACTATAAAGCCACGGTTTACAAAAGCATCCCTTAGTAATTTAAGAATATGTTCATGAATAACGTTTTCATACATAACCTCTTGAGTTCGAGGACTCAAGCTAACCGGTTGAAGTTAATAAACTCCATCTTAATTTCTCGGGATGAGAACTTCCTTCAGTTCGCGGACTGCACCTGAGCTTTAACTTTAGCAGATATTCTCGGGTTCGAGAAATTACGCCAGTTCGCGGACTGGGTTCGCAGACTAAGTTTCTGCTCATATTCCGGTTCCACTTGATCAACAAAGTTCGCAAAATTCGGTTCAAGTATTAAGGACTTATACATATATGTGTTTCCACAACAATGTTTATATCCCCCAATGGTTATATAGTTATTATTCACAATGGTTATATCCCCCAATGGTTATATCCCCCAAGTGTTAAGGACTTAAACTCTTATTTCAATCATTGAAGCATTCTCAGAGGGCGTTATATAGTTATTATTCACAAACTATTTTTCGTCAGAGCGATTTCCTAAATGATTGAAACATAACATGACTTTTGTCACTAGGAAAAGATGAACTTGTCTAAAGCTAAAGCTTTACCAACACACATTTTTAGAAATAGATAAGCAAGATATACTCAGCTCGAAATGTCACATGTGCATATCTTTAGTCTATATAGATAAAACGACTTTTGTCTCAAGATAGGAGATATAGTAGATAGACTTTTGAGTGATAGATAAGTTCAAGTCTCCACATACCTTTTAGTCGATGAAGTTCCACTGGTTCCTTGAGTAGTCCTTCGTCTTGTATGATGATCTCCATGGAGTTCTTGAGCTCAACTACACTTTCTATCCTAGTGTGAGACCTTAGCTATAGAATACTAGAAATCAAGACTATATAGTTTTGATCACTAAGATTGACAAACATGCTTGAGATAACAATGCATGCGAGTTTGACCAAGCAGTACTCTAACAACTTCGGCCTAAAATGCTCATCTCTTTAGCTAAGTATGGTTCATTGGGCCTAAGCATTCTTCATTTATTAACCAAGTATGGCTAACTAGGCCTCACAAACACCTTACATAGAAGCCCAAGTGTATAGGTTCAAATCAAGCAAGTAAGGTATCCCATCACCACTGCCACGTCAAATGCCACATCAAAACTAAGGTGGCCCGTCAGTGTGCCACATCATCAATAATGACCGACCAGGTACCGCCATGTCAGCACTGAAGTGCCACCTCAGCGTACCACATCAGTAATAAGAGTCAACCAATAGTTTTCACGTCAGCACTGAAGTGCCTTGTCAGAAATAAGAGCCAACCAATAGTTGCCACGTCAGCATGCCACAACATAAACAGACGACGTCAGTATATTCTACTAACGCCGTCAGAATATGCTAGGAATATTCCATTACCGTTAAGGGCATCCGAATATGACGAGAATATTCCGTTACCTTTAACATATTCGTTACGCCGTAAGTATTTTCCGTCATGACGTCAGCAGCAGCAGGTGGCCGGATACTGCATCTTCTCCGGCAATGGTAGCAGCAGCAGTTGGCCGGAGATGGCGTCTTATCCGGCAAAGGTGGAAGCAGCAGTTCATCGGTGGTTATCCCGGCAACCACCCCTGGCGACCGGCCTTTTGTGTCCGGCAGTATTGATCTTGTGCTTCGCGAAGTAAAAATGCTTCGGTGGTCCCTGGATATTTGCACCCCACTACGAATGCACAGAAAATATTTACACCCAGCTAGCCGAACTGAGCCGACACAGGGAAGCCGAGTTTCCAGTTGAGTCAAGCCATTGACTCGCCGGTTATTTCAGCCCATGTTCATTTGGCTTGTGGATTTTTACGCCCTAATGTGGGCTTAGGCAAACTATCCTTCTTGGGCTTGAAATTTGTACTCACTTGTTTGGGCCAACCCTTTGCTATCCAGGTCGCACAGGGAATGTTCTAGAATATTTTAGGAGGCATGCAGGGAAATTAGTGCAGTTTATTCCAGGAGGCATGCAGGGCAATTTGTGCAGTTTATGCCATGAGGCATGTAGGTTAAATTAAGATGATTAATGCTCACCTCGAAATTAGGGTAAGGCCCTAATTCGCAAGATATAAATGCAGGGGTTCATAACCCAAAAAGGTATGCAATCTTCAACACTAAAATCCCTGTGAAAAACTTGAGCTAACTTAAGCATCGGAGGGTTTTTTTCAGGTACCCCCCTCCCCAACATTGTTTACTTGAAGAAAAAAAGTAGCAATTCGATCATCAACTAATTACCATCAGATTCGTGTTTGAGGTAGAAGTATGTTTTACCATTCAAATATTGGCGCCGACTAAGGGGAAATGAGAAAAGATAATCGTGTTTTCCCAAATCGAGCTATGGCAATAGTCAAACAAACTGCGCGAATGGTCGATTATGTATGAGAGCATCTTGGAAGTTGAGTTATCCCTCGAGATGTAGACCGAAATATAGAAGTGATCGATCTTGATAGACCAAAGAAAAATCTGTTGGTCACTGGAGATCTACCTAGACGAAGGCATGTACGAGATCGGTGAGATGGAACCCGAGCATGGCAAACTATAACTAAACATAGTACGGCCAGAACTACCGCTTGCTCAAAACGTCCCAAGAATGACGAATACGAGGTTCGAGATCGGCACGATGAAAGAAAATTTTCGCATGATTACTATGCTCATTCAGAGCAAGGCAGAGATGGAAGATCGTCCAATGGACCCCAAAGAAAAAGAATGAGATCTAAAGTTGATATTCTAGAGGATCAGGATCACGAGCAGGAAGATAGTAACTCCGATGGCGACGTAAGCGCAATCACAGATGCTCGCCTTTGCAGGATGATCTAGAAAGTAATGTCGAAAAAGCGCTCCAGAGAGGAAAGGATAGACAGGTTGCATCGAGCCGCATGAGCTCCTTTCAAACTAAATATCAGATAATTTCGGCCGCCAATGAATTTTCAAGTTCCCAAGATGCCAGAATTCGATAAGAAAACAGATGATCCAGATCAGCAAGTTTTACACTATAAAACTACCATGACTTTGTGGCAGTACAACGATGAGTTGATATGCAAGATGTTTCCACGGTCACTGATTGGCGGAGAAATAACGTGGTTCAATCATCTCCCGGCACAGTCGATCGGGCATCGGAAGATGAGACCATAAGAAATCTCATGCCAGGATCCATTCAATGACCAGGAGGGCATAGGAAGATGAGACCAGGAGAAATATCATGCAGTTAAAGAAATGGTAGGTGACAAATCACATCGATTTTGTCAGTGAAAATGGAGCAAAAATTCGGGAGCTTGGATGCACAAAGATCGAGTTCTCTGAAGCATACATGATAGGTATATATGTTCCCCACAATGATGTCATCGTTATAATAGCCTGGATTGGCATGTTTCGTGTATATCGTATTTTACTTGATATAGGAAGCTCAGTGAGCGTGCTATTTTCAGGAGCTTATTCCTCTATGAATCTATCACACGACTTGATCGAGGAAGATGAAAATCTAATATCGGCTTTAGAAGCAAAAAAACAAAGGCGATTGGGAAAGTAAAGATGCCAGTAACAGTGGCTGACAGGTCCTTTCTAGGCAGTTTCTTTCTGCTTGATTGTTGAGCTCCTTATAATGCCGATCGTTGGACGAGACTGGCTGTATGCGATCGGTGTAGTCACATCTTCATATCATCAATGCCTGGAGTTTATTTCCCCTGAAGGAGTTGTGAAGGTTAGAAGCGACCAGATGTGTAGCGCCCCCTAAGCTAGCAGCTCACTAATCCAATAAATCAACTAAATAAAGAGGCACTAAAATATAAAACATGTACTTAAGCATTCAATTAAGAGATGTGATACAGAACTTAACCCAAAGCTAACCCCGCTCATAAATGTATATACAAGATCTTCTCTCAAATGATACATATATAATAGTCATTTGGTTTTTAAAATAAAATATACAACATAATAAATATAACATAAGTTAATCAACTAGCGAAGTCAACCCTTCGCTGCGCAACTCTGATCTGTCACAGAAACTGAAGTGGGAATAATTAATATTTAACTTCTAAGTAATCATAGTAAAGAGTTGGAAAACAATACATGTTTTTCCGAAACAATAAACAATGACTAAGTCACTGAAATAATCATACATGTATATGGAACAAACTCCTTCGTCAAACAATGTACTAATATGGTTGTAAATTCCTAACCGGCAATTCACACCTATTTATCTATGGATGCCACCAAGACCATGGTGACCAACTCTAAACAATAAAAGATGAATTCATGTAGATATAAATGTGAAGGAGCGTATCCTATATACCACAAGTGGAAATTCTCATTTCCCATAACAATTCATATTGACAACACATTACAAGTCCTTTCCTCACAGAATTAACAGAATAATCGTAATGCAATTTAAACAAAGCATGGAATGCACAACTAGATAATGCATGAGTTTGTAAAGCATAAACTTTTATAAAAACAACAATAATGATTACAAAACTGTCAAATGCAATCCCACACCTTTTTTTATGATAGGCCACGCCTACCTCGAGATCCACGATCCACTGGTTTGTCCTTCGAATCAATCGTTGTTAATAGATTAACTGTTATTTACACAAGCACTCTAAGAATCTAACCAAAATGGTTCACACAAGAATCATACAATTCTATCTAACATTTCTAGGTCCAATTAAGGTTCTCCATCTTTATTTATCTATCTTTAGCATAGCTAAGATTTACTAATTGAATTAAGTTGGTTTTATAGTCCATTATCTAAGTCTTATGAATATTTACAACTTTGTAGAAGAAGCCAAAGGCTAATTCGGACCACAAGAGGTCCAAAACATCTAACTAAGAAAACTACCCTAAGCCCAAGTCCATTAAAGTCAACTAACTGTCAAACTAACGGTCAATGGTCAACTAACAGTCAACGTCCAAGTCAAGTCAATGTCCAAGGTCAAAGGTCAAATGGTCAACGAGTCATCTTTGAATCGGTCAACGGTCCGACTCAGGTCAAGCTAGGGAACTCACTGAGTCACCACGATTCAACTCAGTCAGAAAACTGAGTCAGATAAACTAAATTAGTTAGACATCTGACTGGGATGACTAATAGCTTAATTCTAATTCTATTTCTTACATTCTTATGTTCTGGTTTAACATTTCAACTTCAAATCAAATACAAACAACTTTGAATTTCAATTACAAGTAACAACAACATTATCTACCTGCAATTGCAGCTTTAAGCTTTCACTAGAGAGGTTCAATTCAACACATTCATCTTAACTAATTCACAACACCTGCAATCATCAAAAACACAAACAACAACACCATCTCATTCTACATGCAGTTCATATTCAGTTCACCACCAAATTAAATCCAATACTTACAACTGCAGCTCAATCCAACACCCCCATCTCAGTTCTTTCCTTCAAAATCTGTAACTCAGTACACCATTCTCATGAGTTGCACTCTATACCATCAGCAATACCAACATCTACGCCATTCACAAACAACCTACCATTCATTTAAACCTGCAATTGCATATAACATTACTGAAATCCCCAATTTCCAAATTACATCTCCACCACCAACAACTCCATGACTGTTCCATCTACAACTAAAATTCTATTCCAAACTCATTCACCAATTCAAATCCATCTCAGGTCTTAGATTCATAGAAACACTAACCAAAGATATCATAACAACATCAACATTCAAAATATTACAATCACCTAAAGTATTTACCTCGGGATTGAGTCCATACATCTCATATCCCTGTCAATCAACTTCATATACTCAAACCGAAACACAACCAAAATAAACAGCTTTACAAAGTTATCTTAAAACAATATTTACCTTCAATATGTGTTGCTCAGGCAATTGAATTCAAGTTCTTCTTCACCTGAATCGATTCATAAACTCATCATAATTCAAACCACTAAATATGTAACATCTCATTCACTTCCCTTAGATTCAGCATATTAAACAATAAAACCATTCACACACATCTACGCCACCAAACTTCAACCCCAACGCTACTCATTTACAACCATCTTCAATCCATACACCACTACTGCCAGCAACAATTGAACTCTTAAGTCTTTTTGATAAGTGACTACAACCTCCCTTGAAATCAAGCAACCATTGCTCATATCATCCATTCCCTGCAACTCAACACAAAACCTAAACAACAACCAAACTCCAATTATGTACAACTTAACAATATCTTCTACTCCTTCATGTTCATCATTTGTGGCTCCAATTCCTGAAAACACCAACATACACAACAACCTTATAACATCGCTATTACAATTTGAAATTCATCTTCGCTAACACGATTCAACAAACATTTCTATTAAATCCACAAACCCTAATTTCTTATTTGAGGAAGAACAGAAAACCCTAATTTTCTATAAAATTAAAATTGAACCCAAACAAACAATTCTACCTCATATCTAATCAAAACCCATCTCGAATTACTCAACTACTCAATCAAATTTATATAATTTAATCTTCGATTCAAAAGAACTCTAATTACCTTTTTATTGACTCTTCATCAGAATATCTTCAAGCATGAAATCAATAACAACCCCTTATTCTTCGTTTATTACCAACTCAAAATACTGATGAATTCCGATTGAACTCACAAATCTATATACCCTAATTCGGATTCTCTGAAATCCTCTTTTTCTGCTTAACCCAAATCAACCACATAACGATCTTCACCATTAAAAATCCTTTCTTGATCTTTCTACTCTTGATTCGATCTCAAAATCCTCACTTTTGATTCTCAAACTCTCAATAGATGAAGAACAGGGGAAATAGGAAGAAACGAGAAGGAGAATGAAGAGAAAGAAGAAAAGAGAATGAAATTCTCTTCGACACGTCTTGGTGATAAGGCCAACCACCCATGATAAATGCACCCACCCAAACATTAAGGGCATCCAGGCGGTTCATACAAAAATGATAATATCTTCTTCATCTGATATCCGATTGACTCGTTCGAGTAGTCCACTCTGCAATACGGTACTAATTTTGTATTTAAATCGTTGTTAGATTAATTTCTAATAATTAATGTTCGAGTTACACTAATCGAGTAATTATCGACTAATTCATCACCTGACTAGTCTAATTGCGTTGACGAACTTGAGGATCCTTACATTCTCCCTAGTTTATAGCATTTTCGTCCTCGAAAATCACACCATCTTTCTAGTTTTCAGAAAATCCCCACCTTATAGAAAAACATATCTCTTGTCTAAGCGCAAACAACATAAAACAAATCACAACCTATATGGATTTCTACAACTAAAATCTAAAATTTGTAGCTCTAAGTTCAACTACACTGATTTAGATTCTATCAAATAGGGAAGTCTAAGTTTCTTACATGAATGAACCTCTATAATGGAAACTACGACTTTTAGATTTGAATTCTATACATTAATTTCTAGGTCAATAAATTACTGGTTCTAAGTACTTTGAAGATATTCCATAATAAAGTTTCTCATTAAAATTTGGGATCTATTAGTTCGCTAATAGAAGCAAGTCTCCCTTCAATGCCTAGTGATACAAGAATGCAGTTGCCCTGTCTAGGTTCGCGACGCCTGACAATGCCTACTACCTAACAAGTATCACCTGAACATATCAGAATTACCAATCTCACTATTCTCCAGTGCTGGATTAACTATGTGCCATCTTATTACGATTAACCAAGTGTTAATTTTATTTTATCAATATTATTTAGTCTTTAACTTCTATCTTTACTAGTGTATGTCTAATAAATTTACTTTGTAAAATATATAAGCAGTTCATATCATTTTAAGAAATTTAGTTATTCGAATTATTTATCTTACCTTTTATTTTATTATTATTTATTTATTTTAATGAAATCGAATTTTAATTCCAATTGAAACTATATTATTATAATTATATAATTTTTAAATTCATGCACTATTTAAAAATAACTTAATGTTATAACCATTACCCAAATGTGACTATTATTATCTTTTCACATAGTATTTTCACTGTATCTATTTGTTTATTCATTATGTGACTTGATATAAGTAAATAATCACTAACCAGTTTTCATACCCGTTTGGTATTAATATTTTATTACTATTATTACATTTATTTCTTATTTCTTAGACCGATACAAGTTAAATCGTAATTAGTCATAGTGAGAAGTTCAATTTTATTTATTATTAATATTAGATTTGATTTGATCTAACTTTATTTCCTTAAATTTATTCTAGTGCCAAGTAATCCCTAAGTTGTATTATTAATAAAAATTACATTTTTCTAATACAGTACTAACATAAAATTATTATCCAAATGATGTTTACAATAACTTTAAATTTTATAATTATAGTATTAATAGTATCATTATTTGCTTATTTTATCAAAAGTTATTATCTTAACTATATTATCATTTTCATTATTGTTTTATCAAATTTTCCCATTTGATTATTAGTCTAACTAAGATTCAATTAAAATAATTGTTTAGTAATGATACTTAGTTTTATTAAGCCCTAATCTTGTAAATATAATTTTACTTTCATGAAAAGATTAATATAACAGATTTTATTTATTCAGATTGAATTGGTAATATAGTATATCTTGTTACATATTGGCGTTAGTAATTTAATATGATTTAAATTTTGAGTCTGCATAACATTTTTTAATATGTCTTAATAGTCTTTAGATTTTGGGTATTAATAATAAGTATCTATTTCACATGCAATTTTATTCTCCTTTAAGTTTAATTTTGTTCTAAGCATTCAAGTATTATAATTATCACTTCATGTGTATAATTTAGTAATTTAGTGAATCATTTGTTGGACTAAAGATAATCTAGGTGTAAGATCGTTAACAAGTTTTAAACTTTATTTTATGCCTTATATGACCTCATGTTCTAAATCCTACAGAAGAAGTCTTATTTATCTATCTGGTTTAATACACAAAACACAAAATTCAAATTTGTTATTATTTAACTTTGCAGGACTTAATTATAAATGAGCATTAAAAAATTTCCATGACTATTTAATCATAATCATTATTTCATCGCTATATATTTGTTAATGAGATTTAAATTTAAATTATGTTCAATATAATTCTAATTTAAATCTTAACAGTTTAAATTCGTCATACTAATATTTCCATTCCAAAAGATGATTAAATCTAGTTACAAAGAAGAATCTTATTTGATATACAAATTTATTTTCTTTTAATTTTTAATATTACACTAAGCATCTGAATATTATTATTACTACTTCGTGTATATTTTTTTTATTTTAAAGATTTACTGGATCATATATTAGTTTAAAAATAATTTCAGTACAAGATTATTAACAAGTTAATTATTTTTATTTTATGTATTATATCCTCACCTCCTAGTAAGTATATTAATTATCTAGTTTAGACACAAAACATATATTTCTAATTTGTAATTATTTTAATTTACAAAACTTAACGGTACACGAGTATTACTAATTTCTCCATAACTATTTAATTAATTATAATTATTATTTTTATCGTTATATATATCTTATTGAGAATTTAGTTAAGTTTGATATGGTACTAATTGATAAATGCTAACATTAGTTTATTAAAATTATTATTACTTTTATGAAAGAATGCCACCACGACTTTTATTGAAAAACAACAAGTGAATTATTATTCTAACAACAAGTTACTTTTATTATCATTTATCTATAATTACTATTATAATATTTTATTGAGTTATTATTCTTACAACTCTTACCAATATTATTGAGTCCCAAAACATTATTAACATTTATGTGATTATAAACCGTTGATTTTACATATAAGTCAAGATGCTTAATATTTATATATGTGACTTTTAAGATTTATATTAATAACATTAATCTCACTATTTTTAGTATTGACTTGTGTATGTGTTCATAATTTTAAATTATTTACTCTCTAATCTCCACTAGATTAATTATTGGTGTACCCTACAATTTTTACTTCAATACCTAAACAAACAATCAATCAATCAAAAATTCTTTTAATTATTAATAGCTTTTAGTGATTAAGATTTATCTCACAAACCCAACCCAGTTCTAAATCAATCTAGTTTAATAACTGGCACTGGCTATTCCTATTGTCTACCATATAAGATCTAATAGTGAGCTATGATACCAACTTTTGCAGCGCCCCCTAAGCTAGCAGCTCACTAATCCAATAAATCAACTAAATAAAGAGGCACTAAAATATAAAACATGTACTTAAGCATTCAATTAAGAGATGCGATACAGAACTTAACCCAAAGCTAACCCCGCTCAGAAATGTATATACAAGATCTTCTATCAAATGATACATATATAATGGTCATTTGGTTTTTAAAATAAAATATACAACATAATAAATATAACAGAAGTTAATCAACTAGCGAAGTCAACCCTTGAAGCTTTCGCTGCGCAACTCTAATCTGTCACAGAAACTGAAGTGGGAATAATTAACATTTAACTTCTAAGTAATCATAGTAAAGAGTTGGAAAAAAATACATGTTTTTAAAACAATAACTTGATGACTAAGTCACTGAAATAATCATACATGTATATGGAACAAACTCCTTCGTCAAACAATGTACTAATATGGTTGTAAATTCCTAACCGGCAATTCACACCTATTTAGCTATGGATGCCACCAAGACCATGGTGACCAACTCTAAACAATAAAATCTGAATTCATGTAGATATAAATGTGAAGGAGCGTATCCTATATACCAAAAGTGGAAATTCTCATTTCCCATAACAATTCATATTGACAACACATTACAAGTCCTTTCCAAATAATGGAAAGATTCACAGAATTAACAGAATAATCGTAATGCAATTTAAACAAAGCATGGAATGCACAACTAGACAATGCATGAGTTTGTAAAGCATAAACTTTTATAAAAACAACAATAATGATTACAAAACTGTCAAATGCAATCCCACACCTTTTTTGATGACAGGCCACGCCTACCTCGAGATCCACGATCCACTGGTTTATCTTTCGAATCAATCGTTGTTAATAGATTAACTGTTATTTACACAAGCACTCTAAGAATCTAACCAAAATGGTTCACACAAGAATCATATAATTCTATCTAACATTTCTAGGTCCAATTAAGGTTCTCCATCTTTATTTATCTATCTTTAGCATAGCTAAGATTTACTAATTGAATTAGGTTGGTTTTATAGTCCATTATCTAAGTCTTATGAATATTTACAACTTTGTAGAAGAAGCCGAAGGCTGATTCGGACCACAAGAGGTCCAAAACATCTAACTAAGAAAACTACCCTAAGCCCAAGTCCATTAAAGTCAACTAACAGTCACTAACTGTCAAACTAACGGTCAATGGTCAACTAACAGTCAACATCCAAGTCAAGTCAATGTCCAAGGTCAAATGGTCAACGAGTCATCTTTGAATCGGTCAACGGTCCGACTCAGGTCAAGCTAGGGAACTCACTGAGTCACCACGATTCAACTCAGTCAGAAAACTGAGTCAGATAAACTAAATTAGTTAGACATCTGACTGGGATGACTAATAGCTTAATTCTAATTCTAATTCTATTTCTTACATTCTTATGTTCTGGTTTAACATTTCAACTTCAAATCAAATACAAACAACTTTGAATTTCAATTACAAGTAACAACAACATTGTCTACCTGCAATTGCAGCTTTAAGCTTTCACTAGAGAGGTTCAATTCAACACATTCATCTTAACTAATTCACAACACCTGCAATCATCAAAAACACAAACAACAACACCATCTCATTCTACATGCAGTTCATATTTAGTTCACCACCAAATTAAATCCAATACTTACAACTGCAGCTCAATCCAACACCCCCATCTCAGCTCTTGCCTTCAAAATCTGTAACTCAGTACACCATTCTCATGAGTTGCACCCTATACCATCAGCAATACCAACATCTATGCCATTCACAAACAACCTACCATTCATTTAAACCTGCAATTGCATATAACATTACTATAATCCCTAATTTCCAAATTACATCTTCACCACCAACAACTCCATGACTGTTCCATCTACAACTACAATTCTATTCCAAACTCATTCACCAATTCAAATCCATCTCAGGTCTTAGATTCATAGAAACACTAACCAAAGATATCATAACAACATCAACATTCAAAATATCACAATCACCTGAAGTATTTACCTCGGGATTGAGTCCATACATCTCATATCCTTGTCAATCAACTTCATATACTCAAATCGAAACACAACCAAAATAAACAGCTTTACAAAGTTATCTTAAAACAATATTTACCTTCAATATGTGTTGCTCAGGCAATTGAATTCAAGTTCTTCTTCACCTGAATCGATTCATCAACTCATCATAATTCAAACCACTAAATCTGTAACATCTCATTCACTTCCCTTAGATTCAACATATTCAACAATAACACCATTCACACACATCTACGCCACCAAACTTCAACCCCAACGCTACTCATTTACAACCATCTTCAATCCATACACCACTACTACCAGCAACAATTGAACTCTTAAGTCTTTTTGATAACTCACTACAACCTCCCTTGAAATCAAGCAACCATTTCTCATAGCATCCATTCCCTGCAACTCAACATAAAACCTAAACAACAACCAAACTCCAATTATGTAAAACTCAACAATATCTTCTACTCCTTCATGTTCATCATCTGTGGCTCCAATTCTAGAAAACACCAACATACACAACAACCTTATAACATCGCTATTAAAATTTGAAATTCATCTTCTCTAACACGATTCAACAAATATTTCTATTAAATCCACAAACCCTAATTTCTTATTTGGGGAAGAACAGAAAACCCTTATTTTCTCTGAAATTGAAATTGAACCCAAACAAACAATTCTACTTCATATCTAATCAAAACCCATCTCGAAATACTCAACTACTCAATCAAATTTATACAATTTAATCTTCAATTCAAAAGAACTCTAATTACCTTTTTATTAACTCTTCATCAGAATAGCTTCAAGCATGAAATCAATAACAACCCCTTATTCTTCGTTTATTACCAACTCATAATACTGATGAATTCCGATTGAACTCACAAATCTATATACCCTAATTCGGATTCTCTGAAATCCTCTTTTTCTGCTTAACCCAAACCAACCACATAACGATCTTCACCACTAAAACTCCTTTCTTGATCTTTCTACTCTTGATTCGATCTCAAAATCCTCACTTTTGATTCTCAAACTCTCAACAGATGAAGAACAGTGGAAATAGGAAGAAACGAGAAGGATAAGGAAGAGAAAGAAGAAAAGAGAATGAAATTCTCTTCGACACGTCTTGGTGATAAGGCCAACCACCCATGATAAATGCATCCACCCAAACATTAAGGGCAGCCAGGAGGTTCATACAAAACTGATAATATCTTCTTCATCTGATATCCGATTGACTCGTTCGAGTATTCCACTCTGTAATACTTTTCAAGTTCTATCTAACGGTACTAATTTTGTATCTAAATCGTTGTTAGATTAATTTCTAATAATTAATGTTCGAGTTACACTAATCGAGTAATTATCGACTAATTCGTCACCGGAATAGTCTAATTGCGTTGACGAACTTGAGGATCCTTACAATATGGCCTCCCACAAGTGTCATGAGAATGCCATTGATGAATATAGGTATTGATGGTGGATTTTCAACAAGGGTCAAATCCGTAAAATCATGATACTACGTGTTTCTGATACGGCTTCAGGCATGTGATGATTCATACTTTACGAATCCATGATGAACATGTCTTTCAAAAAGCCTCCACTAGATGAGCCTTCGATCGCTGACATTTCATTATGCACTCTATGTAGAATAATAGAATTGGGTGATCCTCCTATATAATTATTTGTAGAGAGGGCTTAACGCCTTCAGGACGTCGGTGATACTCACTGTTCCCTGACTACATGATAGCTACCCACCTCTACATAGAAGAACGATTGGGCGGTTCTCCGTAAGATTGAGAGCAACAGAGCCTTCAGGACAGTGACACTCACTGATCCTGACTATGTATATCTACCGTGTATAGACTCGGGCATTCTCGTAAGGATTCAAGAGCGCCCTCAGGATATTATTTGTCTCCTGACTATGCACATAGATTAATTATGTTGTGACATTCACCACTGAATTCCCAGAATAATCTTTTATTGCTCCGGTTCCATGGTCGAATCCACAACATGATCCCATGGAATGGAAATAACAATTTCTCTGATTCCATGGTCGAATCCATGGCCTAATCCCATGGAATGCCAATAACAATTGTTCTGATTCTATGATCGAATCCACGGCTTGATCTCATAGAATGGCAATTAACAACCGTATTATCTCATTACTCTGATTTCACGAATCTCATGGAATGGTAATAGATAATTTTACTACTCCGATTTTATGGTCGAATCCATGATCCCATGGAATGGTAATGCCTGTTTTATTATTCTGAATTCATGGTCGAATCCACAGCTGATCCTATAAATTGATAATAAATAACTTCTCAATTTTATTGTTCAATTTCATGAATTATTATACACTGAATTTCATGGATTAGCAATAAATACTCAACAACCAGGCATCTGGATCATCACTGAGTAAGCCCCACAAAAATGGTGTAAGTGTACTCGACAATGATGCACGACTGAGCACCCAGATGCACGAATGAGCATCCAAAAACATGAATAGATGAGGAATCCTACGCAAAACATGAGAAAACAACAAATATTAATAAAATAATAAGGAGCGCCCAGGGCTAGGCCCACCGGCCGGCTGACCATGCCCTAGTCGTGGCCGGTTCCCACGCTCCTTCCATTATTTTTCCCTATTTTGTTATTTTCATGAACTCATGAAAAACTCCTTGATTTTAGCAACTTTCCATGTTTTTGTAAAATTCATGAATTCTCCATAATTTCATGGATTCATGAAAAATAATAATGTTATAAAATAAGAAAAGGTGTGCGGGACAGGGCAACATAACCGGCCGGCTATGCCCAAGCCGTGGCCATCCCCACACCTCACAATCCCTAGTTTTTATAATTATTATTCCCTAAACTCATGAAACTCCTCTGTTTCAACAAAAACCCATGGATTCTCCATAACATCACGGGTTCATGAAAAATAATATTATAAAATAGGGAAAGGAGTGTGGGACTGGGCAACATAGCCGGCCGGCCATGCCCTAGCCGTAGCCGGTCCCACACCCTGCAATCCCTAGTTTTTTATAATTATTATTTTTCTCAAATTCATGAAACTCCTTGGTTTGAGCAAAAATCATGATTTCTTCATAACTTCTCGAATATTGCTCAAATCATGAAAATCATGATTTCTTCATAACTTCTCCATGGTCCCATGTGGTCGGTACCTCCTTTGCTCATGACATATTTTCAGCAATTCGTCAACTAATGAGCAATTCGTCAAAAATTAGGGTTTTCGAACAAACGCTCAACAAATCATTATTCTGAGCAAGTTCAAACACCGAATAAATTTATGTTGATCCACGACGATTAATTTTATAATATCTGGTAATCTACCAATATTTTTATATTTTATTGATCCAGCTATCAATATTTAATAAATTGTTAGTACTTTGTCGAATTGAGCAACACTTGCTCAATTGCACGTCAAATTATCAACATTTGTTAATTTGACGAATTAAGCAATATTTGCACAGTTCCTCATCAAATTCTCCATATTTAGTAATTCGTCAAATTGAGCAATACTTGCTCAGTTGCTCGAATATTGACCCAACTATCAATATTCGGTAATTTATCAGTACTTCGTTGAATCAAGCAATACTTGCTCAGTTGCTCGAATAATCCATATATATTCAATCACTCATCAATATTCAACAACTAGTCAAATTTACAATATTTGCTCAGATGAGCAACATTAACGTTTATGAATCGCTGAGCATTTTTCAAACATGCTCGATTCAACAAAACCTAGACTCATTGTCTAATCAGTCAACAACTGACAAACTAAATACACTTCAGTCATGCAGACTCCACGATTCGTGATACATCAATCACGTCAAATTGGGGGATAACAACTAGGGTTTTGGTCTGGCGTCCTACAACACGTGGATTCATCCACGATGAGAAATGTGCGTAAGTTGTGTCAATGGTTGAAGGAGTTATCAAAGTAGTGGGTGCACGATCCATCAAGTCTCCACACGACATGGAACTGACTTTACCACGATCTTCCATTTGCCCACTCTTCCACTCATGAAACTGTCACACTTACATGGATCAAGGTATTCACAACTCTGACAATATAAATAAGTTTTTGAATCCATGATTGAGGGGACAACATTTTTAGTCTACACAGAATTTCTTGAGTAACTACTCTCAAGAATTCATCAATCCTTCAGAACTTATCAGAACTCCACAGTTCACTAATTATTGCAGAAACCCACAACACATCTACAATCCTTGATCATCAATGATCCCACATAATTCTCAGCTTCCCTCCTACAGATCAACCCGTCTCCCTCTTTGCGGTCGAATTGACTCTGGAACGGCCATTGACTTGGTTTAGGCCGGAGTCCTACAGATTAATCTCTCGAATCTAAGCACTCCCTTTCCAGTGCATCTGTGTGAGGTTAAGCAGTTTTTCCCGGTTCGAGGAGTCTCGACGACGCGCTCGACTTTTCACTTTCCTAAAAAACTAGCGAACCATTTTTCCCCATCTACAGATTGGCGACCACAGTGGAAGATTAATCTCTCGGTTGCAATCTTACATTTTCACAAAATTGTTGATCTTAGGTCAGGTTCAGTCACGAATCCCAACCCAAACAACTCTAGCACCAACAACAATGGTGGAGCTAAAGAAACTACTCCTGCTTCCAACAACCACACTAACAACACCACTCCTCCGCAATTCAACATTGGAGACAATCCTCTCTTCGGCAGGTATCCCGAAGAAATCAGAAAAAATCCACCTACTATTGCCGATCTCATGAAGGTCCAGGAAGTTCTTGCCAAAAATAAGACTGATATGGCTGCAACGCATAAAGAGTTGTGCAATTACCTTAAGACTCTTACTAGCAAGATGTCAGACAAAACTCGGGAAAAGGGAAAATATAAGGAGACTCCTCCAATTACGGATCTTGAAGTTACTTCAGTCCCTGATGTTAGATAATTGCTCAGTTGAACCCACCAAGCGTTGGTATGTCAAGTTTGGTTATCATATTTTAGTGAAGTAAAACTCATTTAAGAGTCGCTTGATTTATATGTACTAGAGTCAACTTCAATAGGTTAGCTTAGAAGTATTAGGATGACACATTACAAGTATTGCGAAGACTTGAAGATGTGAAGAAGAAGATGGAGCTACAACAACAATATAATACTTCCACTCGAGGTTAGTGATATTTGACTTGAACTGTTTCATTCTCTAACATATCTTTCAAGTCGTGCATATTGAAAACATAAAACTGTGAAGCATGAACACCCTAGATAGACATAGTATTAAGGAATACTATATGAAGTTTCTTGCTTAACCATTAAACTTTGTATATAAGACATCAACATAATCGTATGAATTCTATTGTGATTATGTATGGGTATGAGGTAAGGATTTCATCCTAGGGAACAATGTTTACATGTGTTCTAAGGAAATAAGTTCATGATACGTGTTGTGAACCGAAAGGGAAACCTCTAGGCGTTATTGGGGTTGTTCTTCATTGCATATATTATGAACGACCAATATGTGTGATGTGTATAACCGTTCACAACTTGTGTGTGTTCTTGGTAAAACAATTCACATAAGGCCTGACTTTTGTATTGGTATAACTTTTATTAGTAAAACCAATCTTAAGTAATCACCTGGGGTATGATCAGGTTATGTATGTCTAAACTTATTATTGGGAAGAGGGGAACCGATCCTAGTAAGAGGTTCAGTGCATCACAAGGGTCCTATGAACATGTGTAGCAAAGTTTTGGAAATGGGAACCGATCCTATGAACATGTGAAGCAAAGTTTTGGGAATGGGAAACCGATAATATGGACATGTGCAGTGCATACAAGTTAGATACCATATATATGTGGGGAACCGATTCTAGTACCTACTCAGTCGTTTCTTTGGTAAGCTAGTGTAACTATGCACAATACTCACATGGAAACCTATGAGATGTGATGGAGTGGCACTTGATCAATCACATAGTTCTTGAAAGTCAAATGAACCAATTCTAAACTTGTTTGGAAGTGTGGTAAATCGGTTTCAAGTGAGCAAGCATGGTAAAGACTTGCATGAGTAAGATGTCGACACTCTTTGAACACGGTGCATTAATGCTTATTCTATTTTGTTCAAAGATATTCTTTAAAGGCTAAGAAGGAAGTAAATCCCAAGATCAAATTTAAATAAGTTAAGAATCTTTTTAATTAAGGGTTTTTAATTATATATGGAAAATAAGAATTAGTAATGTGCATTTTCTAATTAGATTTTCCAAGGAGAATTCGATCATTATTTTTTGACAGTGCATTCACATGAATTATGATACCGAATCTGGTGGAGTAATGAAATATCTTGAGAATATTTTCGGTTTTGGAAATTCCTTGGTGTCCAAACTTCCTTGTCTATAAATACTTTGAGTTTGAATTTCTAGCAAACTAATCCTGCGTAACCTAGACTTCCTCTTTTGTCTTTGTTACTGGTGAGGCACCAATTGGAGAGGAGAGTAATCTAATTAGGTGAAATCTTTTACGGCCACTCAGTTTAAAGTCTTATTTGGGATTGAGAAGCTCTAGCGCGACCTGTTGGTGGGAAACTAGATATTGCGGTTTCTCTTTAGTTTTCTTATTAATTTGATTCACTAATGGAGGTTGAATCTTGATTGCACCTAGTTTGTTTATGCTTGAAAATCTTCTCTTCTGATATAAGATTCACTCAAACTAGTTCAAGGTTTCGACAGGGATCTTTAGACTGTTGTTAGATCTAAAGACGATCTTGTGATAATCCATTGTTAACAGACTCCGTTCTGTGTGTGATTGATCACAAGAGATTCAAGTGATTGTGTGAAGGTGTTTATTGAATATCTAAGAAGATTTGAAGATAAAGAAGATATTGAAGATTTCTTACTTGGTGTTTTTATAATCTTTGGTGTGCACAATACTTTTTTGGAAAAAAGAGGATCCAATTAATAATCGGTTTATCCTTGTGGTAAATTGGATTGATTAATTGAGGAAGATCGGCATCAACACATATCACTTGGTTGAATAGTGTTGTTGGCTTAATCTTAGTGATTGACTTTGGGTGATTTAACGTAAGATAGATCTTGGAACCTGGCAAAGGAGTTTATGTTAAGATAAACAAGGTAACCTCTGCGCAACTCATATCACTTTGGTCGAAGAGAGTTGATACCAAACAGATTTGTTGTTCCTTTACTGTTTGGAATACGATCCAAAGGAATTGGTCCAAGTACATGACTAGTTTACAGGTTGGAGGCGTAGGAATACTGAGGGAACTAGGTGAACTATAGTTTTAGTTGCTTGGTCTCAACTATACGAAGTTGTCTTATTTTGTATAGCGGCTTAATTCTGAGAGTATTCAATTCTAGACTAGGTCCCGGGGTTTTTCTGCATTTGCGGTTTCCTCGTTAACAAAATCTTGCTGTGTCATTTACTTTATATTTTCACATTATAATAGTTTTATTATAATTAAAGTAAATTGCACAAACGTTAATTCCTATTTACTTGATACGTGAATCCTATTGTGTTTGGTTAGGTCCGAACCTTTGTATCAAGTAAACACACTTTGTTGTCGTATTGTCTCGATCTAGAATCCATAGGCGATCACACAAAGTGTGAACCGGTTTGTTGTATTATCTCGACTCAGTATATAGACAATCACTTTCGGGTAAAGGACTTATAGGAAGGAAAAGTTATAGCTTGAGGTATATTTGGGGTACCCTCACCTTTTCAATTGGTATTAGAGCAGGCAAACACGAAAAGATCTAACAATCTGTGTTTGATGCGATCCATCCTATAAGATATGAGTCAAAGTAGAGTTAAGCGAGAGCGAAAACTAAAGAAAGACTCATTTAACGTATCGCAAGACGTTCAAAGTTTTGACTCTAAGAAATGCTTAAAAGGAGCTTCTTCATCAAGTTCTACATGCTCTTCTGAGAATAAGTCTGAATGTTCGCTAGAGGAGATTAAGTTAAGCCCTGTATTATCAATCAATGATTCAGACTCCGAAAAATCTCTTTTTTGATGAAAGATCAAGTGTAAAAACTTCTGAACTAAAGGAATGAAACAAACAATTTCTTATTTGTTATAATGATCTTCTTTCAACACTTGAAAGAGATCGAGATTTAAATTTAAAGTTTGAAAATCTCGATGAAGAGTATAACTTGATGAAAGAAGAATATTCAAAAAAATTACTTATTTACGAAAAGGTAATTGAAGAAAATCAGGATGATTTTAAAGCAATTAAAATTGATTGTGAAAGGACGATTCAAAATCACAAGAAGTTTAGGGAAGATATTTCTCAACATATTCAGGGTCTTGAAGAAAAACTTGTTGAATCTGATGCAAGGATTAACTCTCAACAAAAAAGTTTTGAAGAGAAAGAAGGTGTATATCTCTCACGAGAAAAACACCTTGAGGCTGATCTAGCTAGTGCTCTTGATAAAATCAAGACGTTGGAAGAAGAAAATTTCGAACTAAAAAAATCCAATGAAAGCTCAAACAAGTTAGCCTCAATGTTAGAAGCAAGTAGAAATCATCGTGATACACGAGGATTGGGATATAATGGAATAGATGCTTCAAATATTAACAAAGAGGTAAAATTTGTTAAAGCTACTAATTCTTCTCAACCAGAGGATTCCACTGTTGACAAAGGTGATACTATTTCTTGTAAAGGAGTAAAGCCAATCAAGCCTAAGAATTGTGTTCAACCAGCAGCAATCAACGAGAGCACTTCTGCTAATGTCAAGAAAGCAAAAACGTTGAACAAGGATAAGAAGAAGAAGAAAACTCGTCAAGCTCTAATGCAAGAGGATCCACAAAAAGGTAACACTAAAACTCATACTTCGTATATTTATACTAAGCATTGTTACTATTGTGGTAATAAAGGAAACTTGCAATGGGGATGCAAAGTTCGTAAGATGCAAGATGCACTTTCTTTTGTATAAAACGAATTGGCTAAGTTTTCTCCTCTTAAGAACTCAGATCGTTATTGTCCTAAATTTAAGCAAAAGAATTATTATAATGATAGTTCAAGTCTTGCATATCACTCGACAAGGTCATCTCATAAAATACATAATTATATAAAAAGAGATGACGTTATAAATGCAAAGACAAGATCTGATGTTCCAAATTGGAGAAAGGATATTTTGTAAAGTATTCAAAAGGACAATGATCCTAATAGTATAAAGGAGAAAGTTGCTCATGCGAAACCCAACTCTAAATGGGTCCCTAAGTCCTCCATAGCAAAGAATGGACCAAAAGTTAGTCACAATAATGACTCTCAAATGTTAATTGTTGGTGACAATAATTACAAAAGTCTTTTTGAAATACTAAAGAAAGACATCATGTCTGAAATCTCTTGTTCTAGTAAAGGTTGTGATAATGACACTTTTCATCACAAGTCAAAGAACAAAAACAAGAGATGGAACAAGAGAAAACAAACCAAGCAAAGGGTCAAGAATGATGATTCGGTCTTAGTCACTCGTGACGAACAAGACAAGGATCAACTCAACACAAACTAGTTGTGTTAGAATGTGCATACTCACCGTGGTGTTCAATTTTGAAAGGTGAGGAAGCACATAAAAAACTGAGCACATGGCCTCTCAATTATTATATGACTAATTAACATCTTTAGGGAGATTTATTTTTTTCTATACCCACACCTTCTCTATCTATTTTTGAGCTTTTGATATAAACGGTAATTTTGAGTTGATGATGTTGATATCTACTCATCATATATGTGTAGCTCTTGCTACTGAATTCGGATATCGTATGCAAAAGTTATGTCAAAAATAGTTTAGTTTTGATTCGTCACAAGTAACACTTGGAGGGAACCGATCCTATGGAGAGGTCCCCATACGAAGAAGTGTAAAATTGTTTTTCCCATAACTTCTTCGTCCGAACTCGGAATAACCTCATTATTTTTGCGTTGTTTTCGCAATTTAATTCCCTACAATATAGAGGTAATTTCAATACTTGATTATTTGTTGAAAATATATGGTGTATTGCATTTGTGTTTATGGGATGTTTGATTACGGTTTTCATGACCTTAATATTAGATCTCATATGATGATGTGTACCCTTATGGTTTGGGTGACTTTTTGATTTAGCGGGATTAAGTTTTAGCACAAGTTGGTAGGCTTTATCAAAGGATCATGAGGGATTCCTGTATAAAAAATATGTGAAAAAGTCACAATATGTTGAATCGGTTTTGGTTTAGCATAAAAGCATATGTGTTTCGACGGTTTTCAACTTTTGCTTTTCAATTGTTAAAACCAATTTTCAGCCTTTCTTTGGTAAAAGTTGGTTGTTGTTATTCTTTTGTTTTTGGCATGAGAATGACAACATGATGGTATTTTGATATCAATTATCCCGGAAGAAGAAAGCGATGGAATCATATTTGGAGAAGTTGGATGTGAAATTGAGGTAACAATCTTGTTAGTTAATTGTTTTCCTATTTTAAGAAAAGCCTATTTTTATTTGATATATATATATATTGCTTTTGCTTAAATGAAATTGTTGGTACAATTGATGTGTTTATTCCATTATGATTGTATGGATGTGCGTGTTATTCAATTATTTCCGGTTAAGTAAAACTTTTGCTATCTTGATTTGCTTGTGTGATATCAATAGTTTAGACTTACAAAAGTTGGTGCACTTGCGGTGCTTTAATATTATGTTGATTCAATTGCTTCCAGTTAAGTAAAACAATTGTTACTTTACTTTATTGTGTAGTATGAATTGTTTAAGCTTACAAAATTTCGGTGCAATAGTGAAACTATGGTTTGTATGTTATTTCTATTGTATCCGATTGAGGTGAATAATTATGCAAGTTGATTTATTGGTTTGTATGAATTATTTATGGCTTAACCAATGAATATATTGACGGTATGAGTTGTTTAGTCCAATTCGATTCCGGATAAGCTAAGCTAAGTCAATTCTGATCTTAGTTAGACTTATCAAAGTGGAGGTTTCGTTTATTCAAGTCTAATCGAAAGCCTAAACAAGGAAATGCTAGTTAACTAACCTAGTATTTGGCTTGTTTGAAATATAAAGGTCTAAGTTATGGATAATTAGAACCTGATGAGAAAAATGAAGTTTATCTTTGTTTTGGTCTTATCGAATGAAGCGGTTGTATTTATAAAATTGGTTTAGCAAAGGAACTGTAGTACCAGAATATCACCACAACGATATTCTCATGATAAGAACAACGCTTTCACGAGAAGGTCAAATATTCCTATAAGTATAAATGACATTATTCACGAGAGTGTCGTGAGGATTCTTCAGCAACATTTGGCGAGCGTCATAGGGAAGCATCATTATAGATGACGATTGAAGAGACATGTTATGAGAGTGTTGTTTCACGAGGATTACAAAACTTGGCGAAGATTAATATTGTAAATACCACGATGAGATTGCAGAATATATCCGAAAGAAAGGGAAAACTTAGCTGTCACCCACAATGTAATTTCCTATATAAAGGGTTCAAGTAAGTCCAGATGAGGATGATGTATTTTTTAGAGTTGAGAAAATCTTGAGGAGAGAGAAACTCTAGAAAAGAAAGTTGTAATTATGAGTTTGAATATTTTCTGTAAACATTTCTGAGATCCAAATAATAAAAGTGTCGTTTAATTCTTTAATCTTCAACTAGTTTCACTTAGATTTTTATAGGATCTTAATAGGGGTGTAGTGTGGGAAATCCTGCTACTACAGGAACTAAGTTGCTTAGTTATTTTTTGGTTTGCTAAACAAGTTGGGAAAATTGCTTCGGGCAATTATTTCCATGATAACATATCAAAACGTAATTACTTGTAGTTTCGGTTTTGATATTGGTTATCAAAAATGGTGTGTAAAACCCTCGTGCTTGACTCAACAAGTTGCAAGTCTATTCTTGAGATTTGCAAGATCCTTTTCGTGTTGTCCATTGTTTGTTATTTGCTTTGTCATTTTTGTGACAAAAAGGGGGAGAAATATATGGAGTAAACAAGTGATGCTAGAGTCAATCTATAGTTGATTGGTGTCACTAGGGAAGAGGACAATGGTGCTTGAACGTTTATCTAATGAATGAGGAAAATCACAGACTAAGGGGGAGTAACATATCATATGAATAGGATAACAAAGATGTGCGGATTGAATATCTACCTAGCTCACCTTTAGGGGGAGTATAAGCTTTGTTATTATAGTGTAGCTGTTGTATTTTTGAGGATTGAATGAATGCATGTTATGTGATGTGGATTCGGAATCAAGCGTATGTGTAATGAATCATTGTAATTTGTTTATCCATATGATTATAAGAGTTTTGTCACTAAAATTGACAAAGGGGGAGATTGTTAGAGCATTGCTCGGTTGAACCCACCAAGCATTGGTATGTCAAGTTTGGTTGTCATATTTTAGTGAAGCAAAACTCATTTAAGAGTCGCTTGATTTATATGTACTAGAGTCAACTTCGTATAGGTTAGCTTGAAAGTATTAAGATGAGACATTACAAGTATTGCGAAGACTTGAAGATGTGAAGAATAAGACGGAGCTACAACAAAAACATAATACTTCCACTCGAGGTTAGTGATATTTGACTTGAACTATTTCATTCTCTAACGTATCTTTCAAGTCGTGCATGTTGAAAACATAAAACTGCGAATCATAAACACTTTAGATATACATAGTATTAAGGAATACAATATGAAGTTTCTTGATTAACCATTAAACTTTGTATATAAGACATCAACATAATCGTATGAATACTATTGTGATTATGTATGGGTATGAGGTGAGGATTTCATCCTAGGGAACAATGTTTGCATGTGCTCTAAGGAAGTAAGTTCATGATACGTGTTGTGAACCGAAAGGGAAATCCCCAGGCGTTATTGGGGTTGTTCTTCATTGCATATCTTATGAACGACCAATATGTGTGATGTGTATAACCGTTCACAACTTGTGTATGTTCTTGGTAAAACAATTCACATAAGGCCTGACTTTTGTATTGGTATAACTTTTATTAGTAAAAACAATTTAAGTTATAACCTAGGGTATGATCAGGTTGTGTATGTCTGAACTTATTACTGGGAAGAGGGGAACCGATCCTAGTAAGAGCTTCAGTGCATCACAAGGGGGAACTGATCCTTGTATGCGGTGCATCAAGGTTTATGAGAAAGGGGAACCGATCTTATGAACATGTACAACAAAGTTTTTTAAAGGGGGAACCGATCCTATGAACATGTCCAATAAAGTTTTTGGAAAGGGGAACCGATCCTATGGACATGTGCAGTGCATACAAGTTAGATACCATATATATGTGGGGAACCGATTCTAGTACCTAGTGAGCCATTTCTTTGGTAATCTAGTATAACTATTCACAGTACTCACATGGAAACCCATGAGATGTGATTGAGTAGAACTTGATCAATCACATAGTTCTTGAAAGTCAGATAAACCAATTCTAAACTTGTTTGGAAGTGTGGTAAATCGGTTTCAAGTGAGCAAGCATGGTAAAGACTTGCAAGAGTAAGATGTCGACACTCTTTGAACTCGGTGCATTAATGCTTATTCTATTTTGTTCAAAGATATTCCTTAAAGGCTAAGAAGGAAGTAAATCCCAAGATCGAATTTAAATAAGTTAAGAATATTTTTAATTAAGGGTTTTTAATTATATATGGAAAATAAGAATTAGTAATGTGCATTTGCAAATTAGATTTTCCAAGGAAATTTCGATTATTATTTTTGGACAGTGCATTCACAGGAATTATGAAAACTAAATCTGGTGGAGTAATGAAAATATCTTGAGAATATTTTCGGTTTTGGAAATTCCTTGGTGTCCAAACTTCCTTGTCTATAAATACTTTGAGTTTGCATTTCTAGCAAACTAATCCTGCGTAACCTAGACTTCCTATTTTGTCTTGTTACTGGTGAGGCGCCTATCGGAGAGGAGAGTAATCTAATTAGGTGAAATCTCTTACGGACACTCAGTTTAAAGTCTTCTTTGGGATTGAGAAGCTCTAGCGCGAACCGTTGGTGGGAAACTAGATATTGCGGTTTATCTTTAGTTTTATTATTGATTTGATTGACTAACGGAGGTTGAATCTTGATTGTACCTAGTTTGTTTATGCTTGATAATCTTCTCTTCTAATATAAGATTCACTCAAACTAGTTCAAGGTTTAGACATGGATCTTTAGACTGTTGTTAGATCTAAAGACGATCTTGTGATAATCCATTATTAACAGACTCCGTTGTGTGATTGATCACAAGAGATTCAAGTGAGTATGTGTCGATGTTTATTGAAGATCTAAGAAGATTTGAAGACAAAAAATATATTGAAGATTTATTACTTGGTGTTTTTATAATCTTTGGATTGCACAATACTTGTTTTGGAAAAAGATGATCTAATTAATAATCGGTTTATCCTTGTGGTAGATTGGATTTATTAATTGAGGAAGATCGGCATCAACACATATCACTTGGTTGAAGAGTGTTGTTGGCTTAATCTTAGTGATTGCCTTTGGATGATTTAACGCCAGTTAGATCTTGGAACCTGGCAAAGGAGCTTATGTTAAGATAAACAAGAGAAAATTTGCGCAACTCATATCACTTGGTTGAAGAGAGTTGATACCAAACAGATTTGTTGTTCCTTTACTGTTTGGAATACGATCCAAAGGAATTGGTCCAAGTACGTGACTTGTTTACAGGTTGGAGGCGTAGAAATACTGAGGGAACTAGGTGAACTATAGGTTTAGTTGCTTGGTCTCAACTATACGAAGTTGTCTTATTTTGTATAGCGGATTAATTATGAGAGTATTCAATTCTGGACTAGGTTCGGGGGTTTTTATGCATTTGCGGTTTCCTCGTTAACAAAATCTTGCTGTGTCATTTACTTTATATTTCCGCATTATAATTGTTTTATTATAATTAAAGTAAATTGCACAAACGTTAATTCTTAATTACTTGATACGTGAATCCTATTGTGTTTGGTTAGGTCCGAACCTTTGTATCAAGTAAACACACTTTGTCGTCGTATTGTCTCGATCTAGTATTCATAGACGATCACACAAAGTGTGAACCGATTTGTTGTATTATCTCGACTCAGTCTATAGACAATCACTTTCGGGGAAAGGACTTATAGGAAGGAAAAGTTATAGCTTGAGGTATATTTGGGGTACCCTCGCCTTTTCACCTGACAATGATGAAGCCCGCAAAGCTGCAGAACCTAAACCTTCCAGTTTCATCACTCGTGAAGACTTGGAACGCTTTATGGAGAATCGAGGAAAGGGACATGCACTGGCTGTGCACCGTCATCAACCTCCATATCATGCTCCTACGCAAAGAATCCCTCTTCTAAAGGGCTACACTTCTCCAACGTTCACACTCTACAACGAAATGGGGAATGCTCGAGAACATGTCTCTCGATTCCTGGAAGCATTGGGAGAGCATGAACATAACCATGTTGTGCATTTGAAGGAATTCTCGAAGTCTCTGACCGGCCGAGCCTACACTTGGTACAACAACATCACACTAGGGAGCATAGCCAATTGGGGAGAAATGATTAATGCATTCTACAGGGAATACTTATTTATCTCTGAGCAAGTTACTCTCTCCGACTTGGGAAGGATATCTCAGAAGAATAATGAACATCCGAACGATTACGTAAAGAGGTTCAGACTCCAGGCTTTGGATTGTCATGATCCAAATGTCGCTGAAAAACAACTGGTAGATTTGTGCATCAATGGGATGATCCCAATCTACATAGCTTTGCTGGAAAATATTTGTTTTCATACCTTCTCAAAACTTCATGAAGCGGCCAAGCGATCAGCAAATACCACTCCTGCCTTGATAGAGAGAACGAAAAATGTTAAAGTAATGGAATCGAAAGACACTCGGAGCAACAATGCCATGCGTCTAATCAACAAGAAGTACAGTGTCGAAACTTCCATGAATGTTGATGAAGGGAGAAAAAGAAAAACTGAAACACGGCCACGTAAGAATGCCCCTCCAGCGTCCAATCCCTCAAAAGCGCCAAGGAAAGATGGTAAAACCAGGAATGCACAGTCGCTTACTCAACATCAATAGAATGATCAAGATGCACCTGACTTCCCCTTCTTTATTAAATAAGTGATCGAACTACTGGAGGTCTGGATCCAAGATGGTACGATCAAATTACCTCCTTTCAAGAAGGAACCAACTGAGAAACAAATGGAAAATGCACGCTACTTCCATTTCCATAGGTATGTCAGTCATCCAACAAGTGATTGCAGAACCCTGAAGTGTATATTAAAAGAAAAGGATGACTCAGGAGAACTAAGGACTGAAGGAGTTCACATAAATCCTCTCCCAATCAGGACATTCACACTCTCTGATCAACCGGTCAAGGAAGCAGTTCAATCCCTAATTGAGCATGTCTGTGAGTTACCATACTTGTAGAAAGCTCAAAGAAACGATATGTTTGCTGCATTGAACCACATCGTGTCTAGGAAATGATTAAGCATTCAGGAGATATGCTCTGAACCTCCAATAACGGATAAATAGATGTACGACTGGGGACTTCGCACTACAGTCCATCTCAAAGGAAATGGGTTCAAGCGAGCATTGGTCGACGTTGGCACTGCCGTTAAAATCATCCTTTTGAAAACCCTCAGGGATGCTAGCATCACTAGACAGAAAGAAACACATGCTCCTACCTCAGTCATAGATCATGAGGGAATCCCTAGGGATGCCTACGGTTACATTGTCCTCAAAATGAAAGTTGGAGAAACTTGGACAGAAAGCAAATTTCATATAATCCGAGAAGATCCAGGATACGACATGGTTCTTGGGAGAGCATGGATTCATGATGGAAAGGTCATTACAACATCTTCAATTGCACAATTCTCTGCCGAAGAAAGCTCTGACTCATAGGAAAGCTCCAGTTCGGAAAAAATGGAGGGAACTCCACCGTTTAAGCATTTGGGAAAAGTTGAAGCCTTGATAGAACTCATACAAAAACTTGAAGAAAGTGCACATGAATTTGCTAAAGGTTTCCCCACTCATGCATCTATAATACCAACTTTCAAATATGCCACTCTGGTCAGGGGACTTGATCTTTCCCATGACTCGGCAGTCACCAAACGCTATGAGTGGTTAGTCTCATCTCAGTAATACTTCACCAAGTGAATTGGAAAACTCCACCGACAGTGCATCCCGCTGTGCGAAGAATCCTGAACAAACAAAAGAAATTCGGGGCACGACCAACTAAGCCTAAAAAGTTCCGTGAAGGAAATTTGGTTCTTAAGGCAACTAGGCGCAATTCGCATTCTACAAAGAATTCTAATTAGGAGGGGCCTTTCATGATCGCTAAGTCGGAAGCTGGAGGATATCACAAATCGGATGACATGAAATGCAAGACAAGTATACCAGTTATCCATGAGAAATGGCTCAAGATTTTCGACGCATGAAACATTCAACGTTGGGTGTTTTATGCCCAAGACAAACGCACAAGACATTTGACGTTTGTGTTTTAGGATTTTCTTTACCTGTATTTTAATACCTCCAAAACGTTTGCAATACTTGCATTCAGTATTTGAATTCAGCAATTTATCAAAGTTCTTTTATTTAAGAAAAATCTCTATCAAATCCAAAAGAAAGTCCTCAATCACTCAAAAATTCAAAACTTATCAAAATTCAAAACCAAAAATTAAATCTCACACCTCTCAGAAGTTCAATGTTCAAGAGATTATGGAAATAAGACTAAAGGAAGCCATCAAGTATGATTTATACTTCTCGGCATTCTCCAAGACTTGCAAAGTTGCTTTCTCTAATTCCAGTTTTTGAGTCAACTCAGCAACCTTAGCCATTTTCCTTACCACATGATCACTGGTAAAAGGTATATTCTTCACTACTGCATCCTTGATGGTGTTGATCTTCTGTCGAACCCACTTCATGTTAAATCCAAGCCACTCAGAATTCTCAAAGTTGTACTCCCAATCAAAGAGTACATCCCGAGTGACAGTACTTTTGGGCCTGGTACAAATATCATCTATGACACATAGTATGTTTCCTAATTGCATTGTCAAGAAGTAGCTACGTTCAGGATCTCTTGTAACGATGATATGGCCATACATCTTCCACAACTTCTCGAACATGCTGGGAAACCCAGTGGGAACGCTCAATCCACCAATAAATACATGATAGGGAGTGAAGAACCAAATGGAGGCTCATAAAAAATCCCTGCAGAAGAGTATTCATGTATTATTATGCGGTTCTCGACCTTGGGAGAAACTTCAACAATCATGGGCACAACTTCTTCTGAGACATTATTTTATACTCTTGGCACGATTTCTTCTGTTTCGGGAGAAATCACCATTGGTGTTTCATTCGCCTCAACAATATCAACAACAACCGTCTCATGGCCTTAAAGTGCAGAGATGGTTGTCTCATTATCAACAATGCCTGGATTACTCGAATCATCATTATTGGTCTCATTATTCCCAACTTCGGCAGTTGACACCTAATAAGAAGATTACACGGGATTAGAGCAATTCAAGCATAGGAACTTAATACAATCATAAATTCCAGCATGTAAGTGAACTAACATTATCTAAGTTCTTCATTATGCATCCAAGTCATGATCAAATAGCATAAAAGCCATAAAACACGTTTTCCAAATAAGTTCGTCAGAAAATTTTATACTACCTTGTATAAAAAGATGAACTGGGAGAAATTGGTAAATAATATAAGGTTAAGTCTTATACAATTCTCTTCGTATGGATGTCATATACAACATATCACAATTTCATAGCAATTGGATGAACTAGCAGGGAGTTGTGGCCAAAACATTGGACCTCATACCAACTGAAAATTTTCTGGAGGTCTCCTGGAAGTTTACTGTTTCATCGATTCCGACCCCTAAAAGTGCTCAAAACTTAAAAAGCTTCTTTGAAAAAGCTTGTAAATTTTTTGGGCTTAAGGATACATGGGTAGATCTCGAAAATCTGATGAATAATGAAGATTCTACAGTATTTTTACAAAAACAACTGAGGCCTGGATTTTCTGATGACGTATTCCGGTAAAATTTCTCATATATTTGTTGGGATCCCCATTCATTCATCCACAAATAAGCAACATTATACTTCTATGACGATAATACAAAGTAGATACTTACTTGAGGAGTCTCCAACTTATTTGAGGGGTTAACAGGGTCGGCATCAACATTGGGAGTACCATTATCTTCATTCAGTCGCGATTCTTGAGGGTTATATTTCTCACTACTATTCGAAGATGAATGAATAGAAAGACTATGTTGGATTTACACAACAATTTCCTCCTAGAATTATCAATAATAATCATCAGTATTCCATTCAAGGAAATGCCAAAATCACTTACACGAAAGGATACTTACATCAACCTCTCCATCGATGTTGGATTCCTGAATTGTTCGTACAGAGGAAAGATGAAGACCATCAATAACCGATGGAGCAAAATTCTAAATCAAATTAGTAATACCTTTTCTAAGATCCTAATTATATGGACAAGAAAACCGCAACAAAAGGAAAAATGCTAACAACTCACCAAAGAAGCGACAGGGGATTGCACTTTATTCGGTATCATTCTATGAGCTGTTTTACTTCTTCCTTATCCACCATGGGGACTTTATTGAAGGTCTAAGAAGTTTACACAGATTTGAGGCCACACAACATTGCCATCCTACACAAAATCAACGAATTCTTAAAAATATGTGTATCTTACTTTCAACAATTGTGAAGAAAGTAGACCTACATGTGCACATTCTGGAGATGTCTTCCTCTTGTCACTACGAGAAAGGTACTTTATTCTCGGTCAAGCATTAATGGAGTCAAGCGAAGGAAATTTTTTCACTAGGGAATTAACATCCCCCACGAAAGCATACATATGCTCAAGTTGCTGACGCCAGAAGTTTATGTAACTCGGAGTCACGAAACTAGCACGATCAGAGCATGGGGATAAATACTCATTCCACCCATGTGAGTATAGTCCATATTAGCCTTCAGATACTCAACTAATGGTTTGTTCATTCGGTAACCTGGGATACATTGGTCGACGCCCATTTACCGAGCTACCATGTCAATATTATATTCCTCTACTCTGAATTCTCCATGCATTATTGATACTAGATGGCCGGGAGTGCAACTTAGTATGAAAAATCTCTCTCCATCATTCAAATCAACACCAGTTTTCAGTATGATATCTTCTTCAGCAGTATTGAAGGTGATCAATCGTAAGAAGAAGTAAGGGATCGACACCCAAGGGCGAAAATTAAGCTCAGATTTAATGTCCAAAATATCAGTGATGCATATCTTGTATTGTGGCTTCTTTGTAAACCACCTCATGATCCTGGAATTTTCTTTCTCGAGGAAAGCATGGTGAGTGTCGACATTAGGACCTTGCAAAACACTACGGGAAAACGGAGCATAATTTTCAAGATGATCCCACATCAAAGCTTGGAGGAACATGGTATTAGCATATGTCTCAATTTTCATGAAACCGTTAGAAACACTGGAATAAATAACCAAGGAATCCAAGTTGGCAAATAGTGAACCTAAAAATAGGCTATCAATTTGAAGTTTCTCACCTTTAGACATCCTGATGGCAAATGGTATCACTAACGGCTTCAACAAATGTCCGATGTCCTCAAGAACATCTTTAGAAATACACAAGAACAGGAAAGCGGCAATGGATAGGGTACCATCAACAGGTTCTTCAGGAATTCTATCTCTCGGCCACTAATATCTCTACCACTGAGCATAGAAAAATTTGGGATACTCATTGAACTCGTACATCTTAGTTTCCAAAGTACGAGATATCATCTTCTCCTCTGTCGAGAGTTCTCCAGGGAAATTTCCGGTGACTGGAAGATGCAACAAAGCGACTACGTCTTCTAAAGTAATTGTGAATTCTCCCTATCTTCATATGAAGGTGTGAGTAGGAATACACCAATGAGCAAGCAAAGCCACGATACCTGGTATGTCATGATTAATGATCAAATCTCCAGCAGCTTGAATGGCTCGCGTCACTTGCGCACTATCCAACAAATCCCTCACGCGTCTATGGCCTAGCATATGCCTTGCCCATCCATAAAAATGGGTCAGCGGCTTCCGAGAAAGTTTGGGTTCCACATGATAAGCCGAATAATGTTTTCCTTCCAAACATAACCGAATTATTGCTGAAGGAGACACCAACTTATTCTGAGCAGTAGTTCTGGGATTTATGAGCAACCGAAATGAAGAACCTAAAGGACGTTTTTCAGGCCTATACAAATATTCAAAGAACCTGTGTTTCAGTGCTTGGAATGTTCTTGGGTTTAGGAATTTCCTTCTTCCCCCGAGAAGTTCCATAATTGTCATCCCTGGAGCAATCATCATCTCTAGAGGATGCATCTGTGGAAACATCATCTCCATAAATGTCTCTGGAAACATCGCTTTCAGCATCATTACGGAATCGAGTCATCTCCACCAAATCATTGCAACACTCCACACGAGTCTCATAAATACAATGGAATTAAAGCAACCAAATAATCACGATGCTCACAATCAGCGTCTGAAAAACAAATGGTAATTCTAAACTCTTACCTATTTATGATTTCACGAACTTAGTGATAACAACGTAAAACCTCAAAACTTGCTCGTTATTTCAAACCTGCAAAGCCGAGCAAAAAATTTATTATTATTTAAAGTCAACATTGGCTTTTCATGAAACTATGAATAATTCACACAACCTTCCATGTGAATATTCGCTGATTTTTACGTGTACATACACTATAAAATCACTAAACTCATACGTACACTACGAATTCATCAAATCATGGAAACATTGTTTGCTTTCAACAATTTCCCATAAATCAAAATTTGATTTTCTTTTTTAACAAAATCGTGAGTTTAATAACTCACGCCCAAAAATAAAAACACCTTTTTTGCTCAAACGAGCATTCATCTACGAAACCAGGGTCTTTTCTATTTTTGTAAAAGTCCACTTGTTCCAAACAAAATTTTGAAAGTTTACAAATAAACTTTATCATGAACTCCAGGTCTTTTCAAAACTTCCTTTAACCCTAAGGATTATTATTTACTACTTTTATTACGAACAATCCTACGTTCTTAAAAGTATTTGCAAAGTCCATGTTTTGAAAACAAACTTGGGTTTTCATGAAACCTAATAACCAAAACTTTTACTACTGCAACTACACAAAACAAATTCTTCATAAATCCTACGCATGCTTGCAACTATGGGACTTTTGTTTTGTGAACAACTCATGAATCATAAAACACATCAGCAAAAAAAATAAAAATAAAAATCATGGACTTACCCGGTCGGCGCCGGCCGAAATTATGTCGGACGGTGATCGGCGACGGGTGAGATCTAGCGAATTTTCTTCTTCTCATGTTGCTTCTCATGTGAAGGTGGTGAAGAGGTGAAGAAGCCTGGTTGGTCCAAAAAAAAAAAAAGGGCTTCACCCTTTTATAATAATTTTGTTTCCAAAACCTAATAAAACACGGGTTTCCTTTTTTGGGCTCGGGCCCGAAAATCCTAAATCGACCAAAAATAGGCTTTTAACTGACCAAATCAACATCATTTCACCTCTACATGACCACAAAATAGCACTCTATCACACTATCAGGGTCCTCATCCAAATATTTGCTCATACATGACACCATTGGAGCAAATCGAGGATTATGAAACTACCTTTGTAGATTGAGTTCAACCACGATCTCGTCGACTGAAAATAACCATCTAATGCTTACTGCGGAACATGACTATTCCTCACTAAGCAGGGGACTTAATGTTGATAGTGGATTTTCAACAAGGTTCAAATCCGTAAAATCATGATACTGCATGTTTCTGATACGGCTTCAGGAATGTGACGATTCATATTTTACGAAGCCATGATGAACATGTCTTTCGAAAATCCTCCACTAGATGAGCGTTCAATCCCTGGTATTTCATTGTGCACTCTATGTAGAATAATAGATTTGGGCGGTCCTCCTACATAATTGTTTGTTGAGGGGGCTTAACGCCTTCAGGACGTCGGTGATACTCACTGTTCCATGACTACATAGAAGAACGATTGGGCGGTTCTCCATAAGATTGAGAGCAACATCTCCTTTAGGACATTGACACTCACTGATCCTGACTATGTAAAGCTACCGTGTATAGACTCGGGCATTCTCACAAGGATTTGAGAGCACCCTCAGGATATTAGTTGTCTACTGACTATGCACATAGATTTATTCTGCCGTGACATTCACCACTGAATTCCCAGAATAATCTATTATTGATCTGATTCCATGGTCGAATCCATGGCCTAATCCCATGAAATGACAATAACAATTGCTCTGATTCCATGGTCGAACCCACGGCCTGATCCCATGGAATGGCAATAACAATTGTTTCGATTCTATGATCGAATCCACTGCTTGATCTCATAGAATGGCAATGAACAACCGTATTATCTCATTACTCCGATTTCACGAATCTCATGGAATGGTAATAGACAATTTTATTACTCCGATTTTATGGTCGAATCCACGATCCCATGGAATGGTAATGCCTGTTTTATTATTCCGAATTCATGGTCGAATCCACAACTGATCATATGAATTGATAATAAATAACTACTCAATTTTATTGTTCAATTTCATGAATTATTCTACACTAAATTTCATGGATTAACAATAAATACTCAACAACCGGGCATCTGGATCATCACTGAGTAAGCTCCACAAAAATGGTGTAAGTGTACTCGACAATGATGCATGAATGAGCACCCTGATGCACGAACGAGCATCCAAAAAATGAATAGATGAGGAATCCTACGCAAAACAGGAGAAAACAACAAATATTAATAAAATAATAAGGAACGCCCAAGGCTGGGCCCACCGGCCGTCCGGCCATGCCCTAGCCGTGGCCGGTTCCCATGCTCCTTCCATTATTTTTCCCTATTTTGTTATTTTCATTAACTCAAGAAAAACTCCTTGATTTTAGCAACTTTCCATGTTTTTGCAAAATTCATGAATTCTCCATAACTTCATGGATTCATGAAAAATAATCATTAGTATACAACATGGTTTGGATAAGTTTGCCTTTGTTAGTGGTGGTCAAGATTTGTATGGACAAAGATAAATCAAGGGTTGTGGTTCTCCTGACCACCCCCTACATCTCGCACGTGTGGCGTTAATTCCAATATTATGAATTAAAATGAATACTCAAGTCAGGATATGAAAATTCAAAAATTATAACAGGGAGGTTCGAACTCATGACCTATTGTGTCATAAGAGTTGCCTCTAACCAGTGTTCCACCTTGGTTGGAATTGATAGAAAATATAAATCAACAATGGTGGTTTGTTAATTAGTGTTTCACTAATACCATAATTGCTTTATTAATTAGTGTTTCACTAATTGCACATAATAAATAATCTATTCATTATAAAGTGTTTTATTAATTAGTGTTTCGCTAATTGCTCATAATAAATGCCTAATCATTTTTTAATTATAAATGTTTTCTTAATTAATTATAATATTTATTTCTATTAATAAGTAATTTTGATAAATAATATCAATAGACATTTTCTGCGACAATGAGTAGTAGAAGAAGTGGAGGCCGAAAGATTAGGGGTGGTTAAGGGCAGATCCAAACACAATTATATTTATTTTTGTTCTTTTATCGTAAAATGGGATACAAAGTCCATTTTTCTGGCTCTACCCCTGGTTTGTGGTGGAATAAGTAGTGACGGTGAATGTTGGTGAGTAGTGATGGACAATATTAATTTTATGTCGTTACCACATCGATAACATCGTAGTGTGGAATATGTGGTTGGTTGTTTTTAACACTTATTTCAGGGATGATATCATACAAGATAATATATTCATGATCGTAGTTGGATCACCCAAATGGTGCCCGTGTTATCTTTGGTACTATATCGTATAAATCATGATTTTTTAATGTTAAAATAAAATTGATTGAAATATAAAAAAGAATATATACACGGAAAAAAAATAATGAAACTAATCAATTGACGAAATTTTGTTCAATTTAAACCTCATACATGGCATTTGTGATTGAAAATTAGAATTGCGTCCAAAAACCTACATGGGATGGGCGGCAGTGATGGTGCCAGTGGTAGAGTCAAAAATTGACATTGAGGAGGCCTATTTAAAAAAGAAAAAAACATGTTAACTTTGGTGGACTAAGCCATAAATATATATGGACAAAGTACTATTTATAAAATAAACTAAAAAAATTATGTAGTTATTAAAAATTTAAGGGGTTAGAGCCAGGTTAGTCAACCCTTGGCTCCGCCACTAGGTGGTGGTGGATAAAAAAAGTGGATTCATATGGTTTTATGGTGGTGGCGAGTATTGGTGAAAAAAAACATATTATGCTAATTTCGAAATGCCACAAAATATGTAACGTTATTGTAGGTTTAGATTATCCACATGGCTAGGTGGCAACATCTTAAGTTGTGATGTACCCAAGAAGGAAGAAGCGAGAAGCATGGGATAGAGACTGGCAGGCGCGAGGATTCAGGAATCACGTGGGTCGGACATGATCACTCTAAAGTTGTCGGACAAGACTTGACCCAGACCTCTGAAAAAGCTGACAGACGAGACGTATTTGGTCATACGAGGAGAGTTAGTCAAAGGGATAAGAAGATACATGTCATATTGTCCAGCCAAAAGGGGCGATAGGATTGGAAGGGCGACATCGCAACAAGAGAACACCCAAAAGGATTGGCTCGGACGAGAGGCTGCTAAGGAACCAAACTACATCAGCCATATTCACAGAAGAAGAGGCGAGGCGACCGGGCCCGACAACAGGACTTCAAGATAGATATATTGTGACCAACACCATATTTTGGTTGTATGTAGCCTCCCATATAAATTGAAGAACTTGTATCCAAGAGAGGCAGGTTGTAATTTTGGAGAGAAAAGAGAAAGAGAGTGGAGAATTAGTTGATTTTGGTAAGGAAGAGAGTTCAACTCGGAAAGTGACACCATTGTAACACCTTGAAGTAATAAGATTCATCCTTTCACCCCCGTGGACGCAGGCAATCATACTGAACCACGTATATCCTTGTATCTATTGTTAAGCTATTACTTTCACTTGCATGAGAAGAAGATTTATATCCTTTGGATGTAGTTTGTAGTAAAATGCATCTACATTCTGGTGCCGACTAAGGGGATCCGACTAAGATCTCCGGATACCTTGCCCAAAATGCCTTCAGAGACGATCAAAAGCTCCTAAATACACGTTTAAGTGTTGTAGTTGAAGCTAGGATGAACTATGTTGGTCAAAACCGCCTATTTATTGTTGTTTTGAGTCATATAGTGTGCATTAAAAGTTGAAGCAGTAGCCACGTCTTTACAAGGTGTAGTAAAGTTCTCGTTCCTTCACCTCCAAACGGTTTGATCGGCAGAAAATCTCCATAAGATCACCGGCGATCAACAACACAGGTTAGGAGCTAGGTTGAGGATCTGCTGATAGGATGACTATTTGTTCTCGATGGCTGAGTGAATTTTAGTGGTAAATAAGTTGTTTTCTTGTTGCGGTACAAAGTTTGTGCGCTTAGAACCATAAAGGGTTAAGTTTAATGGGTCTTTTGCATGATAAGTTGCCAATTTTGAGCTTCCCATCGTGGAAGTCGTGTTCTAGAGGTTTCTTTAGTAAGGAGAATCTGTTTCCAAGTTCCTTTTTACGTTTAGACCCTTGCTTCGTCGATCGACAACAACCCATGTCGTCTGGTCAGAAAAAAGAGGGAGAAAAATCTTTTCCGGCGATGTTGTCTAGCCGTAGGAAAATTGGTCGAGGGGATCCATGGAAGACGGCCATGATGAGATCTTGAGGAAATAACAACAGTAGAGACTTGAGTTGATTTTTGAACCTACACGCCGAACCATTCAATCATCACGTGCATGAGTTTAATGATTTGGAGCATATAGAATGAAGGACAAACTAGCTTAAATATGGAGGTCAAGTACTGAAGGCGACATCGTACGGAGTGATAGTGACATAGCGTAAAATCTGCCACAAAGTCAGCATAGAGTAAAAATAGGGTAGATAGGCAGAACCCATTTGATAACCGGAGTAGGCTTTGTATCTGCAAGCTCTGGCGTAGTAATAATTTTTGTGTCAGTCGAATATTTTTCACCCTGTTGAATGTTTATTGATAATATCAGGTCAAAGTAAGGTGTTCTTTGTATTTGCTGACGTAGGTAGGGACGATACTCGGCTCAACATGCACCATACCCGATGGATAGTACTTCAGGGACGTGAAGGACGCTAAGGAACGTACAGTTACTAGAAGCAGCATGCAGGCAGGGGTAACTGGGCCGAGGCAAGAAGACAGTCGAAAACCACCGCCCGAGGAATCTCATGCAGCTGCACGAGGCATGCCAACTGTTAATGAGGAAGTGGATATTGGGCGAGATGATTACACTCTACCCTTAGACCAGGTTATCTTGACCCATAGGAGAGTTGACCAAGTTGTTGGACTTACAGCTTCAGATACGGAGGAAGATGAGGAAGCACTTGCAGCACAAGCCCAGAGACAAAGAGCAAGGCAACAAGCTGAGTACCAGGAAGACTTAGGAAGGGAGCAAGAGCGTCTCAGGAAGATTCAGTTTGGGCGAGGAGCAGCTAGCAACGTCGGCCCTGAACCTGCCCAAGCAACTGGTTCGATACTACCCCCACCACCAACGTCGATACCATTACAGTCTCGGTCGCACCACCCTAATGAACATTCTAGTCATGAAAGCACAGACCCGACGTTATTGGCCATCTTAGAAAGTCAAAGGAGACAAGAAGCGGCATTAAGATAACTCCATCAATGGAATCTCGCCATGGAGTTTGAGAATTATCAGTTGAGGAATCAGCGAACCAGATCAAGAGAATCGTCCAGTCGAGGAACATCGAGTAATCATGACCGATCAGGTCAACCACCTATAACTGGGTCGAGGCGACCCCCCATACCATCCCCATAGGGATATGGACCACCCGAGGACTAGTCTACTAATGAAGAAAGGCGAGGAAGGGGCGGACGACAGGACGGGGCGACAGAAGCTAAACTCAAAGAGTTGGAGGCAAATATTAATGAGCTATCGGGAATCAACAAAGAGAACAAACTGGCAGAGATTATGAGCGAGGCCGAGAAAATAGCTTTCTCCCAAGAACTTGAACAAATGCCATTTCCACCAAAATGTACCTTACCTATATTTCCTTCCAGATTCGACGGAACAGGAGATGCGGTTGAGCATCTAAAAATATATACCATGTCGTTGATCCAATGGAAAAACAACACGGTAGTCATGTGTAAATTCTTTCCGGCCAGATTGGAGGGCGAGACGAGAGATTGGTTTTATTCACTTCCACCTGGATCGATCGACGGTTACGATGTACTAATCGAGACCTTTCTTGAAACCTATATGCATAACAGCCGACCTTGGCCTAGAATGAACAAACTGTTCACCCTAGCCCGGAGGTTTAGGGAGCCCTTGAGAACCTTGACCGATAGGTGGAGGAAACTGTGTACTGAAATTGGGAAGGTACCGGTAGATCAAGCTATCTTCGGATTCTAAAACGCATTGGGAAGATCGGACCCCATCTGGATATCTATGTTCTCTGAGAAGCCAAAAACCTTAAAGGAGATGCGAAGAATGCAAGAACATTTTATCGTCCTAGAAGAAATTCAAGATGAATCGAGAGATAGGGGGGTACAAGAAGCTAGTGCTGAAGCTGGTGCTGAGTCTAAAATAGTTATGGACGATCCTATTAGGTGGCCCGAGAAGAGATCAGACCCGCCACCAAGAAGCAATGAGAAGAAAGAATGGGTGGCCAAAGGGAATAGGCCGAGGCATGAAGCCCGATCATACACCCCTTTGAAATCTCCTTTAGAGAAAGTATTCAAGGAAGTCGAGAAGAGGAATCATATCAATTACCCAGCATCAAGGGGGGTCCAGTTCCAAGAAACCAAGAATCACCCCGATTACTGTCACTACCATCAGTATAGGGGCCACTCCACTAATAATTGCCGAGAAGTGAAGGATATCGTTCAACACCTCATCCGAGATGGATATCTGAGACAGTTCATCCGACATCCAGTTCAGCCGACAGCAACACCCGATGTGCCGTATTATCCAGTTCGCATTGATAGGTCAACTCAATTTGTGAATGCCATTTCACACTCATCTATACAAGACTACACTCTTGGCCCAGTAATCACTTCAAGGGTTCACAAGAGGGATCGCGATGGCAAAGAAATATTTAGCGTAGCCAAGACCTTACCGATGGAACCATGGATGATGTAGCCTATTTCATTCTCGACTAAGGATGTCCCAGCGAATGGGCAAGCACACAGTGATCCCTTGGTCATCACGTTACTGATTGAGGAGTGGGGAGTTAGAAGGATTCTCATGGATAACGGAAGTTCAGTCGAGGTGTTATTCTACGACACGTTCAAGAGAATGGAGTTGTCGGATGACATCCTCGTCCCCTAAACATATCGCATCTACAGCTTTAATGGGACAGTAACAATCCCTAAGGGAGAGGTAACTTTGAGGGTTTCAGACGGTGGGGGATACCTTGACACACTAACCACCTTTTGTGTGGTCGACGTCGCCTCTCCCTATGAAGCAATTATCGGACGCCCATGGATCGCTGGGATTAAAGGGGTGGCATCGGCATATCATCAGAGATTAAGGTTCCTGACCTACAAGGGAATAGCCGAAGTTGTAGGTGACTCCCAAGCAGCACGACAATGCATGCAGGTCGACGCCGGAATTAATGAAGATCGGCGAGCTAGACAAAGGCGAGAGAAGAACAAAGCCAAAGAAGTTAAGGCTGCAGGAGAATTTGAGGGGGATACTTCACAAGCGGTCATGGCATATGAAACCCAAGAGCAAGACCCTTTATAGCAATTAAAGGGAACGACTCCATTCAGGGAACCTAAATATAATTTCTCGATAGTTGAGCCGACTCGGGAAGTGAATTTGGGGATGGTTGAGGAGCCAAAGATAGTAAGGATCGGGATATTCCTCTCGGAAGAACAAGCGAGTCAACTCATGATAGTGTTAAAGGAAAACCTAGACGCGTTCGCTTGGGAAGTACACGATTTAGAGGGCATTGACCCGGAGGTTTGTTTCCACCACTTGAAAAGTGATCCAAGGTTCAAACCCGTTAGACAGAAAATAAGGCGAATCGCACCAGAGTTACATGCAGCGGTGGAGGCCGAGCTAAAAAAGCTGCAGAAATCCGGGATAATCAGGAAATCCCATTACCCGCAGTGGATATCTAATATGGTTGTGGTACCAAAGAAAAAAGGAGGAGTTAGAATAAGTATTGATTTTAGTGACTTGAACAAGGCATGCCCGAAGGACAACTTCCCTCTCCCAAGCATAGACCAACTAGTAGAATCAATAGTTGGATATGAGGCGATGACCTTGATTGATGGATACATGGGCTACAACCAAATACCGTTGGCACTCGAGGATCAGGAGCATACTTCCTTCTTCACACCAAGGGGGCTGTATTGTTATACCAAGATGCCATTTGGACTTAGGAACGCTGGTGCTACATATCAGAGATTGGTAGGAGACATGTTCAAGGAAAAGATCCACGACACCATAGAATTTTACGTGGACGACATGTTGGTCAAGAGCCGCCGAGCTAAGGATCACGTCCGAGGCCTTAATGAATTTTTTCAACCAATGAGGAAACACGAGATGAAGATTAATCCCGCCAAGTACGACTTTTGGGTTACATCGGGGAAATTCCTAGGATACATCATCACCCCCAGAGGAATAGAAGCAGATCCCGAGAAGGTTAGGGCTGTCTTAGAGATGCCATCTCCTGCGACAGTAAAGGATGTGCAGAAGCTAAATGGTTGTATAGCAGCATTGGGGAGATTCGTGTCGCGGTCATCGGACAAATGTAAAACCTTTTATGACCTTCTGAAGAAAGGAGAAAAGTTTCAATGGACGGATGCTAGCGAAGAGGCCTTTCAAAATATCAAGTTACATCTAGCCAGCCTACCGATTCTGCAGAGGCCCGAGCCGTCAGAAATTCTCACCCTATACTTAGGGGCGACACCATATGTCATTAGTGCATTGTTGGTTAGGACGGAGGGTAATGTGGAGAAGCCGGTGTATTTCACTAGCAAAATACTAAGTCCGGCTGAGAAAAACTATACCAGAATAGAGCAGATGGTACTTGCACTAGCTTTTGCCGCTTCTAAACTCCGAACATACTTTCAAGCTCATCGCATACGAGTGCTCACCAAATCTCCTATCGAAGCAGTTTTGGATAATGAAGGGCGATCAGGGAGAATCTCTAAATGGGGAGCTTTAATCAAACAATATGATGTGGTGTACGAGACGAGAACGGCGATCAAAGGATAGGTAGTGGCCGACTTCCTGACAGATTTCCCACTAAGCGATGAAGACGAGGTTGAAGATATACCCAGGATGATGGAAGAACAGGAAGAGCCTGCTGACCTATTAGCAACCAGTAGTCCTACACGGTGGGAAGTCTTTGTCGATGGGGCATCAAACAAAGAGGGGTCAGGACTTGGGTTAGTATTCACCACGCCGAAAGGAAAAAAGATAGTACACTCGTTCAGGATGGAATTCAAAGCAACAAACAATGTCACCGAGTACGAAGCAATAGTCCACGCCTTATGGATAATTGTAGAAATGGGGCTACAAGAGGTTCGCTTAACTTGTGACTCACAGTTGGTGATTCGGAAGATTACGGGAAAATATGCGACACACGACCATGTGTTGAAAAAGTATTGGGAGCTCACCCAATTTTACATCAGCCAAATACCAAGCATTAAGTTCCGTCACATTTGTAGAAAATATAACAGGCACTCGGACGCTCTATCATACATCGCCTCTCATAGCTGGTAGGCCCAATCATATAGGGCATTCATGTTATGAGGTTCCTTACTCCCTCAATATCAGAAACATCGGATGTGCGGATCGATGTGGCTATTAATACAGCCGATCGATATAAAGAGGGCAATTGGAGAAAGCCGATAAACCAATATCTAGAAACGGGCGAGCTACCCAAAGGTCGGCCCGAGATAAATAAAATCAAAAGTAAGTCAGGCGCCTACGAGCTAAGAGAAGGGATCTTATATAGGAAATCCTACTTAGAGCCACTTTTACAATGACTAAGTAGGGAGGAAGGCCACACAATCTTGCATGAATTACACTATGGAGCCGCCGGAAATCACAGCTCAGGGAGAAGCTTATCGGCTAAGGCAAATACAATGGGATATTTTTGGATGTACATGAACGAAGATGCAAAGGCAATGGAGAAATCTTGTGAAGAATGTCAGCGGTTTGGCAAGAAAATACAGGCACCAGGAGTACCTTTAAAATATGTTATAATCCCATGGCCATTTGCCAAATGGGGGTAGATATTGTCAGACCGTTACATGTAGGAACAGGTCAGAGGAAATACTTGATCGTGGCCACGGATTACTTTACCAAATGGGTAGAGGCAGCACCACTAAGGCACATTCGAGACAAAGATGTCTTCAAGTTTATCTGGGAGCATATCATTTGCTGCTTTGGGGTCCCAGCAGCTATCGTCTCCGATAATGGAAAACAACTCCAAGGGGAGAATATTGATCTTTTGCTCAACACGTACAACATCAGGAAGAGTAAGGCTACCCCCATTTACCCCAAGAGTAATGGGCAGGCCGAGATCACCAATAAAACAATCGCCGATAACATGAAGAAGAAATTAGATGGGAAATATGGTGATTGGTGCGAGGAGCTATACAACGTTTTATGGGCATACAAAACCACATGGAGGGAAGCTACAGGGTTCTCGCCGTTCATTCTTACTTACAGAACCGAGGCGATTCTACCAACGGAAGGAATGATCCCTACTACTAGAACATAAGCTTGGAGGCGAAACGTCTCGTCCGATCTAATTTTGGCAAAACTCGACGATTTGGAAGAAACAAGGGAGATAGCGCTACAAAAAATGGAAAACTATCAAAGGAGGTTACAGCGAGAGTACAACAACGTGTTCGCCCAAGAGAATTCCAACTAGGGCAGCAAGTGTTGAAGTTTCTGGCTGAATGGGAGCGAGACAAAAAGAGCGGAAAGCTAGCACCAAAGTGGGGTGGGAAGTATATAATTGCGTCTAAGGCAGGCGAAGGATCGTTTCGACTACTGAGACTCGATGGAACAAAAGAGCCCAAACCCTGGAACGTCAAGTATCTGAAGCTATACCACCCCTGAACGGAGATGCGGAGAAAAGGTGAGCATACTTGTCTTCTATTTTTATAAAACCGTGAGGGGTATGAAATAGGTCATGAGCGACTAATGGTCATTCGTACTCGGGGCAACGCCAATGAGGAAGTGCCGAGGCGACTTACACTCGAATGGTCATTCGTACTCGGGGAAAAGCCAGAGTGGAAGTGTAGCGCCCCCTAAGCTAGCAACTGACTAATCCAATAAATTAACTAAATAAAAAGGCACTAAAATCTAAATCATGCACTTAAGCATTCAGTTAAGAAATGCGATATAGAACTTAACCCAAAGCTAACCTCGCTCAGAAATATATATACAAGACCTTCTCTCAAATGATACATATATAATAGTCAATTGATTTTTAAATAAAATATACAACATAATAAATATAACAGAAGTTAATCAACTAGCGAAGTCAACCCGTGAAGATTTCGTTGCGCAACCCTGATCTGTCACAGAAACTGAAGTGGGAATAATTAACATTTAACCTTCTAAGTAATCATACGCAAGATTTGGAAAACAATACATGTTTTTCCGAAAACATTAAACAGTGACTAAGTCACTGAAATAATCATACATGTATATGGACAAACTCCTTCTTCAAACAATGTATAATATGGTTGTAAATCCCTACCCGGAAATTCACACCTAATAAATATGGACGCCACCAAGACCATGGTGACCAGTACTCTAAACAATAAAAGCTGAATTAAAGTAGGTATAAATGTGAAGGAGCGTATCCTATATACCACAAGTGGAAATTCTCATTTCCTATAACAATTCATTTGACAACAAAACAATACAAGTCCTTTCCACATCGTGGAAAGATTCACAGAAATAACAAGATTATCATAATTCATTTTAAACAAAGCATGAAATGCACGGACAGACAATGCATGAGTTTGTTAAGCATAAAATTTTATAAAAGCAACAATAATGAATACAAAGAGTCAAATGCATTCCCACACCTTTTTGAAGACAGGTCACGCCTACTTCGAGATCCACGATCCACTGGTTCGTCCTTTGAATCGGTCGTTGTTAATAACTAACTGTTAATCATACAAGAATTCTAAGAATCTATCCAAAATGGCTCATACAAGAATCATATAGTTCTATCTCACAATTGTAGGCCCATTTATGATTCTACACCTTTTCATTATCTATTATTAGCAAATCTAAGGTTTACTAATTCAATTAGGTTGGTTCTATAATCTATTAGCTAAGTCTTATGAATGTCTACAACTTTGTAGAAGAAGCCAAAGGTCAATTCGGACCATAAGTGGTCCAAAACATCAATATAAGATAACTAGTCTAAAGCCCAAGCCCACTTAAACAAACCCATTAATAAGGGCCTGGCCTAACTGGGTCAATCTAACGGTCACTAACGGTTGAACTAACAGTCAAGAGTGAACTAACAGTCAACGTCAGTCAAAGGTCAACGTCCAGGGTCAATGGTCAAAGAGTCGACTCGGTCAATATGGGTAAACTCGGTGAGTCAGACCTAAACAACTCAGTCAGAAGGCTAAGTCAGCTAACCTAAATTAGTCAGACATCTGACTTGGTGACTGAACACTGGCCTGAGCCATTGCACAGGCCAAACTACTCACACAGCTGCGACTTTAACTCCAGTTCAACTTCAATATATTCATTCCAAACAAACTTTGAATTTCATTTACAAATAAGAACTTTGATTACCTGCAATTATAGTAGCTACACAAGCTTCCAAAGAGGCTATCCAACTTTGATTCTATATTCACCATTCCTACATAATTTCTACTCTTCCAACTCAACACATAACAACAATTCAATCATTTATCTCAAACAAACTTCATTCAAATAGAATTCTATAACTTCAATACAACTGCAATTAAGCTTACTTAGGTATGCAGATGTAGGCTTTCATTAAACATCAATACCATCCACTCTCATCAGCAATTACTATTCTGGTTCACAACAGATCTCAATATTACACTTTCTTAATTAAACTTCATAACTCTATTACAAGTGATAAATAAAATTTACCTGCAATTGTAGCTCTAGCAGGCCTTCATTGAAACCACCAAATTATAATCATTTAATCCACACCTCACTTTTCATCACATCTATAACACTGCTAATCTATCAAAACAACAACCAACATTTCCACTTCTTTCAATTAGCAATAACATTCCATCACTACCTCCAAGCCATGAACTCAAATACCAAACAACAACATTATCTCATATTGCCCCACAACTCATTTAAAATATAATCACCCTCCTTAGATTCATTACCATTGTATATTACCAACTCACTTAACAACATCAACAGCTACAGAACTAGCCCATTACTAACTCAATCTCCCTTGTCCAGTTCATACACCCTTAATCCATTCATCTTGTTCAGCCGCAACCAACCCATTACATAAACGATACCACCAACACCATTCCCCATCTCTTACTACCACCAACACAACCTAACTACCACTGCAACCCCAATGACCCCTGCATCTTAACACTGACAGTTCCATTTAAGTGTAATGACTCTAGCAACACATATATGTTCTTCATTTCAGAAACTAAATATCCTTTCATGTCCATTTAACACACACATCCATCTCAACTAAGTTCAATTAACAAACCCATAAACTCAGTAAATAAACCTGTTCAAATCAGAATACTAAAATTAAGTTTATTGAGAAGCTTACCCAAACATTAGCATCCTCTGAATTGTTACATCACCAAATTAATTCTCCTTAAACCCAATTTATGTTTTGGGGAAGAATAAAAACCCTAATCATCTTTTATCTCAAATTACTCTTCATCCTTGACCCTAATTCATTCAATTGATCAAAACCCATCTTACAATTCTATCTAATTCTTCTCAATCTGCCCAAATCGAACTCCACTACAACATGCAGAAACCCTAACTCATTGAAGCTTCCCAGAACAACTCCGTAACTTCTATCAAACATCAATTTAGAACAAACCCATCTTCTAATTGTTCCTTATTCATCATCAATCGAACTTCTACACAACTCTCAGAGAAACCCTAACTCACTGACTCTTCATCGAAACAACTCCATATCATTCAATTAAACAGAAACCCCTTTAATCTTCTTCCATCAAGAACCCAATACAGAAATCAATTCCACGAAACTCAATCAAACTTCTTCTTTCAGAAACCCCAACTTTTGTTTCTCTTTGATCCATCGTTTCTTCTTCGTCTAAAGTTAATCCAACTTTAACACCATCGGATTATCAAGCTCCTAAGCTTACTTGAACGAGATTCAATATCAAATCCTCTGCTTGAGATCGACAGAGAGAAAAGAACGGGATAGGAAGGAAAGAGAAACAGAAAGAAGAATGAAGAGAAAAGAAAAGAGAAAGGGTTTATCTTCTCGATCCGTTTTGATGATAATACCAACGGGGAACACTAAACACACTAGCAGCGATAAGGGAAGTCTGGGTCGGTTTAATGGAAAAAGGCTAAGTTGCCCATTTATGCTATCTGATGATTTCTTCTTCGTCCAGTATCCGAATGACACGTTCGAGTAGTCCATTCTGCATAACTTTTTGAGATCTAACCGATGGTACTAGTTTCGTATCTAGATCTTTGTTAGATTAATTCATAATAATTAACGTTCGAGTTACACTAATCGAGTAATTAACGGCTAAGACGTCTCTTGATTATCGTTGGACCAGTCAAATAGCGTTGACGAGCTTGAGGATCCTTACAGGAAGTGCCGAGGTGACTTACACTCGAATGGGCATTCGTACTCGGGGCAAAGCCAGTGTGGAAGTGCCGAGGTGCCTTACAGTCGCCTAGATATTCGTACTCGGGGCAGTGGAAGTGTGCAAGTGCCGAGGTTGCCTAAGGGTTCTGGTGGTTGGAAACCAGTTCCACAGGCTGATAATACAAGAAGTCTTCTCAGCTAGGTGGCCTACTTACATTTGAAAGGCCGCCCCCATCGCAGGTGGCTGTGGCCACTTGCCCGAGATTGGTTGATCGATAACCGCTCGGGGTAATCGAACCTAGAATTAGGTTGACTAGTACCCTTCCACTGAATCCAAGAGATAGTGATGAGATACCCCAATAAGGACATGGCATTGGTCCCGATGACCCTCCTTGTTGGGTGTGTTCGACAGAAAAGGTTAAAATACTAACATACATGATCAACAATTGCAGGAATGATTTAAGAAACAAAAGTTAAAGCGACAGCATCATACACCAATTAAGGAAGCACGAAAAGCGTCATCAAACCCCATGAAGTAAAAAGTATAACATGAATAAAAAGAACAACATCGGCGATGCAGCACCCCCTTTTAAACAAACAAGCAGTGTATCAGAAGTAAAAAGGGAAGAGGTGTTCAAAGCGATTTACAACCCAGAACAAAGGGAAACTTAGTGGCACAACACTACAAAAAGAGAATTCAAGCCTTGGGGGGAACAACACCGTCCCTCCTTTGCGCGATCTCGCGCCGCTTATCCTCCACATACTCAGCAATACCCGACCGGACCTTCTCGTATATCTCCTCTTCATGGGCGACGCGTTCATCTTCAACCTGCTGAGTAAGCTGCAAATTAGCCGCCTCGGCATTGGTCAACTTGGTACCCAAATCGGCCTCAACCCGCTTCAACCGTCGAACCTCCAGATCCAATTCTTGGGAAAACTTTTGCATGGCTACAAGATCACAACAACACGGGATTATTCATTCAATATGGTTTAGCAATTTCACAGGTACATAAAATAATCTAATCCTAAGGAACTAGAGCTGCACAAGACCCGGTCCGGATTACCTGTACCGACCCGGAACCGAAAGAACCGGAGTTGTACCGACCCGGACCCGGAGTTACCGGTACATGTACCGGTTATGAAAATTAATACCCGGAGTAGACCGGGACAGGTATCGGTTCTTACCTTATTCCCGGTCACCTAGTACCGGTAGTACCCAAAAAACCCGGTCCATAGATTATAAGGTTAGAATCTATCCTAACCGTCCACTTAACATATGAGAAAGTCCGTTTTTTTTTTTAAATTTTTTTTTTTTTAATATATTATGAGAACATTTTAAATATATTTTGAGAATATTCCGGGACCGGGTAAAAACCCGGTCCCGGAGTGGAACCGGACCGGTCTAACGGTACAGCTACAAGTCCATGTCCTCAAATTGAAGAACCGGTCAACTCCGAGTACAGGTACCGGGTCCAATAGAAACCCGGACTATACCGGCTCATGTGCACCTCTATAAGGAACTGCCTCAACACATCACCTACGAGACTTGAAAGGGCTGGTAACACTGACTGAAGCGATTCTACCGACTTGGACAACTCATCCTCGGCCTTGGACAATTTCATGGTTAGCTCGTTATAGCATTGTTCATTGAATTTATTACCGGGGCAGTACTTTTTATGTTCACTCCACTCGTCCATTAAACGATTGCGCGACACTTGGAGCACTGATAACTGTGACCTACTCCATTCTAGTTCACCCATCATTTTGTCAAATTCACCTACTTTGCCCAGCAGATCCCTATTAGCTCGCTCCACTACATTTTTATCCCTCAAAATTCGTCGGCGATCCTCGTGAAGGTCTCGGTTTTTCAATTGTAAAGAGTCTACCTGCTGACCGAGGTTCGTGGACAAAGCAGTCTTCTCAGAAGCAAGGTGTTGAGAAGAACCCAAATGAGCTCGCAAATTTTCTATTTCTTCAGGGGCATACTCAAACTGACGATATCGGTTTAATTCACCTTGAAGTTCTTCGATCTCATCAGCTTGGAGATCTATTTTCCCATCCTTGTTTTCCATTCGCTGACGAAGATTCTCCACTAAATCCTTTTCAATATCCCACTTCCTATTCATGATCCTAAACTCCGAAGAAGCATCTAAACCTATACTAGCTATCTCGGCTAGCAGAAGGATACCCGACTCAGGATACTGGCCCGATAAACTCAATCAACATAGTTAAGGTTTATAGAATTGGAACACACCTTGAGCATCGGCGAGTTTGATTTCTAACTTGCGCGCACGAATCTTCTCGTTTTGCAATTAAAGTTGGAGAGATTCCACCAACTGCCTTTCCCTACGACGATTGGCGGCATCCAAACGGACCTGATTAAGGATCTGATACAAGCAAACAAGTTAGAATGGTAAGCGATAATCAGGAAAATATTAAGGGGTGGGTCATCGCCCAGACATACAGAATCACTCACCACCATATCAAGAGTTTGAGCTATATCGTTGTAAAGCGGCACAACACCGAGCATTTGTTCATCAGTATACGCTCTAAAGTCGGGGGAAGTGAGCGCTCCAAGAAAGTTTAGGATAGTGCCGGAGATGGTAAAGGAGGTTTCATCACTAGACATAGATCCATCAGTGATCCGGGGCAGACGAGGGAGTACTTCCGGTTCAACATTAAAAACCTTTTTCCGATCAAAAAAAAAAAACATTAACAACCTTTTCCAACTCGGGCGTCTTCATGGGCTCTTGTTTGTCGCCCAACAAATCATCCGACACGACCACCTCAGGACCACCCTTCTCGCCCATATCCTTCCCATCGCCCTTGTTATCCAAGAAATCCTCACCGAAGATGTCATCTTCATCGGGAATATCGATGATCATCTTCTTCCTCTACTGCGGCTTAGTAACAGTACACTTTCCTCTAGAAGGATTACGCCTAAGAGGCTGAGCATCAATCTCATGCACATCGGACCCACCGTCTTCATCATCATCGTGCCTAGGAAATTTCTGCACAAGGCTTCTTGTCAGAACATGTGAAGGAAAAAAACAGAGGCAAGTACATGTACTGTAATAAAATCATTGTGTTTGTTACCTTCCCCGGGTCTTCCTCAACCCTTGTACCAGCACCCCTCTTTCTCGATGATGCGAAGGCCTTGGTAGAGTCGCCATGAGACTTTGATGACAACAAATAACCAATTAGCGTCAAAACTAACAAGCTAGAAATTGAGGAAAGCAGAAGGAGACACATACCTTATCAGCCTTATCATCATTAACCACCTAGAAAGGATAGGGATCGGCGGGAAATTGAGGCGACGGGAAGCTACCATGTAAAATGGGCCCTCGGACAAGAAGTGGAACTCGGGGATAAATTTGATCATTGGTATGACTAGGTCGCCTGTTAGAACCTTGGCCCATGGGATCAGCATCCATCATCATCCTTTCAACATTCTTAGGCATAGTTTTGTGATGATGAGGACTAGCAGCAAAACCGGCAAGGTCACAATTGGTTGAAGTACCGGATCGATAGTTGGAAAGAAAATTGGCAACGGTATATTCTGGAGCGTCCTCGAGCTTATAGGTCGACCAGTCGGCGGTGGAGCCATGACCATCTCGAAGATCTCTCCACTCGTCCATAATCCGAAAAGTTTTGTCAGTCCACTGAGCCAGAGCACGATAAGGCTTGAGCTGGGAGAGAACCTCGTAGTAGAAAGGGCTATCATGATTGTACAAAGGGAGACGAAGGCCTAGCTCCAGCTGGCCATAAGTGATAACCACGCATTCGTCCGACTGCTCGTACTTCTCCATGTCGGACTTCCTCAAGGTGCTGTTTTGGCCCGAGATCAGGGTAACTTCGTAGTCTTGAAGATCATACTTCTCTTTCAACTGTTCAATGAATTCTTCATTAGAGAGATCTTTCCCCTTTTTCTCGGACCTACACGAAATAGAAGGAGAACCGTCAGGAAATATAGATTTTATGGCGCGATCGTCGTACTTAGAAGGGCTATCAAAAGAAAATAGGGAAGCAAGGGGAAAAGTGTTAATCTCGGAAAAAACATCATCAACACACCTTTTTTCATTCGTTGAGGGAGAAGAAGCCATGGACGTGAGTAGTGCAAAACTCAAAAGCTGGTGAAGAAGGTTGGGACAACGGAAGCGTAACCACAACAACTATAGCACTCGGTGATGAAGATGTGAAGGAGAAGAATCAAAAATACAAGGGCTCACGGAGGTAGAAAGTGATGAAGAATCTCATAGAAAATGGTTGCAGCGGCTGGGAATTGAGAAAATAGTGAAGTAAAAGAAAGAGAATAGGAAAATGGGGTATTTAAAGGAAGAAAGAAGCGTGACCGGCTCCGACAGTTACATGTCATAAAGGGGAGTTAATGGGGGACTGCATGGCGGAAATCGTGGCATGAACGGGGACGTGGGAAGATGGGACGACTTTCTTCCACTCGTTCCTACCACACGAGCGAAAGAAGGGGCATAAATGTAGGTGTAGATTATCCACGGGGCTAGGTGGAAACATTTTAAGATGTGATCTACCCAAGAAGGAAGAAGCGAGAAGCATGGGAGATAGAATGGCAGGCGCGAGGATTCAGGAATCACGTGGGTCGGACATGATCACTCTACATCTGTCGGACAAGACTTGACCCAGACCTCTGATAAAGCTGACAGACGAGGCATATTTGGTCATACGAGGAGAGTTAGTCAAAGGGATAGGAAGATACGTGTCATATCGGCCATCCAAAAGGGGCGACAGGATTGGAAGGGCGACATCGCACCAAGAGAACACCCAAAAGGATCGGCTCGGATGAGAGGTTGCTAAGGAACCAAACTACATCGGTCATATTCACAGAAGAAGAGGCGAGCGGGCCCGACAACATGACTTCAAGATAGATATATTGCGACCAACACCATAGTTTGGTTGTATGTAGCCTCCCCTATAAATTGAAGAACTTGTATCCAAGAGAGGCATGTTGTAATTTTGGAGAGAGAGAGAGACTTGTAATAGCATAAAAGAGAAAGAGAGTGGAGAATTAGTTGATTTTGGTAAGGAAGAGAGTTCAACTCGGAAAGTGACACCATTGTAACACCTTGAAGCAATAAGATTCATCTTTTCACCCCCGTGGACGTAGGTAATCATACCGAACCACGTTTATCCTTGTGTCTATTGTTAAGCTCTTACTTTCATTTGCATGAGAAGAAGATTTCTATCCTTTGGATGTAGTTTGTAGTAAAATGCATCTACAGTTATATTATAAAGTATAAAACATGGTTGATCATTTTAATACTAAAATAAACTCGATAAAACACATGTCCATTTTAAAAAATTGGTGCAATCAATTTCCATGTTATGTAATAACTAAATGAACGACACGAATCAAGATGAGAACATATGAAATTATTTATTATCGATTTGTTTATGTAAAGAGTGGTCAGGATTTGACCTTGGCAAAGATAAATTTACCGCTAGGGTTTGTTCAACTTAACCATTTTTAAATGTTTTATTAATTAGTGTCTCATTGATTGTTCATAATAATTAATTAAATTTCTATTATAAATGTCCTTTTAATAATCTAACATAAATACATAATTTTATTAATAAATAATTTTACTAAAAACTATATTAATTCTAATGGTGAGTATAAGCGGTGGCGGGTGTTTGTGAATATTGGAGGCGGTAACATTACTATTGGTGGAAGAAATAGTGGCGGTGGATGGTTTTTATGGTGGTGGGCGTTGGTAATAGTAGTGTATAATAATAGTTTTTGTATTTTAGTGAGTTTTATTGACTAAGTAAAAAAATAATCTTCACAAAACATGAAAAATTGTATTGTGAAAGATGTAATTGGTTGTTTTTAGCACGATTGATAAGGAAAAAAATCAAATATTTTGAGGATGATACCGGAATGTATAAGACAATGTGATCATAACTGTTCGATCACCCGTATTATATAAAGGCAATTGGTGTACCCGCGTAAGAGAACATTATCGCTCTCTCAAGTACTATTACATTCTTTTTCCTGAAAGACCATCAATGTCGAGTTGTTTCGCGACAACTACCTACAAAGACAACAACTTTCACTCAATTCCCGATATAAAACCTTATAGTCTGGGAAAATGTATTTGCATTCTAAAATGTTTGTTTGAAAATTATGTATGTTCATCAAAATCATCATAAAAAACTCTAAATCATAAATCTAAATTTCGCCTCCGATGTTTATGGAATATTTTTTATATTTTACATTCTCAAATCATGTGACCTCTTGATAGTAAATCAACAATATCAAATTACAGATCAATATGTATAGGTTTCATTCACTGGGTTAGAAGGTAGAGTAGACACAGATGGGTAGATCACACAAAGAAGAAAATGACTGAGAATACTTCAATAATTTGGTCAAGAGATAAGGTAAAAAAATTTAAGATTAACTTTCTATAGGACTAATTAGATCGGCTTCGATAGGAGCTGACTAAAATATGGATTAATAATAATTTTCACGTAAGACAATTGCAAAACATAGTTTGGATAACTCTGCCTATGTAAATAATGGTCAAGATTTGTCCTTCCTCAATTGCTATGTTATGTGGGAAGAAGGTGATATCTAAGATTAAGGTATAATTCAAATCTATTAGATTCATGCCATTTACAACAGGATGCCTTGAAAAAAATTGACGTATTGTTATTATTATTACAGGCAAGGGATACATTGATCACACTTACGCAAATAGATCACTTCGAAAATAATTGGTGTTGCAAGTACTGTCTAGAATTCAACGAGGAATTTAAGGAAACAAGGCACCAGAAGCAGTGTCCTGAGCATTTTGGATATAGTAACTTAGACCCGATGTAATACTTGTGTTCTTATTTTTTTAAAGTTTTTGCGCAATCTATTTATTTAATAAAAATGAACATTGCAAATACATAACATCAACAAAAATTAGACAGATTGCGTTTGACAATAATAGCTACTGATGGTCCGGAAACGGCAAAAGAAAGGAATTGTTGGGATATACAATGGATTACTTGATACGAATGAAAGAGGTATAACTATTTCGATTCTGAAATCACATAAAATTTATAGTAGAAGATGACATCAAGTTTAAAGTTCGTAACAAACATAATATGGCTAACTAAAATGTTAAAAACAAACAAGATATATAAACTTAGAAATCCGTGGGAGTTGAAGAGGAAAATTTTGAAAACTACAATCTTAGAAAGCAACAATCCACAATACCATTTTTTTTATTATAAATATTCAACGTATAATATGTCAACTTTTGGTAAAGGATATATTGACAACCTATTAATTTGAAATAGGATCAGGGAGTACAATATGTGTTCAAGGTTCTTTATGAGGTAATGTGTCACCAGATTGTATTCCAAGTGAAGGTAGGAACATACGGAAGTGACAAAATGTCCAAGACTTTTGAAGTTACCAAAGCCTTCGTTAAGACAAATTGCTGGGCACAATACTTTGTTGAAGATTTATTGGCAAAGGTTCGCATATATACAATCCCTTCGAAAAGGTAATGGGTACACATTTTAAACATTGTCATTTAATGGGTGTTGAAAAATTACAGGAAAATCATGTCACATTGGATAGTTTGTATCATTTGTTCGATTTCAAAAAATACTATTCTCTGCCTATTTGGAGGATCGACAACATGACCATGATAGATGAGTCAGCTGGAGCAAAATAGGAGCATGTGGAGACTTTTATGGATGATATTGATTAGTTGATTTCACTAAGATGAGCGCTGCTGATGACATATTTCCAAAAACTATTTAAGCTTCCATGTTCATGTAGAGCATTATCTCATTATAAGCAATGAACCTAAATAAAAAAGTGTCTGGAAGTTAAGATTATATTTCTTTCGTTTGAGCAAATTTCCGGCAGTAAAATATTAAAGTAAAAAACAAAGAAAAAAAGAGAGGAAAATCCCAACTATTTTTATGACAAACACATATTAAATCATAAGGAGTTGATATAAGTATTCGGAACACAAATTATACGATATATTAAAAATGAACCAACATCATGGCCCGTGCCGTTACGACACGGGTTAAGGGCTAGTAATATTATAAAATAAGAAAAGGTGTGCGGGATCGGGAAACATGGCCAGCCGGTCATGCCCTATCCGTGGTCGGTCCCACACCTTACAATCCTTAGCCTATTATAATAATCATTCCCCAATTTCATGAAACTCCTGGGTTTCTGTAGTTGCAGAATAACCTACAACTACACCCTCAATAGAATTAGTAAAAACTCAAGAAGTTCTTGATGATGAATGATAACTTTCTTATTAATTCTCTTAATTGATTACATGGAATTATCAAAATGGAACTAGAATAGTTACAACTTTTTCTATTCTCTTTCCTAAGATAATTTCTTACACTCACTCAAAGAACCTCTCGAATTTTACATTTGAACTCCTATTTATAGTAAAACTTATACAGCTGTATATGAATTGCGAAGTATCACAATTCATTCTCGCAAAATTATTTCATCCTCGCAAAAATACATATTTCTCCGCGCTATTTCTATCATCGTATCATTTTATAACTCTTTCCTCCTTTATTTATTACGATACTCGTGAACTATTATCTTGTGATATTCAGTACCTACATCTTGCCTCTTCTCATGTCAATTCTACGAAGAAGAAATGTCATGAGAATCCCTATTCTCGTAAATTTAGTGTAGTTATTACCACCCATCAAGTTCACAACACGTCTTTTTACTTTCCCTTATCTTTTTGACACGTTTCTTCGTAACCGTTCTTTTCAACCGTTCACGCTTAATCGTATTAATGAGTTTCTATCTTCATCAAACTCTCTCTATTTATAAATATTATCCTTTGTTTTTGCTTTTTATTCTCTTATCTTATTCACCTTCTTCACCACTTCTGCCTCTGCAATCTCTTTTATTTATTTTTTTTCTATTTTCCCTCTTATATTCAATGGCACCAAAGAAGAAAACTATTGAACAGATTAATGCGGAACTTGCTGATAGGGACCTCATTCTCTCTGAGATTGAAGGTTATGATAATAAATCTCTCTCTGTGTGAAGCTCTTTACCAACTATGTTTGGGATGATCAGAAAATTTTAATCTCACGAGGTCAAATCCTCGCAGGTCTTCCTCTTCCTCTTTATGATGTTAACTTTCCTCTATTCTATGAAATTATTTCCCACCCCAATTTTTCTTGTGCCCTTTACCAATTAACTGGTGATTGTATTCGCCTCTTAGTTGAATTCGCAAATCGTGACGCTTTTGGGAAATCTTTGTATTCAGTTAATCTTAGGAAACCTGGATTTGAAAATATGGAAATTGTTGCTGCGAATTATACAGTTGAGGGTTTCTTCAAAAATTACACACTAATTCCTGTGAGGAAAGAAGATAATCGTTGGGGTGTTCGTCTTCATCGTAAAGATAATATCGCAGCAGATAATCTTCTCATGCACGATATTGATTATGCTTCAGGAAATAATAAGACACCTCGTCATTCTAATGATGAAGATTGGTATAAGTACCCTTTAATGTTATCGGGTTCTTATATTTCTGGGATAGTAGAACTTCCTGCGAACCTTCGTAACTGCCATTATCAACCTTGGGTTTTTAGAAATGTATGTACTTCCATCTCCTTATCTTTTTGTTACCCTTTAATTTCAAATGAGGTAAGAAACACTCTTGTATTTTTCTAAACAATATATTGTTTCCTCTATTTCTTATCCTTATTTGAATTTGCAGGTTCCACTTTTTCCTGAGATTGCTGCGAGTGAAAATAAGAGTTCTACTTCTTCTAAAAGGTTTACTGCAAGACAACAAACTCTTCGTTCTGCGAAGGTTACCCAAGCTTCTGGTAGTCAAGATGATGCTCTTCGCAAAGGGAAAAGGAAACTTCAAGATGTTGTTTACGAGAGGAGGACAAAGAAGAAACTCTCAACCAAGTCTCATTCCAATGTAATCTCTTCTAATGAGAATATTGAGGAAAATCTTGGTGATGAAGATGATAAATTTCCTGAGAAGGACTTTAGTTCTAATTCCGATACCCTTTCTGACGAAGGAGATGATGATAATGATGTTGATGAAGGTGGAAATGAAGATTACAGTATCCCAGAAACTTTTGCCTCAGCAATGGTTAGCATCTCTGAGGCTTTCCTCCATTCTTCTCGTGGATTAGGAAATTCTCCTACAGCGAATGCTCGCAAACTTATTGCGAAGGCATGTAAAGTTCCTACTGTAATTGATAATAACTCCCTCAAAGGCATTTCAAGATTCGTCTCTCCTGCTTCATTATATGCTTTAGGTAGCATGGTAAGTTTCTTCTCTATTCCTTGTTTATTTCCCTTATTTTATTGATTTCTAACCTCTTTTTTCTTGTTTAGGTTGGAAGAGTTAGTTGTGCAAATTGCTTCGATTGGGAAAGACGTCATTCTATTGCTGAGAAGAAAACTTTTAATCTTTGTAAGAAGTTAGAGGTTGAAAATTCAAATCTCCGTCATAAAGTAGAGGATTTAAGTATTGATAACGCATAATTAATATCCCGTCACGAAGATAATTCACAATCTGCGAGCATCGCAATTGATAATTCTTCTCTTCTTGAGGAGAATAATCAATTAAAGCTTGAAAATTCTTCTCTTCGTAATGATAAGAAGCAATTAGAAGGTAAATTCTTTGCGATGGTAATTATTTTGATTACTTTTCTTTCGTAATTTGATAATTAATTCCTTAATTTCTCTCCTTGCTGCAGAAAATTATGCGAAGATGAATAACGATCTGGAAACTACCCTTGCTAATCGTAATAAGAAAATTTCTGATTTGAGATCTCAGCTTCTAATTTCCCAGCATAACCATAGTTTATATGTCAAGCGTTTTCGATCTAAGATGACTCGCAAGATTTGCGAAGATAATGAAATTCCTCTCAAGAAGTACCATACGCTCCTTTCTGAAGAAATTCCTGAAGATACTCCATATCTGGAAATCTCTGACAGTGAAGTTGAAGATGATAGTGAAGTTGAAGAAGAAGATCATTTTGATGGGAATAGATCGCCTGAAAAATAACTTCACACTTTTTTTGTATATCTGTTCTGTTTCTTTTCAATACAACACTTTCTTCTTGATTGCACTTTTAATCAATCCAACAATTTCTTTTTCAAAGCTTAATTTGAATTAATCTTTCTTTGATTGATTGTTTCCCTTATTCGCATAACTTGATCATGTGGAGAGAAATAATATATCTTAAAGATTTAGTTTAGTATTCCTTTTCCCCTTATTATTGCTCTTCAAATGATCAACTATCGCTGGAAGTATTAGAATATCCTTCTCAATTTATCTTACGAAGTCTCTTCTTATTGTGATTATGAATAAAAAATCCTCCCTTCGAAGTATAAGCAATATAAGCCTTTTGCCTTTTGCGTAATGTTGCGAAGTAAATAATAAATCTCCCCTTGAAGTATAGGAAGTATGAAGTATACGAAATATGAAATACCCTTAAGAAGTATAAGAAGTATAAAATATCTTTGAAGAAGTATTAGCAGCATTTAATTCATGAAAAATTGTATGAAGCTATCTTAACCTTATATGAAGAAGTATAAGAATTATTACTCATTGTATGAAGAAGTATAATAAGTACTTAACCTTCGCAAAATTAAATATCCGTTGAAGAAGTATAATAAATATGATATATTCTTGAAGAAGTATAAATAGTATTGAATTTGTGGAGAAATATTCAATATATGGAGAAGTATAAGAAGTATTTAATTCTCGTGACATTTTACGAGTATGAACTTATCTGTATTTGATTGCTATCAAAATCGCATCTTTTGTTAAGTCTTCGTGAAAATTCTTCAATGATGTTATCTTCTTTGATAGGACTTCTTGTAAAAATTCTTCAATGGTAATGACGAAGCTATCTTCTCTTCAAAACTTCATGATGTATATTCTTGTAAAATTTCTTCAATGATATCGACGAAGTTGTCTTCTTTTCAGATCTTCATAATGTATATTTTTGTATAATTTCTTCAATGGTTTTGATGTAATGTATTTCATTAATTTATGAGTAAAGGTCTTATTTTGCCACCTCTTTTGTAGTAAATTTTTGTATTTGCGATAATATGACAAGTCTGTACATTCTTGCGAACATACAACCTCGTGACATTATCGTCTTGCGATGAAATCGCAGGACGTTTTTACACTTTCATGTAATAACCCATTGATCTCATCTTAACTTCTTTGTTTCATTCTGCGAGTTCTTTTTGTATGCTTTCCTTTTTTTTTTTAGAATGCCCGCAGAACATCATTTGTTGCACAAATATGACAAGCCTTTATGTTTTCTCAAACAAGAAGCCTCGTGACATTTGCGTCTTATAGCACGTATCATCTCCCTAATGGAGGGTGCTGCCCTTTATCTTCCCCCTGTTTGCCCCTTCAAGGAAGCGTACATCGACCATACAAGGTTAGCTCTTCCCATCCGGTTCTGCCAACAACCATCTTTTGATCGCAACCTCTTATCCTTTTTGCCTATAGGGCTTATAGTTACGAGGTTGCACCCTATGGGGTATCTTTGGGCCAAGTGCATCATTTGCCAAGACTTGTCAAAAATGGCAGATTTGGTTCAACCTCACCCGGCACTCTTGACTCAACCGTGTACCTCGGCGCCTTGATCGTTTTCTGCACTTCTTGGGAAAGATAGTATGCCTTAGTCGCCCAACCTAAATCCTCTTACACCGCATTTTATATTGCGTAATGTCACTAGATTAGGTGAGAATCCAAGGTGTCTAACCCGGATAGGTACCCCATTATTGGGTTGTACCCCTAAATTTTTACCATGTACTAAGGGTCCTTGGTGGTGTTCCGGTTACCCTTAGCCACGTTTATAGGTACCCCCTTAAATGACGTACTTTAGGAATTTGCCTCTTACGAAATATAGCTTCGCGAACTAGGGTGTACGCCACAAAGGTTTGCCTGTATAAAATTTTCTGCGGCTCTCTTTCTTTTTTGGAGGCTAATCACAGATTGCGGTCTTTTATTCGCAAATTAATGAAAGTTTAATCAATATAAATTTTGAAATTTGTAACTTTTCCCAATTTCCTGCGAGCAAACAATATTCGTAAAATTTATGACAAAATAAAAAAATTTGTTTTGCAACATACCTCCTTTCCACGAGCAAACATACTGATTACCTTCTTGTTTTATTATTTTCCTTCTTCTTTCTTCTCAAATCACAACCCCTTATTATTATCGTAAATTTCTTGTATGATTATCATCGTAATTTTATTCTCTTTTGCCTTAATCCTCCGCCATTAAATTTTCACTTCTTTTCTGACCTTTGCTCTTTTTCTCCAATTTTCCTTCTCAGCAGTTTTTCCTTCGCAAACTTCTACTTCTGTATCGTAACATTTTTTTCCCTCAGCCCAATCACCTTTGATAATTCCAATACCCTTCATATGAGGAAACTTTATGCATTGATGTAGAGTGGAAGCTACGCCTAGAATTCCATGAAGCCATGGTCTTCCTATCAAAGCATTATATGGTGATTCGACATCAACAACGCAGAACAGAATTTCATTTCGCATTCCACTTAATGGAATTCGCATGCTCACTTCTCCTTTGGGCTTGTTAGCAGTTCCATTAAAACCATAAATTCTGTAAGTAGAAGGTATTAAATCTGCATCTTTTCCCCCATAGTTTTGTAAGCAGAATAGAAGAGGATATTGACAGAACTTCCCGTATCAATCAAAATCCTATTAAGACCAATTGATTCTTCCTCCATATCATCTTCGTTTTCCTCCATATTCATGTAGATTGCTAATATTACTACTAATGGATTATCATGTGCTTCACAACCTTCTGGAATTTCAGTGGCTTCAAAAGAAATTTCACGTTTCTGCCAATCTTCAAGTCGTGAAATTTTTGCGATGTTCATTACTTCCTTTCCTTCACCATCCCTCGCATATACCCTGCTTAACACATTATCATGAAAATCTTCTATGGTTTTATATGAATGAACAATGGGATTACAGAAAACATTCCTTGCTTTTGATCCCACTTCTATATGTAGGATTTCTTCTCCCTTTTATTTTGTTGTGTTCTCCCTGCGAGTTATGGCTGGAGCCTGTGGTAATTGTTGCGACTGTGTCTGCTTAAGTAAAAATTGATTTAGTTTTCCTTGATCAATCATTCGCAAGATTATCCTCTTGATATTATGGCAATTATTTGTAGAATGTCCATGAAAATGATGATATGAACAAAATTCATGACTTCTTGGACCCATTGGTGGTTCCTTTCCCATGTTCCATGGAGTTGGTATATGCTCTACCAGGATAATTGCTTGCCATATCTTTTCTACACTTGTATTCAAAGGTGGCAACTTTATCTCTTCCCTTACCATTCTTTGACCTCCTTGACCGTTGTTATAATTTTGTCTTTGGTTCCCTTGTCCAAAATAATTTTTCCTTTGTCCCCCATAATTTTCTTGTTGTTGATCTAATCTTAGAATTTGGTTATTTCCTATTCGATTATAGAAATTCCTCTCTCTATCATACTCTTCTTGATCTCTACTACCCATTGCTACCATTTTTGGCTGGCTATCATTGATTTTCTTCTCTTCTGAAATTTGCGAAGAAGTTTGTGAGGATGTTTGCGAAGTACCTGCTACTACATTGATTATTTTGGGAAGTAAATTTGCTCCTCCCTCTTGATTGCTAGTGTTTTCTACTGGATATGACTCCATACTATTTTGCTTTTCCTCTAGTGTAATGTATTCTTCCTGCAATTCTCGTAACTCTGTCATCATTATGGAATTCTTTCTTCTGAAGATTTGAACATATAATTGTTCAGTTGCAAACATCGCATTTATGAAGGACAGAATCAAGTATCTCTCATCCACACGCCCTGCCATATCACTGCACATAGTCTTCCATCGTCTTACCAAATGCTTCAAACTTTCACCCACTCTTTGTTTTAAAACAAATACATCTTCAATACCAAGCCGTGAAGAGTGATTTGTGATATATGCTCCAAGGAAAGTTGCTTGCAAATGACTGAATGACGTAATAGTGTTCTTAGGGAGTCCTTCGAACCACTTTAAAGCTTCCCCTGTTAAACTCGATGCGAAGTATTTGCATAACATAGCATCATGATTCTCCCATTGTAACATGCATCTTATGTATGCTTTAATGTTCTGAATAGCACATGAAGTCCCATCAAAGATACTGGTAAGTGTGGGCAAATTTCATTTTGGTGGAATTCCTCCCAATTGTACTTCTCTAGCAAATGGAGTCCTCGCATCTTCTTCTATTGCTTCATCTAATTGCCTTCTATCTCCTCCTCTTCTATTGTTTATCATCCCTCTCATTTCCGCTAATTCTCGAAAGATCCGTGCATTTGCCTCAGAATTCTCATCCATTGGTCTTTTTAATGCAGCTTCTCTTCTTCTACATTCTTGCGCTTCCTCCCTTGCGATCCTTCGCATTCTATCATATTCTTCATTAATGTTTTCATTTGCATAATTTTGAAAATATATTATTTCTAAATTATCATAATTGTTCAGTCTCAGAGTATCTTGGAATTCTTGTTCTTCCCTTTCTATTCTTCTCATTCTTCTCATGAGAATATCAGGAATTTCTTCTTCTTCATTTCTCCTCCTTCTGTGATTTACTTCTTCTTGATTTGTTTGTACTCTGATTCGAGAGTTTGGTTCATTCCTTTCTACTTATGTTTGTTGATTTACAATTCTTCTCTTAATTCTTTCATACTCAACATTTTGTTTGTTACGAGCCTCTTCATATCTTCTTACTCCATTCTCATGATTGTTTTGATGTACTGCTTGTTGTCTCTCAGTTTCTTCCATAAGTTGATGTTCTTCCTCTCGATTCTGATTGTTTTCTCTAGGATTTGGCCTTGTTCGTAAATTCTCCATGTTTTGTTCGTGGTTTGGTATTAAAATGAAACGATTCTCTTGATTTCTTTCACCTTGATTCTGCGCTTGTTCTTGCATATTATTTTCATCATTGATTATCGGTGAATTTTGTCCTTCTCTTTATGTTCTAACATTTGATCTTGCAACACTTTGAGATTTCCTTCTTTGTAGCATCTCATTTTCCATCCTCAATTCTTGATTTTGTCTTGTTAAATTGGCACGCTCTTCAGCTTCGATCATTCGTTCTTCTTGGATTCCTTGTCTCAATGTTTCTAACATCTCCCTTTCTCTTTCAAGAATTGTTCCTCCCATCAACCTCCCATTTTCTCTGATTTGTGGTTCTCTATCTTCTTCTCCTGGTGTATCAGTTCTCCAAGTGTGTATACTCGCTCGATCATGATCTATTATTTGTTGAGCTTGATTTCTTCGATTACTCCTTCTCCTACTAGGTTCTCCTGTTATATTTGCTTCTCCTCCTGCGAGTCTTACACTTCTTCTTACTTCAGTTAATGGTTCTGATGTGTTTCTTCTTCCTGTCATTTTTATGGTACATGAATTCTTCAAATCCCTATTTCTAGCGCCAATTATGTAGTTGCAGAATAACCTACAACTACACCCTCAATAGAATTAGTAAAAACTCAAGAAGTTCTTGATGATGAATGATAACTTTCTTATTAATTCTCTTAATTGATTACATGGAATTATCAAAATGGAACTAGAATAGTTACAACTTTTTCTATTCTCTTTCCTAAGATAATTTCTTACACTCACTCAAAGAACCTATCGAATTTTACATTTGAACTCCTATTTATAGTAAAACTTATACATCTGTATATGAATTGCAAAGTATCGCAATTCATTCTCGCAAAATTATTTCATCCTCGCAAAAATACATATTTCTCCGCGCTATTTCTATCATCGTATCATTTAATAACTCTTTCCTCCTTTATTTATTACGATACTCGTGAACTATTATCTTGCGATATTCAGTACCTACAGTTTCAACAAAATTCATGGATTCTCCATAACTTCATGGATTCATGAAATAATATTACAAAATAGGGAAAGGTGTGCGGGACCGGGCAACATAGTCGGCCGGATATGCCCAAGCCGTGGACGGCCCCACACCTCACAATCCCTAGCTTTTTATAATTATTATTCCCTAAACTCATGAAACTCCTCTGTTTCAACAAAAACCCATGGATTCTCCATAACATCACGGGTTCATGAAAAATAATATTATAAAATAGGGAAAGGAGTGTGGGACTGGGCAACATAGTCGGACGCCCATGCCCTAGCCATAGTCGGTCCCACACCCTGCAATCCCTAGTATTTTATAATTATTATTTCCCTCAAATTCATGAAACTCCCTGGTTTGAGCAAAAATCATGATTTCTTCATAACTTCTCGAATATTGATCAAATCATGAAAATTCAAAAGCCAACGTGGTCACATGACCCGGCTAGCCTCTCACGGAAATTTTGAATGTTAAAATACTTTTATTTTAATATTTACAAAATATTGATTAATTGAGCATACATGCCCATTCCAACGAAAATCAAGAATTTCAGTCAGGATGAAACTCTTCTGAAAATTCACAATGTTGCTCGAACGCACATCAGAAAAATACTGAAACTTTCAGTACGGAGACATGGACACCATGGAAACATGTGCATGCCTTAATGACTAACCAGGGTTATTTTTAGGGCTTGCACAAAGCCGGTCCCACATGTTTTCACAATTCTGACCTAATTTGCTCAATTGCTCATATATTGGGCCCAAAATCTCTCCAACAAACTTGGGGATTGTTCAAACGGACAACAGCTGATTCCGTGACCACCAAGAGCCGGTCCCATGCTCTCTTGGTCGGTCCCATCTTTCATACCTAGGTTTTATCACCTAATATTGAACCCAGCAGTAATTCAATAAATGATGAAACCGACACTTAATCATCATTCCTTCACCAACTCTTCAACTGAGAACCATGGTGCACGCTCACTCGAGCGATTAGGTATCACATGGACGTCCATAGTCCCATGTGATCGGTCCCTCCTTTGCTCATGACCTATTTTCAACAATTCGTCAACTAATAGGCAATTCGTCAAAAATTAAGGTTTTCGAACAAACGCTCAATAAATCATTATTCTGAGCAAGTTCAAACACCAAATAAATTAATGTTGATCCACGGGGATTAATTATATAATATCTGGTAATCTACCAATATTTTTATATTTTATTGGGTCACGTCACCAGTAAATATTTCGTCGAATTGAGCAACTTTGCTCAGTCGCTCAAATATTGATCCAGCTATCAGTGCAGCACATCCTCTTATTATCAAATATTGATCCAGCTATTGAGAAACTTTGCTGACAGGTCCGTTCTAGGCAGTTTCTTGTTGCTGGATTGTCGAGCTCCTTATAATGCGATCGTTGGACGAGACTGGATGCATGCTATCGGTACAGCACATCCTCATATCATCAATGCCTGAAGTTTATTACCCCTGAAGGAGTTGTGGAAGTTAGAAGCGACCAGATGGCCGCCCAAAAGTGTCATGAGAATGCCATGGATGAATATAGGAAATCAGAAGTTAGCGGGAACCAAATCATGTGAGTCGAACAAAAATAGCAATTACAGAATTCCCTCCCTCCTGAATCATATATGGGAGAGGACGCAGCTGAACCCCCAACAGTTGAGAAACTAATCTAGGTACAGATTGGGGATAAGAAGCACAAAACCACGTTCGTAGGGGCAGATATGCTTGCAAACGAACGCAATGGTTCGATTATATTGTTAAGGGCAAATGTTGATGTTTTCGCATGAAGTTTTGATGAAATTCCTGGGATAGATCCAGACGTAGCCTTCCACAGGCTAAATATCGATGAGAAATTCCATCCAATTCGTCAGAAAATTAGGAATATGGCGTAAAGCAAAAAAGTTGAAGTTGTTGTGGAAGTCGAGAAGATGTTGGAAGCATGCTTTATTCGACCGGTACAATATCCTCGCTGGCTGTCCAATGTCGTTCTCGTTCCAAAGAAGAAGGGTAAAATTCGTGTCAGTATCGATTTTACGGATTTAAATAAAGCATGTCCGAGTGATCCGTACCCAGTTCCATAGATCAGAGATTTGGTGGATGCAACCTCGGGATACGAGAGACTGTCATTCATGAACGGTTTTTCGGGGTATAACCAAATACCTTTGTTCCAGGGAGATCAAGAGAATACTGCCTTTGTGACTAACAGAGGAGTTTACTGCTATACTGTAATGTCGTTCGGGCTAAAAAATGTAGGGGCATCCTACCAGCATTTGGTAGACCATATGTTCAAAGATTTGATTGGGAAGACGATGAAAGTATATATCGACGATATGGTAGTAAAATATGAGCTAAAGGAGCCGCATTTTCTCGATCTACAGAAGACGTTCGATATCTTGAGGCGATATCGTATGAAGATCAATCCAGCAAAATATTCATTCGGGCTATCCTCGGGAAAGTTCCTTGGATATTTGATGACGCACAGAGGAATCTAGGCGAATCCGGAGCAAATCAGATCCATCAAAGAGATGCCATCCCCATGAACGAAGAAGGAGGTCCAGAAGCTAGCGGGAAGATTAACAACTTTAAATCGTTTCATTTCACACTCATCAAATCGATTCAAGACATTCTTTGACGTTTTGAAGAAAGAAGTGAATTTTGGTTAGACAAACGAGTGCGAAAGAGCCTTCATGAGATCAAACAATATTTTTCAACTCCCCCATTATTGGTGAGTCCAAAAACTGGAAAAACTATCGGAGTCTATCTAGCTGCAACGGAGAACACTGTAAATGCAGTGCTATTTATTACGGATCCACATAAAAAGCATGTTTATTTCGGCAGTAAATCTTTGCCGGGGGCGGAAATACGGTTCAAAAAAATTGAGAAGATAGCACTTGCACTGTTCCATGCATCTCATCTCCTCAAATCATACTTCCAAAGGAAACAGATCGTAGTCTACTCTGAATATCCGCTGAAAAGAACCCTAGAACAAGCCGATGATTCCAACCGATTAGCCATATGGTCGAATTTTCTCGGGGAGTATGAAATCAAGTACGAAACTAGAACTGCAGAGAAGGGAGATGATATGGGTTCACTGTTAGCATATTTTCCTGTGGACGACATGGAAACGGTTGCCGGAGAAGAAGATGAGTTGTTAAAACCCATAAAATCAACCACTGATTAGACTGAGGGCGACTCTGCAATGGAGGTTGATACACCTGAGCCACTATGGACTGTGTTTACTGATGGGTCATCAAATATTGGTAGAGATGGAGTTGGATGTGTCATCCTTACTCCCGAAGGTTCGAGGATCGAAAAAGAGACTAGATTAGGCTTTATAGCATCAAACAATGAAGCTGAATATGAAGCAGCAATTATCGGTTTAAAAGATATCAAATAGTTAGATGCAAAGAACATGAAGCTGATAACTGATTCTATGCTGGTAGTTAACTAGTTTCTGGGGACCTACAGAGCCAAGAAAGAGATGATATCCTTATATTTAGATCGTATGAAAGAGCTGGTAAATGAGTTCGACCAATTCTCTATTGGGAAGCGACCACGGTTAGAAAATAGGCATGCATGCGCTTTAGCGTATATATCTTCTACAGTCAATACTGATACCATCCGTTTCGTTGTAATGGATTTCCAAGAGTTACCTAGCATTTTCGACAGCCACTTTGTCCTGGATCTCGAAAACACTAGTAGGGGTGAGAGGATAACTACATCAGTACAAGGAGATATCAAAAACGTTGACAGAAATATGGACGTTGACAGTCCAGTGATAGACGATTCAGGCAATCCTGCTGAAAACGTATCAGACTGGCGTCAATCTTATATTCGGTATTTTACAACCAGTGAACTCCCAGAAGATGAGCAACTCGCTTCAAAAGTGAAAAATAATGCATGGAGATATTCAATGATCGAGGGACAGTTATACCGCAAACCTGTAGCTGTGGAGCCATTCTTGCGATGCATATCAGCCGAGGAAGGACAGTGTGCCATGCCAAGATCACGCTCCAATTCCTAAAAGGCCCGCCAACAAATTATATCCAGTTTTAAGTCCCTGTCCATTTTCTAAATGGGGACTAGACATCGTCTATCCACTTCTGAAATATTCTGGAAGCGTTAAGTTCGTATTAGCCGCTACTTATTATTTCACCAAATGGGTTGAAGCAGTGGCATTGATACATGTTACCAGACATGATGTGAAAAGGTTCATATGGGAGAATATCGTCTGCAGATTTGGAATCCCAGATGAGTTAGTATCAGACAATGGGAAGCAGTTTGATTCTGGGGTGATCAAAGATTTCTGCAAGAACCTGAATATTCGCCACAATTTCTCAGCTCCTTATTATGCTCAGAGCAACGGGAAGGCGGAGGCAACCAATCGCGTTATTACGGACAATCTCAAGAAAAGGCTGGAGAAAGCGAAGGAAAAATGGACAAAAGAATTCCTAGGAGTTTTATGGTCCTATCGAACGACCCCAAAAAGATCCCACTGGATTTTCCCCGTTCACACTGGCTTTTGGGAAAGAGGAAATCATTCCCACCGAGGTACATCTCAAGACTACCAAAACTCGGGCTATCAAATCTTGGAAAAACGATAGCATAGTGTCTTTGGATAAAATATTGCCGAAAGAACAAAGATAAGCAGCCTTACAGCAGTTGGTCTGATACCATCAGGCAATCAAGCTGAGCTATGATCATAAATTCAGAGAATGGTCAATTAAACCAGGGGAATATGTCATGAAGAAGACCCGAGCAACCACAATAGAACCAAACTGTGGGAAGATTGGAGCAAATTGGGAAGGCCCATACATAGTGGAAAGGCCAGCATCACGTGGCTCCTACTACCTAAGGAACCTCGATGGTACTCAAGATTCAAAACCATGGAAGCCATGGAATTCGTTCCACTTGAAGAAGTTTTATCATTAACTAAATTCGCATAGGAGTAGTTTCAAATCCTGCTGTACTGCACTCTTTTTCCTTTATGATAGTTTTATCCCACTGGGTTTTCTCGCAAAGGTTTTAACGAGGCAGTTGCACTACACCAAATCCAGGTGTTAGCAACGTTTGGTTTTTTGGGTTTGCAACGGATATATCAGTTGCATACGTTTATCAACACATACGTTGCACTAAATTCTAAACATTAAGAAAAATAAAAAAACCAGGATACGCTAGCCTTTATTAATTTAATTGAGGGCTTAAATGTCTTTTGGAATGTTAGTATCCTTTATTTCCCCTGTATTTTCATTTAACTTATTATTCTTATCTTTCTCCTCGAGTTCTCCTCCTCCCATTTTTCTTTTCACCTGACCCTAAAATAAATCTCGATCTGTGAAATCAAACCGGTGTTTTCAGAAATCAAAACCCATTTCTCCTAAACCTTAATCCCATTAATCAAAATTAATCTCGATAATCAAACCCAATCTTTCAATCACTCAATCCCTAGAAATCGTTTTATTCTCTTTAAAGTCAAATGATTCTGTAAAGTATGATGTGTTCGAACTCTTTCCGTAGTGATGAATTAATGGATCCTGCAGCATATAACTTTAATCTTCTTACTTGTTTTTGCAATTATTGATTTATTTTAACCTAATTCTATGAACTGCATCTGGTAGGTTTTTACAGATTTAGTAATTTTTGTTTTTGTTTGTTGTATTTGATAAAGTTTTAAACTACGGGTTTCCTTTCGATTTCAGTTTTGTGGTAACGTGGTGTCGATGATTTTGGTGGTGAAAGTGGTATAGTGGTAGCAGGTGTTCGTGGTGTGGTTAGTTCGGCAATTTTTTGGATTTAGTTGGTGGTGGTGCCTCATTTGCTTAGTGTTTATGATAATAGCTATGGATCTTCTATGAGAATGGGTTGTGGTGGAGGTGATGTAGGTAGTTGTTGAAGATTTTTCATTACCAAGGGTTTATTCAGGTGAACCAATATAACCAGCACATAAGAACAATGTTGCATGTACGATATCTTGTAGATAATGTCCAGTATATCAGAACACCACCAGTGGTTTCACTTCATATGGAATGGCTGCTCGGTGTTGCATTGTTTCTGTTTAAGTACATGCTTATTCATGTAATGTGATGCTCCTTGCTTTTTTCATGTTAGATTCTTCACCCGTAAGGTCCCAATTTTTTTGTGCAGGTGCAGATTGTTCGCTGAGTATAGCCAACGATGCTTGGCTGTCAGTTGTTATCCCTCGTAAATGGCATCAACTTTGACAACGATGTTATCTGTTGGTTCGGTGGTTTCTACATGTAGCTGTGCCACCACAGACAAGAAGCTTTCAAGTTCTTCAAAGATGTCTACAATGTCTTTTGGTGAAAAGAGACACAACATGGTCATGCGAAGAGATGTGCACCAAAGATAGGCAGCCACTGAGCTGTATTTCAACAAGGAAAGGTCAATTATTAACAAACTGCAAGTAAATTTGTGGTCTCTTCATTTTTTCTTTTGATTACTATTTGATTCAGGTACTGAGTTGCTAACTTGTGAGAGTTACTCTTGATCCTAATGGTAGGAATGTTTTTTCGGAAAGAAAGTATTGCTCCCCCAAATTAGAACAATGGTTTGTTGAAGCTACAGAAGAGGTGCGAGTAAATTTATCACTTCTTTCCTTATGCTAATTATTTTTGGTGAAATTTGTCCTTGATATAAATTGAATACAGTACATGGGATTGGCTTCAGAGGCACTGAAACATATGAGACATGAAGTTGGATTCTCAACGTGGCTCTTTTATCTAGGAAAATTTTCTAACATTTTTATCTTAATTATGAAGTATTGATGATCGAAGATTCAATCAATGGCTTTAGCAGTTTGTATTTACTAGTCGATGTATCAAGGTAATATTATTAACAATGGTAGCATACCGAGCACATCCCAGTACTGTTATCACCTTCATAGATGTGGGTCATAAATGATTGTGGGTAAACTGTATGATGTAATTTCTTATTTATATTTGTAGTGTTGATGGTACAGTGAAAGAAATTGGGTGAAAGAACTCCTGCAAATGGCTGATGAATAAGCATTTCTATTTCAGGGCGGGGAGATGGAATGAATTGTTGATGGAGGTTGGCTTCAGGTATTGTTTGTTGGTGATATTTTTCTTTGGGTAGTTTGATGGTAAGTGCTAAAATAAAGTTTCTTTAGTTCTGGTTATGAAATTATCATTCAGCCATTTTTCTGATTTTGAATATTTTGTTTGCAGGTACTCAGGTCAAATCATTCTTCTTGGATTCTTGTAACGAGCTCGTTATGGGGATCACAATTTCAACTAGGAATACTGCTTGTGGATTCTAACTTGGTATGTTTGTTTCTAGATATATATATATATATATCTTTTTTTGATATATTACGTGATTTAATTTCCAAGTATAGTTTAAGCATTTTTGAATATCACAGTTGATCATACAAATGTGTTCTCAAATATGAAAACCATACTAAGTGCTTACATACTGCATATATCCTATGTAAAAATGGAAACAACTATGTCCAGTGCAGAGGGTACTTCTTATAAGGGTTTCATCTAGTATTTCATTTATATCTTCAATTTTGTTGACCATCTTATTACTACAAGTAACGTAACACAAGTTCACTTGAGGATGAAAAGAAGTCTAGTACATTTTTTGACTTTTTTCATTTATACTTGTTAGAGTTGTTGTGCTAGTGATTGTTATTCAATTGGATAATCATGGTTGAGAACAAAATCTTGATCATCCTTACTATATATTACATGTTCATGAGTTTAGACGTGTAATAAATTTGTTGCCATCTTCAATTAGGGATAAATTGACCGAAGAATTCAGGGTAGCTGCTCAATCTAAGCAGTGCACAGCTGTTCGTCCAAGAGCCACAAAGGTTTGTAAATATTCTTGTTCTTCTTCCCTGTTCTCACATGTTAGACGGTACAATGTGTAGTTACTTCCGTAACAACTTCTTTTATACATTAGTATCAACCTTGCGCCTTACTGTCACAATGTTGATTGTCAGCCATTCTGTATTTTGTGTGAAGTCTGTCAACTAACCTAGCTATGGTGTCAGCTGGAATTATTTCATAGTGTACATCTTTTGTATGTTGAAATTTTGTCTCAAGTGATCTAGTTAGCTAATCCTTTTTTTTTCTTCTTGTTACTGCCAACCTCTTGCAAGTGATGGAGAAATGGATCAATTTGGTTCCCTGTATATTCATTTTCTTATGTTTTTTCTGCAGAAAAGATAGTATTGAGATGGTGATGTTATAGATGGATTGGCTCATTTCACATTATGTCATTGTGTCAAGTGTAGAAAAAAAGAATCGAGGTATCTTGCACCATCTATGTTCGTTAACTACTGTTTCACTAATATCTTTTCAATCCAAATTCAATGAACTCAGAGAATTTAGTCTTCAGATGCACTCTTATGCTAGTGTGAACGTATATAACACTCTTTTTTTTTTTGGCCCCATTAACTAGTAAATTCCACTGTCCCTTCTTACTTTCTCTCCGACATCAACTTTGACCCGTCCATCATGGCCAGGTGATAATCATATCATACGTAATTTCAGTGCCTTCGTTTGTATACGCTTCAATTTGTTTGCCAATTTTAAAGATCTCATGTTCCAAAGATGAAGTTATTACCACAGCTGTATATGAGCAGTAAATTAATTATAAATTAACTAAGCTCTCATGTTCCAAAGATGAAGTCATTTGTATACTGCTACTTGTTTTTAGTAAATTAACTATTATTGTTAATTAGTACTAGCTCAATTGGTGTCATATCTATAAATGGAGATCGCATACTTTGACACTTTCAGTAAGCTTTTCTAAAACCTTTTTGCAGTTAATCATCCATTTCTGAGGGAGTTGAAACATATATCATGGGGAAGTATTCCAGTAATAAGTAGGTTAGCATTTCTGGTTTTGTTGTTCAAGTTAGGAAAAGTCATATATTTGGTCAATATTTTTATGTTGATCTAATCGTTAAAGCTAAGAACGCATACTGACTGGAGCAACAACCTAGTAACAGTAGCTTTATAGCAATTTATTTCGCTGTGTATTTTCAAACAAAGTTCGTGATATTGTAAAATGTTCTAAAGATGAGTGGTTGTCTTATCAGGTGAGGGTTCTGTATAAATTGTACTACTGGAATTTGGAAAATACTAATGCAGCTAATATAACTATTTTTTTTAAATTCTGATAGCATATTTTGCAACGTATATTTATGTTGCTTAAATTAATTGATACGTTGCATTAAGTCTAATTAAAGCAACGGATGAAGCAACATATGAAGCGTTGCTTTAAATATTTTAAGCAACGCTTGTAAACGTTGCCAAAAATTTGTGACGCCATGTGGGCAACTTACATAAGCGTTGCTAAAATTATTAGCAACGAAAATAAACGTGGTAAATATGGGATTTTGGTGTAGTGTTGTTGTCGAGCAGTAGGTACTTATATTGTTATTTCAATTCAGAAATTTAATTAAATATTATTTTGGTATTTCACACTCTATCAAAATTGTTTGTGTCTAATTATAAGCTAATACAGACGTTCGAATCCGCAGCCAGTCCCTAATGGCAAGGCAAAGCACTTCGAGCCCGTTGTCAACAACATCTCCAACACCTTGCAAATAGGGAAATGCACAGTTCGAGCATTTTTATCCTGTTCCAAACGTACCCCCATCATATGGGACATCAGGAAATGTGGCGAACATTTTCACCTGTCCAAGCATGTGAAAATGTACACATCTCAACTCTGCGCGCATCTTGAATAATAGGATTGTCCCCCTGCGTGAATTCAAGATAGTAGAAAAACTCAACTTCTCATTCCATGCGCGAGCAAAATGCAGCAGGGAAGTGCACCCTTGCGCGAGCATTGAGTAGCATGACACCACTACATACTGGGGGCGAGTTATATATCACCTCAGCCATTTGGGGGCGAGATATATAACACTCCAGCGCAATCATTACATTCCTAGGGGCGAGTTGCATAACACTCCGAACAACGCGCATGGGGGCGACTTATGCAACACTCCAGAATGATGCAAATTCAGTTACCAGTAGAATTATAGAACCCATACTTCTTAACCCATAACGAGTTATGGATTAAGAATGGGCGATGTTTGTGCCCTATTACATTTACACCAAAAAAATGGGCTTACTTAGGCCTAAAATGCTCCTTTTTTTTAGCTAAGTATGGTTCATTGGGCCTAAGCATTCTTCCTTTATGAGCCAAGTATGACTAACTAGGCCTCACAAACACCTTACATAGAATCCCAAGTGCATAGGTTCAAATCAAGCAAGTAAGGTGGCCCATCACCACAGCCACGTCAGATGCCACATCAGAAGTAAGGTGGCCCGTCAGTATGCCACGTCAACAATAATGACCGACCAGACAATGCCACATTATAAATGAAGTGCCACGTCAGCAATAAGGGCCAACCAATAGTCACCACCTCAGCAATAAGAGCCAACCAAAAGTCGCCACGTCACCACTGAAGTGCCATGTCATCAATAAGAGCCAATCAAAAGTTGCCATGTCAGCATGCCACATCAGAAAAGGACGACGTCATCATATTCCGTTAACGCCGTCAGAATATGACAGGATTATTCCATTACCGTTAACGGCGTTAGAGTATGCCGAGAATATTCTGTTTTCGTTAACAGATTCGTTACGCCGTAAGCATTTTCCGTCATAACGCCAGCATGATGTCATCATCGTCAACAACAACAGGTGGCAGGAGACTTCATCTTCTCCGGCAACGGTAGTAGCAGCAGTTGGCCGGAGACAGGAAGTTATCCTGGTGGTGTTTTCCGGCAACCACCCCCGGCGGCCGGCCTTCTTTGTCCGACAGTTGTGATCCTGTGCTTCGCGAAGTAAAAATGCTTTGGTAGTCCCCGGATGTTTGCACCCCACCACGATTGCACCGACGGATATTTATACCCAGCTAGCCGAACTGAGCCGACTCAGTGAAACCGAGTTTCTAGTTGAATCAAACCATTGACTCGCAGGTTATTTCAGCCCATGTTCATTTGGCTTGTGGATTTTTACGCCCTACTGTGGGCTTAGGCAAACTATCCTTCTTGGGCTTGAAATTTGTAGTCATTTGTTTGGGCCAACACTTTGCATCATTTTCATAACCTTAGAGGAAGTTCCTGGAAACATCTAGAAGGGATGCTAGCCAGGTCACACAGGGAATGTTCTAGAATATTCCAGGAGGCATGCAGGGCAATTAGTGAAGTTTATGCCAAGAGGCATGCAAGGAAATTAGTGCAGTTTATGCCAGGAGGAATGCAGGGAAAAATAAGATGATTCATGCTCACTTCAAAATTAGGGTATGGCCCTAATTCGCAAGATATAAATGCAGGGGTTCATAACCCAAAAAGTTATCCAATCTTCATATTAAAATCCTTGTGAAAAACTCGAGCTAACTTAAGCATCAGAGTTTTTTTTTTGCAGGCAACCCCCTCCCAAACATTGTTCACTTCAAGAAAAAAAGCAGCAGTTCGATCATCAACTAATTACCATCAAATTCGTGTTTGCAGTAGAAGTATATTTTACCATTCAAACATTGGCGTTGACTAAGGGGAATCGAGAAAAGATAATCGTGTTTTCCAAAATCGAGCTATGGTTGTAGTCAAACAAACTGCGCGAAGGGTCGATTCTGTTAGCAATCCTCGATAGCACCGGAGACGCGAAGATGAAAGGTACGAGATTGAGGTTCAGTCAGCATCGGTAGTACCCACTGGAAATAGAACCACAGATTATGGCCAGGATCGAGATCGCGTTCATGACAGAACCCCAGATCTGGATCGATGATTGAAGACAAAGGAATGAATGTTGACTTCATGACAGAACGAGAGGGCTTGTATTTGGAATCTTATCAAGGAGGAATAATGATCGACATGACCTGCGAGATGGACGAACTACAACTCCTAGTACGGAGGAAGAACTGTTGTGTCATCAACCGATGATTGAAGAACCAGTCTCGAAGGAATGAATGTTGACGATTTCCATATCGATCTTGATAGATGGAGAAAACTCACGAGATTGCGATCTAGAATCATCCAACTATCTTATCAAAATGAACTACCACTTTCTCAAAATATCTCAGGAATGACGAAGACGATGTTCGAGATCGGCATGATGAGAGAAAATTTTCGCACGATTACTATGCTCGTTCGGAGCAAGGTAGAGTTGGAAGATCGTCCAATGAACCCCAAAGGAAAATAATGAGATCTAAAGTTGATATTCTAAAGGATTAGGACCAAGAGCAGGAATACAATACCTCTGATGGCGACGTAAGCGCAATCACAGATGCTCTCCTTTGCAAGATAATCGAGAAAGTAATGTCGAAAAAGCGCTAAAGATAGAAAAGGATAGACAAGTTGTACCGAGCCGCATGAGCTCATTTCAAACTGAACATCAGAGAATTCCGACCGCCTCCGACCGCCAATGAATTTTTAAGTTCCCAAGCTACCGGAATTCGATAAGAAAACACATGATCCAGATCAGCATATTTTACACTATGAAACTGCCATGACTTTTTGGTGGTACATCGATGAGTTGATATGCAAGATGTTTCCATAGTTACTGACTGGCGGAGCAATAAGGTGCTTCAATCATCTCCCGGCACAGTCGATCGGGACTTACCATAGGATGCTTGACAAATTATGTTCTCACAATAAATACAACAGACATGATCGGAAGTGATGACATGTATTGTTCTTTCGACGAATTCAAAAGAAGGAAAGCATCAGACAGTTTACTCGATGCTTCAAGCAAGAGTTGGCCGATGTGGATGGTGCCAACGATCAAGTCGTCATTGCGGCCTATAAACAAGCATACCAGCATGATCAAAGAGGTTTGTACGGTTCCTTGGTCAAGAGACCACCAAAGACTTTGGAAAAACTGTATGATCGAGCAGAAGAATACGCTCTAGTGGAATATGATTTCAAATCTTGAGAGAGAAGAGAGGTTAACAGATCATCCAGTCATCCAAATGATGGGAAGAAAGATAAGTTTTAGAAACGTTTGAGTGGACATCATAACTATCGAGGTGAAGTTCGAGAGAAAAACCAAGGGGAACAAATAAAAAATGGATATCAGAAATATCATGATATGAAGCTAACACCGTTAAACATACGGCTTACAGAGTTTTATGAGAAAATAAGCAAGCATTTGATCCCTCCTCAGCCTTTGCCAGCGGAGACACGTGATAAACGTGATAAAACCAAATACTGCAACTTTCATAAAGACCATGGTCACAAGGCTGAGAATTGTCGTTCTTTATAGATCGAAGTCCAGCGAATGATAGACGCTGGAAATCTACAAGAGTACGTGAAAAAGTATTTTGGGAAAGGTCCTAGACAATCTGGAACAACACATGTGATTAACGCACATGTGATTAATGTCAGTCATGCTAGGATCCATTTAATTACCAGTCGGGCATCAGAAGATGAGACCAAAAGAAAGATCAGGAAGTTAAAGGAATGGTACGTGACCAATCACATCGATTTTTCCAGTGGAAATGGAGAAGAAATTCGGGAGTTTGGATGTACAAAGATCGAGTTCTCTAAAGAAGACATGATAGGTGTATATGCTCCCCACAATGATGCCATTGTTAATTATAACAGCTTGGATTGGCATGTTTCGTGTACACCGTATTCTAGTGGATACAAAAATCTCAGTGAGCGTGCTGTTTTCAGGAGCTTATTCCTCTATGAATCTGTCACATGACTTGATCGAGGAGGATGGAAATACAATTATCGGCTTTAACGGCAAAGTAACAAAGGTGATTGGGAAAGTAAAGATGCCAATAACAGTGGCTGACATGTCCGTTCTAGGCAGTTTCTTGCTACTGGATTGTCGAGATCCTTATAATGAGATCGTTGGAAGAAACTGGATGCATGCTATCGGTGCAGCACATCCTCATATCATCAATGCATGAAGTTTATTACCCCTGAAGGAGTTGTGAAGGTTATAAGTGACCAGATGGACGCCCACAAGTGTCATGAGAATTCCATGCATGAATACATGAAATTAGAAGTTAGCGGGAACCAAATCATGCGAGTCGAACAAAAATAGCAATTACAAAATCCTCTCCCTCCTGAATCATATATGAGAGAGGATGCAGCTGAACCCCAAATAGTTGAGAAACTAATCGAGGTCCAGATTGGGGATGAGAAGCATAAAACCACGTTCGTAGGGGCAGATCTGCCTGCAAACGAACGCGATGGTTCGATTACATTGTTAAGGGAAAACGTTGACATTTTCGCATGAAGTTTTGCTGAAATGCCTGGGATGGATCCGGACGTAGCCTGTCACAGGCTAAATATCGATGAGAAATTCCATCCAGTTCGTCAGAAAATTAGGAATATGGCGCAAAGAAAAAAAGATAAAGTTGTTGCGGAAGTCGAGAAGCTGTTGGAATCAGGCTTTATTTGACCAGTACAGTATCCTCGATGGCTGTCCAATGTCGTTCCCGTTTCAAAGAAGAATGGTAAAATTCGTGTCTGTATCGATTTTACTAATTTTAATAAAGAATGCCCGAGTGATCCATACCCACTTCCACGGATCAGAGATTTGGTGGATGCAACCTCGAGATACGGGAGACTGTCATTCATGGACAGTTTTTCGGGGTATAACCAAATACCTTTGTTCCATGGAGATCAAGAGATATTGCCTTTGTGACTGACAGAGGAGTTTACTGCTATATTGTAGTGCTGTTCGGGCTAAAAAATGTAGGGGCGTCCTACCATCATTTGGTAGACCATATATTTAAAGATTTGATTGGGAAAACAATGAAAGTATATATCGATGATATGGTAGTAAATTATGAGCTGAAGGAGCCGAATTTTATAGATCTACAGAAGATGTTCGATACCTTGATGCAATATCGTATGAATCTCAATCCAGTAAAATGTTCATTTGGGCTATCCTCGGGAAAGTTCCTTGGATATTTGATGACGCACAGAGGAATCCATGCAAATCTAGAGAAAATCAAAGCCATCAAAGAGATTCCATCCCCAAGAACGAAGAAGGAGGTTCAGAAGCAAGCAGGATGATTAACAACTTTAAAATATAAGCTGAAGGAGCCGCATTTTCTCGATCGACAGAAGACGTTCGATATCTTGAGGAAATATCGTATGAAGCTCAATCCAGCAAAATGTTCATTTGGGCTATCCATGGGAAAGTTCCTTGGATATTTGATGACGCACAGAGGAATCCAGGCGAATACAGATCAAATCAAAGCCATCAAAGAGATGCCATCCCCAAGAACGAAGAAGGAGGTCCAGAAGTAAGCATGACGATTAGCATCTTTAAAATATGAGTTGAAGGAGCCGTATTTTCTCGATCTACAGAAGACGTTCGATATCTTGAGGCAATATCGTATGAAGCTCAATCCAGCAAAATGTTCATTTGGGCTATCCTCGGGAAATTTCCTTGGATATTTGATGACGCACATAGGAATCCAGGCGAATCTGGAGAAAATTAGATCCATCAAAGAGATACCATCCCCAAGAACGAAGAAGGAGGTCCAGAAGCAAGCAGGACGATTAACATCTTTAAATCGTTTCATTTCACACTCATCAAATCGATTCAAACCATATACAACGGAGAACGCTGTAAATGTAGTGTTATTTGTTACGGATCCACATGAAAAGCCTGTTTACTTCGTCAGTAAATCTTTGACGGGGGCGGAAACATAGTACAAAAAAATTAAGATGATTGCACTTGCACTGTTCCATGCATCTCGTCGCCTCAAACCATACTTCCAACGGAGACAGATCATAGTCTTCTCTGAATATCCTGAAAAAAATCCCGGAACAAGCTGATGATTTCAACCGATTAGCCATATGGTCGAATTTTCTCGGGGCATATGAAATTAAGTACGAAACCATAATTGCAGGGATGGGACAGGCTCTGGCTGCAGTGTTAGCATATTTTCCCTTGGACAACATAGAAACGGTTGTCGGAGAAGAAGATGAGTTGTTCAAACCCATAGAATCAACCACTGATCAGACTGAGGGCGAGTCTGCAATGGAGGTTGATACACCTGAGCCACTATAGGCTGTGTTTACTAATGGGTCATCAGATATTAGTGGATATGGAGTTGGATGTGTCATCCTTGCTCCTGAAGGTTCGAGGATCGAGAAAATGACTAGATTAGGCTTTATAGAATCAAACAATGAAGCTGAATATGAAGCAGCAATTATCGGTTTAAAAGCTTTCAAACAGTTATATGCGAAGAACATGAAGCTGATAAGTGATAACTGATTCTATGCTGGTAGTTAACCAGTTTCTAGGGACCTATAGAGCCAAGGAAGAGATGATGGCCTTATATTTAGATCGTTTGAAAGAGATGGTAAATGAGTTCGACCAATTATTTATTGGGCAGCGACCACGGTAGGAAAACAGGCACGCAGACGCTTTATTGTATCTATCTTCCGTAGTCAATATGGATACCACCCGTTTCGTTATAGTGGATTTCCAAGAGTTACCTAGCATTTCCGACAGCCACTTCGTCCCTGCTCTCACGCTAGTGGGGGCGAGAGGATAACTAGATCAGCACAAGGAGATATCGAAATCGTTGACAATAATATGGATGTTGACAGTCCAGTGATAGACGATTCAGGCAATCCTGATGAAAACACTTCAGATTAGCATTAAACTTATATTATGTATTTGACAACCAGTGAACTCCCTGAATATGAGCAACCCGCTTCAAAAGTCAAAAGTATGCATGGACATATTCAATGATCGAGGGACAGTTATACCGCAAACCTGTAGCTTTGGTGCCATTCTTGCGATGCATATCAGCTGAGGAAAGACAGTGTGCCATGCTAAGAGGAAACTCCAATTCCTAAAAGGCCCGACAACGAATTGCATCATGTTTTAAGTCCCTGTCCATTCACTAAGTGGGGACTATACATTGTCGGACCACTTCCCAAATCTCCTGGAAGCATTAACTTTTTATTATCCGCTACTGATTATTTCACCAAATGAGTCAAAGCAGTAGCATTGGTACATGTTATCATCCATGATGTGAAAAGGTTCATATGGGAGAATATAGTCTGCAGATTTGGAATCCTAGATGAGTTAGTATCAGATAATGGGAAGCAGTTCGATTCTAGGATGATCAAAAAATTCTGCAAGAACCTGAATATTCGCTATAATTTCTCAGATCCTTATTATGCTCACAATAACGGGAAGGCAGAGGCAACCAATTGCGTTATGATGGAAAATCTCAAGAAAAGGCTGGAGAAAGTGAAGGGAAAATGGACAGAAGAATTCCCGGGAGTCTCATGGTCCTATCGAACGACCCCAAAAATATCCACTAGATTTTCCCCATTCATACTGGCTTATGGGACAGAGGAAGTCATTCCCACTGAGGTACATCTCAAGACTACCAAAACTCGGATTGTCAAATCTGGGGAAAACGACAGCATACTGGCTTTGGATAAAAAATTGTTGAAAAAACAAAGAGAAACAACCTTATAATAGTTGGTCCGATACCAGCAAGCAATCAAGCTAAGCTATGATCGTAAAGTCAGATAACGGTCATTCAAACCAGGGGAATATGTCATGAAGAAGACCCGAGCATCCACATTGGAACCAAACTGTGGGAAGCTCGGAGCAAACTGGGAAGTCCCACACATAGTGGGGAGGCCAGCATCACGTGGATCCTGCTACCTAAGGAACCTTAATGGTACTCAAGATTCAAAACCAGGGAAGCCATGGAATTCGTTCCGCTTGAAGAAGTTTTATCATTAACTAAATTCGCATAGGAGTAGTTTCAAATCCTCCTGTGCTGCACTCTTTTTCCTTTATGATGGTTTTATCGCACTAGGTTTATCATTAACTAAATTCTCATATGAGTAGTTTCAAATCCTGCTGTGCTGTACTCTTTTTCCTTTATGATGGTTTTATCGCACTGGGTGTTTCACGCAAAGGTTTTAACGAGGCAGATGTTGTCGAGCAGTAGGTACTTATCTTGTTATTTCAATTCAGAAATTTAATTCAATATTATTTTGGTATTTCACTCTCTATCATAATTGTTTTTGTTTAATTATAAGCTACTGCGGACGTTCGAATCCGCGGTCAGTCCCTAATGGAAAGTCAAAGCACTCCGAGCCTGCTGTCAACAACATCTCCAACACCTTGCAAATAGGGAAACTGCACAGTTCGAGCATTTTTATCCTGTTCCAAACGTACCCCCATCGTATGGGACATCAGGAAATGTGGCGAATATTTTCACCTATCCAGGCATTAAAAATGTACACATATCAACTCTGCGTGCATCTTGAATAGTAGGATTGGGCCCCTGCGGGAATTCAAGATAGCAGAAAAACTCAACTTCTCATTCCATACGCGAGAAGAATGCAGTAGGGAAGTGCACCCTTGCGCGAGCATTGAGCAACATGACACCACTACATACTGGGGGCGAGTTATATATCACCTCAGCCATTTGTGGGAGAGACATATAACGCTCCAGCGCAATCATTACATTCCTGGGGGCGAGTTGTATAACATTCCGAACAGCGCGCTTGGGGGCGAGTTATGCAACACTTCAGAATGTTGGAAATTCAGTTGCTAGTAGAATTAGAGAAACCGAGATTCTTAACCCATAACGAGTTATGGATTAAGAGGGGGCGATGTTTGTACCCTATTACATTTACACCAAAAAAAATGGGCTTACTTAGGCCTAAAATGCTCCTCTCTTTAGCTAAGTATGGTTCATTGGGCCTAAGCATTCTTCCTTTATGAGCCAAGTATGGCTAACTAGGCCTCACAAACACCTTACATAGAAGCACAAGTGCATAGGTTCAAATCAAGCAAGTAAGGTGTCCCATCACCACAGCCACGTCAGATGCCACATCAGTAGTATGGTGGCCCGTCAGTGTGCCATATCAACAATAATGATCGACCAGACAATGCCACATCAGCACTAAAGTGCCACGTCAATGATAAACGCCTTTATGTGTCTATTTTGGTCTCAATTATGTGTATTGTTAGTGCTCGATTTTGTAGTTATTTGATTATTTTATGTTTTTGGAGAAATAAGCTTTTGCGGACAAATTTGGCTCGAAAAGTGATATTTGTACCCCCGAGATGAATTACTAAAAGCACCCAGAGGACGCGTTAAGGCACCCGGAAATTCATTATGCGCAACCCTAGTTAGCAATTCGGCGAACTATTCGCGAATTATACGCGAATAGTTCGAATCCGAATTTTACCCGTACCAAACGCGTTCGAATGCAACTCCGACCTGTGTTCGCCCGTTTTTCTGGCTATACCGAATTGTACGCGAATTTTCCGCAAAAAATTCGAACTATTCGGGGCATTTAATTGTCACTAAGCACACCATCAAAGGCGAGATTTTTTTATTAGTTAATAGTAAAAAAAATGTTTGAGTGGAGTAGGAATTGAACCTAAGACCTAAAGTTCACTAAGTGTAACCCAAACCACTGTGCCAAGCACAAGTTTTTGTTAATTTGTTCATATATTTTTTATATAATGCATTTTTACTTCATATATTGATTAGTCATCCATAACTATAAATATTTACTCTCTCCGTTCCACTTTAGACGAGTGATTATGGTTATTTTTTTGTTCCACATTACTTGATATTTTTCATATTTTTCCCACAAAACTACCAACATTACCTAACATTTTGTCTTGGAACCATAAATTTATTTTCAATTACACTAATAGCAATTAATGTTTGAAGTTTTTTCTCAAGGATATACATAGAAAACTTTTATATCTCTCTTTATTTCTTAATCTACGTGTAAACTCCTAAAACATCAACTAAAGTGGAATGGAGGGAGTATTAATTTATTATATATGTCTGGCATGAAAAATTTGAATTTTGGAGGCCGAATCGATAAATGTGGCCGATATCAATACTGTTTATTGTGTGATGCCGGAAAACGAATTATACAAGCATACGTATACCGTTGAAAATTAGAAAGACGTGAATGGGACTATGACTTAGTCAATCTCATTATGTGAAACCACAAACCGAAGACCGGATAGTTGACCGAATTTGATTTTTACAAATCCGAATAATACCCGAACGTTTGCCGTTCCGTACGTATGCCGAATCCCGACTTGCTAACTAGGTGCGCAACCTAGGAATATTACTATTTACACCCCTGGATTTACTATTTTCACCCCAAGTGCTAAAGAGACTCCCGTGCTGGATAGGGGGATTCCATTGTCTTCTCAAATTCAAAAAGGAAAATGGCGGGAAAAGGACACTTTTAACTGCACAAATTCAGGATCGAAGTTAGACAAGTTTTATAGAGATTAAATTACCGAGTTCAATTGGGATGGACTTGAATGAACAAAATATGACATGTATGGGCGTTGGATTAAATTGATTTGGGCTGGAGTTTGCGGTGAGCAAGTTTGGAAGTTAGTTTTCGCGGAAAAACAAGGCAAGAGAGTACTCGGATTTGTTTGGAGGTATTTGGAGCGTGTTCTCGGATTTTCACATCCAATTGGGTTGATATGGGCCTATGAAGCTTAGTCAGGGTTGGTAATCGTATTTGAATCAGAAAGAAAAAGAATATCTTCAAATCACGGTAAAAAACAAAGGAGGAGATATATCGAGGTTTTCTTGGTTGTATTTCGGGGAAGTTACGCGTAGAAAAGGAAGATATATCCTATGGGATTATTTTATGCTCAACTGAGAGGAGTTTGGAGAGAATCAGCCGCGTACAGAGAATATAGAGGAGTTATTCTCGTGACTTGGCCGTGAAGAAGAAGAAAGAAATATTGGAAGATTTCGTGAAGATTTTATAGCCCATTGATGTATAAATAAGGTTTCATAGACTCACAGAAGGGTTGTCGAGTAGTTTGGGGTCTATACGTAGTTTATGGGAAGCTCTGGCACGAAGAAATCACGCTGCAGAGAAAGTTGCAGCAGCAGGAGGAAGAAGACGAAGCTGAAGAACATTAGATGACCCAAGTCAGTCGCAGATAAGTGTGGTTTATCCACGACACACCTAGTATCGTTCCCAACAGTCTTATATCTTCTGTATCGTTAGTAACAGTCGATCTGCAACGCATATAAACGTTGCAGTTGATCTCTTTTGGTGATTTTACATGTACTTTCATCTTTAAACACTCTTTGAGCCATGTTTCTATCTTTTGAGAGTTTGTACGACATCATGAGCTAAACCCCAACACTGGGACAACGGAGGAAGCATAATATCATACATGGGTAATTATATTTAATTCTTATATGACTTTTGCACTAATTAAAATTGAATTATGATTTTGATTAATTAGTTGTCATCTCGTTTGATGGGTCATGATTTCTTAGATGTTTTGATGTTCCATGCTTAAGACTTACACTAATATTTTGAAAATCTGCTTTGGCAAAAATAAGAGTCCATGTCTTTATTTATTCAGCTATAATTGTTTAAAAAAATTAATATTTGAACCTTATGTTATGAGTTTGGTGGAATCCTGAGTCCTAGTACCTCTCGATAAAGTGACAATCTTGTATATATTTTTGTTATTAAGTCTTAAAATCAACCTCAACGAGTCCGAGTGAACGGCAATCTTACTTACCACTTTTCTACAACAATTAAAATCACATCAATTTTTGGCGCCGCCGACGCGGACTTGTTTGTTAGATTTTAGATTTTATTTTATTTTTATTTTTAGGTTTATTTTTTATTTTATTTTATTTATTTTATTAGATTTTACTCTGGGTATTTTGTTTTTGGTGTGCAGGTTTTGCTGGAAATTAAAGGTCGAAAGTTGGACTTGCCTAAAATAGCAGGAAATCCCAATTTTTTTAGATTTTATTTATTTTTGTTAGTTTTTATTTTTGGAACTTTTATATTTTGTTTGCCTGTTTGTATATATTTTATTTATATAAAAAAAAACACAAACACGAAAGCACACGTGCACTTCATATTGCATCGTCTGACACCGATTAGTAGGAAAATACGTGGTTTAGTACGGTGAACCCTTTGGGCGTTATCATCCGAAACACCACAAGCCTTAGCCTTGTACCTTTGACCAGTCTCTGACTGTAGGTATATTTTGCTAAAAGGTAACCCAAGCCTACCCAAAATAGTCAACCCAACATTTGAATTTGCACGTGCATATAAAAAATGTCGAATTGGTATTATAATAGCCAGTACAGTGAATACCCGACTGATTTTCAAAATGGACATTATCCTTATTATGACCATAGTGTGAATAGTGGTTGGGAACGCCCTTTTGAGGGATATGGGTCATACCATGGCGATCCCAATTACTATCCACATGCATACCGGTCATACGAGCAAGATTCTTATATTTTTCCTCAACTAGAAGAGGCACGTAGGATACTTGAGTCTACACGTAAGTTACTTGAGTCGACACATAAGTCAGCTGAGACAAATAGCTTAGTTATGGACGAAAGAACTGTAACAATGAGTGAACCTTCTTTAGAAGACACCCTCAAAAGGTTAAAAGAAAACTTAGATCCAACATTAAGAGAACTTTCTTTGGAACAGACCCTTGAGAGGATAGCTGAGTCGACACATAGACTTGAGTTAGAGGCACAAGAAAGAATTGCTCGAAATAATCTTAATTTCCAATATAGTGCTTCCAATAATACCCTTGAAAATGAAAATATTTATTTACATAATCAAGATGACGAGGATAGAATTGGAAGCAATACTTTAGATAAGGTTCAACCATATTCATATTACTATGATGATGAGGATAGTACTAATGATGATGGGGATAATGTTGATGGAGAATTTGAAATAAGTAGGCATAGTGATCATGATTTTTCTACTCCAATTGAGCTTTATAATGATAATGTTAATTTTAGTTCAAATCCAAATAATTTTAATGATTATTCACCTATTCAAAAGGACGAGGATTTGACTAAAGATAACACTTCCTTAGATGATATAGTATTTCCTTTTGATTACAAAGCCGATGATGGTTTAGAGGAACATGTATATTTTGAGTTTAGCGATTTAGAAACAGTAGACTTAGAAAAACAAAATGAACTCGTAGAGATGGGTGAGGATGTACCCGACTTAGAAGAATCAATTGACCATTTTCAGGAATCGGATGACCTTGAAATTAGGGAAGTTGTGACTAGTCTTTCTAGAGACGCTGAAAACTCTAAGTTTGGGGGTGATTATCATTCTCCATGTGCTTTAACTCTTAAAAAGGTCCCTCACTTGGGACTTGACATATGTGCCTCAACCATTTTAAAAGATTATCTTCATACACGTTTTCCTGAACCTAGTGATGTCCATAAGGAAGTTCAGTTGTTAGAAACCCATCCTCTGGTTGATGTGGTTTACCCAGGCTATGATACCCATATTGACTTTGTTTTCCAACCAAATATTATTTTTTTCCAAATGTGGGAACGTTTGAATTTGAAATGTGTCAATTATTAAGTTCCGAGACTAAACCTAGTTATTTTAGGAAAATAGAAACGACACATTTGATTAAAAATAACCATCACTCTCATTGTGGTCAACTGTGTGAGTCAAAACTAATTGACTTAGAGGATCCTCAATTATTCAGGTTATTATTATGTGCTTCTAATTTTTTCCAGACCTTAGAACCTAATCTTTCGGATCTTACTTATGAGGAGGTGCAGCCCATGAAAATATTTTATTTAGAACCCTTTATAGAACCTGAACCACAACTAGATATGGTTGTCTTAAACAGGAAATTAGGCAAGGGTGTGCTATGTTTATTCTTGGTTTGTTGCAGTTTCCTTTTTATCTGTATTAACACTTTTTGACGCAGATGATCCACAGTTGTTTCGGTTATTGCTTTATGATATGAGGTGATTAATTATTTCTTATGTCTGGCTGAAGACTATAAACTTAGCACTTCTTGGGAGGTAACCCAATACTCATGCAACACGGTAATATATTTCCTTAACTCTTTTTCTTCAAATGGTAACAATTTCTCCTTGTTCATGCTTTTAATTTTATCTTTAGAACATTGAGGACAATGTTAGATTTAAGTTTGGGGGTTTCGGAGAAACTTTTTAGTTGCATTATTAAACTCCAGAGACTAGAAATTTATGCTTATTAAGGATGGCACTAACCAATCTAAGTGGATGGAAACGTCTTGGTTGTAGGAGTTGAGGAACCAAGGTCTCGTGGTGTTGGTGCTTGTGCTATTACTTTTACAGATAGTGGTTAAGTATTTTAAATGTTATTTGCTGGTGCTTATAGTGAGAATTTTCCTATCATATGTGTTATTGGTGGTCCTAATTCTAATGATCATGGGACTAACCGTATCTTGCATCATACTATTGAGTTGTCGGATTATAGTCAAGAGCTTCATTTTGTCCAGACCTTCACTTGCTATCAGGTACGAATTTTATAGGTTTTAGCTATGCTTTTGGTCTGTTTGTGATATTGGTGATGATATTATTTGGTGGTTTTCTGTGCTGAAATTGTCGAATCAGCTGATGCCTACATATTTGCAGGGCTAATATTCAATGATTGTAGCTCTGTGGGATACTCACTTATTCCAAGAAGGAAAAGGCAATTATCGTTCAGCCTGATCGGGTTATCATTGCCAACAGACCTGCGTTTGGATGTGTTTTGATGAAGGAATTTTGACATCATTGGCTAAGAAACTTAAGAAAAATACAACTGCTTATGAGAATCACCGCAGGATTTCAGATGACGTTATGCTATCAAGGGATAGTGCTACTATTGATGGGTGGTTCCTGGTTTGATTTCCAGAAACTGAAACTACCCGAAGGGTGCAGATGGGAAATTTGCATAAATATTATCCGTGTTATCTTCTCTCTCTTGTTTTGAAATTATTTTAAAAGTAGCTCAGTTAGCATGTATATATACGGGGGCTGTCATTGCAGGTATGAATTTCAAATACAGTATGGGTCTATTGGTTAGTCAGTTGGTGCAACACTTGGATATGCACAGGCTGCAATGTATAAACAAGTGATTGCTTGTATTGGCGATGGAAGTTTACAGGTAACTGCTCAATACAGATCGACAATGTTGAGATGTAAGCAAGTGTTGAGATCCATGATGGACCTTACAATGTGATCGAGAACTAGAAGTACACTGGTTTGGTCGACGCTATTCATAATGTTGATGGAAATCTTTGGACTACCAAGGTATATTGTCTTCACATTGGGATCTATTTTATAGCTTGCTTGGGTGATATTAAGATTTGGTAAAAAAAATCTGTTTGATGATTATAAATAGGTTCAATGTGAGGAAGAGCTAGTGGAGGCGATTGAGATTGCGACTGAAGTTAAGAAGGATTGGTTGTGTGTCATTGAGATTATAGCACACAATTAATCAGGCGATACAAGCAAAGAGTTTTTTGGAATGAGGGTACCAGGGTTTCTTCTACAAACAGTCCTCCACCAAATCCTCAGTTCCGAGCCTACTGCTGGCACTATTAAGAAATAACACACATTCCTAATTGCAACGGTGTTACCCCCTCGATGTTGCTCGGTGTTCACTTGATCACACGCACACGTGTATGTTATTTATCATCATTTGTCGAATCTGTTGTGACTCTCTGTCTCTCACTCATTTACGAATTGTTCGATTTAATAGTGTAGCTTGGTAGAGACTAGAGATCAATGACACACACACAATCATATAAATACTACTCCCTCTGTTCCATTTTACTTGATGTTGTAGAACTTTTCACGCAGATTAACGAACATCAAAGAGAGTTAATTTTTTTTCCAATTTTACCCATATTAATACCTTTTAAAAAAAATGACCTAGTTTTTAGTTTCCAGATTCTAGTGAAAATTTACTAATCCCAGTATAATTTACTTGATATATACCAATTTTTTATAGATTAGAGTATATATCATCCATGATAAATATTTAAAAATCAGAATAATTGTTTGTGTTGATTACGATGAGAATTTATACTTTGTGATTCCAAAATAAGCAACGCGTAATTGGGGGATATGGAAACTAATTGGGGGATATGAATTACTTCCCCCAACCAAAGGTGGCTGTTAAGGGGTGTTTTTTGGGTGCGAAAATACTAAAACACCCTTAGATTAATTAAAAACTTTATGAAATGATTGTTATGCCCTTTCCCCTAAAACATAAAATTCAAATAAAAAAATTCATATATCCCCCAATTCCATTTGTACCGGCACAGTTAGGGTTAGGTTTTGAAAAAAAAAATTCTTCCTTCATCTTCTTCCTCCTCGTTCATTCTTCATCGACGATTAATCGTTGAATCAAAAATTTCTTCGTTGACTAACCTACCATAACCATGCCTCCACGAAAGAAATCAAAAGAAAAACGGAACACTAAATCGGTTGCTCAACAAACACATGAACAAAGAATCGAGAACATTGCTCACCAACTAGAAGAGGACGCAGCATCGAGCTCGGATGATCAACCACTCATGGCTTCTCTGAGAAGGTAAGTGATTTTTGAACTCATTTATGATTGTTTGAATCGATTTGTAGACATGGGTTTAGGTTAAAATCGCCAACAATAGCTGAAACTGTCGAGTTACAGACAGTACCGACATAGGATTTGTGTTTGAATACCAATCCGATTCATGTACCGGCATAACATTTTGGTTGAATACCATACCGGTTTAAATTCCTGAAACTGAATTTTTTATACCGGCATAGAATTAGGGTTGAATGCCATACCGGTTTGATTCCTGAAAATTAAATTCTTGTACCGGCATACAAATTGGGTTGAAGACTATTCCGGTAGCCAACTAAAAACACACAGGAACAATTTTATTTGTACCGGCATGCATTAGTTCAATAAGTTAATGCCGTTATTACACTTGAAACATTCAGGAACTTCACTAAAATTGTGCTTAATACCGACGCACAATTTTTGTTGCGTAGGACGCCGGTACTTAAAAACCGGCATGCATTAGTTCAATTAGGAAATGCCGGTAGTACACTTAAAACATTCAGGAACATCAATGAAATTTTGCTCGATACCGGCACATAATTTAAGTTGCGCAGAATGCCGGTACATAAATACCGGCATGCTCGATATTTAAACGATGATGCAGGCTTATTCTCACTAAGAAAAGGAGGAAGGACGGTCTGGATACTCCTCAGTCCCTGCCTCCACGGGGGAAAGACGTAGGTCGCAAGAAGTGTTTGGGGTTTCAAACAATAGGGTCAGTTTGGGAGAGTGGCGGTGAACGTAGTGCACTTGCAATCCGTGAAGGTACTGTAACAATTGAGGAAGATGAGCATGATGAAGGGGAAAGTGAGGAGGAAGATTATGAGGCTCCTCCAAGTCAATTAGCAAGCCAAAGCGAAGTTGGTGGGACGATTCAACAACCAACACAAGGCAAGGTCAAGGGCAAACACAAAGTTAAAGGTTGTCACCTTCCTCACATTGATGACATGATACCCGATAATGATGATGGTAAACTTTGGGGTCAAGCTCAGGAACCGAAAGTACTCTTTGGATACAAGCACTCTTGGGCTCGTACTATTTTTCAAACCTATGTAAGCATTTTTTATTTTGTGCATGTGCATTGTTTTATCTTTTTACATCATCTCTTAATCGTATTATCTCTTATTTGTAGGATCATACTAAGGCTGTGCGTGTTTGCTCAAAACCAAGTCATTGCTGAGTGGAAATTGTCGTTGGAGCATGAAGATGTCCAAACATTAGTAAAGAACTCTGGTCTGTATTCTTTGGTTGAAAATTACGTGAATCCAGATATTGTGACCGTCAATTGCTTCGTCGAAAGGTATCATGGTGAAACTGATACAATGCACTTCCCGTTTGGAGAGATGACCTTGATTCCTGAAGATGCTCATGCCATTCTAGGCTTGAATGTTATCGGCAAATCAATTTCAGAAGGAGTTGAGTCTCGGGACCTAGATTGGATGAAGTTGCACGATTTGACTAAAAATATTTTTGGTTGGGACTTCAAAACTTCTTCGGATAGCTTTTATGTAGCATCGAACGGAAGTAAGACGAAGACATTCAAGCTGACGATGCTTAAGAAGTTGTTTGAAAATACAAAGGCTAGAAGCTTGGATGATGGATGGGACCCTGCACAGATTCGGTATACAGCCGCCGCGTACCTGTTATACATCTTGGGGACTAGGGCATTCCCAGACACTAATGGCAACATGGTAAGTGCAAACTTTCTCCAGTACCTTGACCCGTTGGAAGGTGTCTATGGCTATTCTTGGGGCATCGCGGTCATGGCACATTTGATGTCGGAGATGAGAAGGGCTTCATTGGCTAAAACAAACCAATTTGTCAGGAATTTCACTCTACTTCAGGTACAAATTTCTTTAATCTATGTTCACACGTATATTGTTCACATGTATTCTTTTAACTTATGTTCACATGTATATTGTTCACATTGTATTAGGTGTGGTGTTATGAACACTTCCCAACCTTGTTCAAGGACTGCCAATTCTTGAAGATCAAAGACCTTCTTGAACCCGATACCCCTAGAGCTTAGAGGTTCGAGTTTAACAGTAATCCGAAGCCCGGAAACAAAGGTCGAGTCATCGATATGAGATTGGCTCTAGATGCTATGAGGAAGGAAGACATTGTGTTCGACACTTATAAGGAGATTAGAGGATACCGTCAAATTCCAAGAGATGTTGCATTTTACAAAGGGCCATTGTACCACCCAAAAGGATACATTATGGCCGATCCAAGACGTGTGATGCGCCAACATGGATTTAAGAAATTATCCCATTTTATGTCGGCCTTTGTTGATAATTATCGTCTTTCCCTTTCTCGGTGCAATTCAACTCCCAACAAGTTGCATGTAGTGTATGATCCAGAACCGGAACCATCGTATTGGAGTGAAAGAGAGCCACGTCATTTGGTTTATATTAGTAAGTGGGTGATTGCGGATAATGGTTATGAAGTTGATGACATCTACATGAGGGATTACCTAGAATGGTCACATCCTTATGCCGTGCGCTCTCCCTCCGTCGAAGCTCCACACCAAGAAAACCCTCATGTTGAAATTCCTCCACCTCCACAACCTACGATGGCCCAACTTCTTAAGATTTTCGGAATGGTGGTAAGTTTTATTAATTGATTATAGTCATTAAATGTAAACATAATCATATATTAACATATATACTGATTATGTGTTTGATGTATTAAACTAGCGACGTTGGCTTGGAAAGGTTACGAAGATGTTAGTTTGCAAGCACAAGGACGGAGTGGTGTTATCTCTTCAAGAAATCAAGGAACTCGAGGAAAAGCTTCATAGAATTGAAGAAACCGACCCTACTATAAAAGCTATGTATGGGGAAACAAGGAAGGAGCCGACCCAAAAGAAACAAAAGACCAATCTAGTGGAAGAGAATTGATAACAATTAGTGATGGTTAACTCTTTAGTTCTTTGGTTACGTCAAAAAAAAAATTCAAGCTTGTTCTTTGGTTTATATTGTGGGTTAACTCTTTAGTTATTTGGTTTATGATGAACATGTTTAGATTTCTAGTTTGAATCTTATGATTATTCCGGCATAGTAAAGCTCAGTTTTAGAAATATCGGTACACAAACCGGCATTAACGAAATGATCAAAACACTTCCGGTACCTTGTCCGGGCATAGCAATTATTATGCCGGAACAATCAGTTTACAATATTTGGTTCCTATATAAAAACTAACTTGTACCGGCATTGTGGTTTTTGCTAAAGTTGATGCCGGTATTGAAAATTTCTAAATACTCTTAAATATGTGACAGAAAACTGGCATAGTAAGATTCATTTTGAAAATGCAGGTATCTAAAGCATCCAAATACTCTTACAGTGTTGACATAAAACTGGAATAGTTGAATTGATTTCCTCAATGCCGGCACTCTGCTTAATTCATTTCAAATTCTATTTTATTTTGGTCCGAAGTAATCGATTACATTGGATTGGAAACTTTAAATTAAAAAACAGTGAATGGATTGCACTTAGTTAGAGATAATCTATTTCCATCCCTTTTCAACAATTGTGGAGCCTTTGAGCATTTCCCTAATCTGTTCAAAGACATCGTCCGGGATGGGGGTGTCAAGGATCATCCTCATTGGCTCTTCTTATTTTTCAACATATTCCTTCCCCTTCATATAACACCCATCACACCCATCGATAGGCTTGCATTGGCCCTTGTGGTTTTCTCTTGACTCTGCTAGTTCAACAGCTTTGTCAAACCATTGAAACTCATCGCACTTTGGGTGATTCAAACACCTTAGAAACATTCTTCCATTTTCAGCATCATCAGTTTTTGCAATCCAAAATCGGCGTGTCTCATCACAGCTTCTACACTTTGAATAAATAAATGGACAGTCCATGTCTAGGTGAGAAGGTGACTTGCAATGATGACTCTGTAAGAGAAAATTATATTAGTTATCCGTCATAGTATTGAAGAGTATGTTGTTAGTAACTATACTTACTTTGCAAATAGAGGTAGATGATGAATCCCCCATTCTTTGAACCGTGCTTGCTTTCTTGAGAGAATGATTTTTGTTATTTGGTGCTTGGTTTGTGTAGTTTTTGCCAAAGGAATGGGGGATGTTATATAGAAATGAAGCTCCAACGGTCATATTTTTCAAAAAACTAGCCGTTTTTATTTCGAATTTAACCCATTCCGGCATATAGGTTCTTATGCATTGAATGCCGGTATTGTAGGCATATTTGGGTCGTTTCCTGTAAATAAATTCTGCATTACCGGCATCTTCGTTTTATAACATTTCGTGCCGGAACATACTACCGGCATAGGCGTAATTCCTTGTACGTATGCCGGTACCCGAAATTGAATGCCTAACGGCTCTTTTTTAAACCATACACTAGAAAACATTAGTTCCGGCGTGGGATCTAAGTTATTTAGAGTGCCGTCACTAAAGTGGACAAGAGCCGTTATGTCCACATCTATTTAAAGGAATGGATACACCCATTGCACTTGATACCCCAAAGATATATCTATGATGGATTATCAATCACCAGCTGCCAAGTTCATCAATTACCTCGAAAAATAAAAACGTATGAGGAACATATTGTCCACACCGACAGGAAATCAATCATCAACCACGACCAATTCTGTTGCCGCAATACTAGAAAAACTAAGAAGGAAGGAATAAACCACAAAGTCAATTGCCGCAATAGAAGAAGATATAATTAAGAGGAAAAAAGAAGAAAAAGAGGAAGCAAAGCTTGAACGTTATCGTCAAAAATTAGATAAGATAAAAGAGGAAGCCGAGGGAGCGGTTAAACGTCAAAAAGAAGCTAAGATAGAAGCGGATGTTGAGGAGGAAACATAGTGGATTAGAAATTAATACATAGTATCGGATTTGCTGGAGGATCAACGCCCTTCAGATGTTTTTTGGGGTCTTGTAAGGACTGGTTCTTACAAGCATAACATGTTTGACGGCAAGAAACGCAAAATTGATTACGCTGATCAGATAGTACACATTCGAACAACTGCACTCATAAAATCATGTCTCAAATACAACGAGTTTCTTGCAAGATACAGTGGTGATATGTATAAAGCTCAGGATGCATATACGAAATGGAGAAAAGATCCTTTTAGGAATTTCGAAGCTGCTTTGCTTGTTGAATCTCGTTCCAATAAATGATGTTCGGTGTATTTGGCTTGATATATTTCATTATATATGTAACGTTGTTTATGTGTTTAAACTTTATTCACTTATATGATGTTAGTTTGAATTTGCTTGAGATCCTATTTTTGTGCTTAATGATGTTTATTTCGTCAAGTTTCTTTCACAAACCGGCACTCCCGATGAGTTACATACGATGCCGGTCTACAAAATCCGGCATACTGGATATGTTTACACACTATGCCGGTTTCACACACTAAGAAGTTAAAAAAATCATTAACTTTAAATACCGGCGTAATAGGAATGTAATTGACTATGCCGGAATTCTGACGGTTACAATTTCATTCAACTTGTTTGACGGTTACAATTTTATTCAACTTGTTTGACGGTTACAATTTCATTCCACTAATTTGACGGTTACAAAATCTTTAATGAGTCATTGGAAGGTTACAAAATCGTTGGTTTCTTTAATGGCTCATCGGTTACAAACTACTAATGCTATATAAGTGACGGTTTTTGGAAAGAAAAATATCCGATCTATTCAATCTCTCCCTATTTTTTTCATCTTCTATACCAAAGCAATGGCTCGTTGCAAATCTCGTGATAAACCTGTTGATGATGCGCAACATAGTCCTGAAGAGTCTCCTGGTGAAGCGGATGTAACAGATTTGATTCGGTAAGTGATGTATAACACAAACTCTCCTGTTGAATTGAAGTACTTTTAGGGTTTATCCCATAGTATGTAACACAAAGTCAAACTTGTTAGGGTTCATGACGGATTGAAAATTCTTCTAGTCAATTTTAAAATCATTATTGATCAATACCATGCCTTTGTTTAGGGTTTACCAACTATGCTTGTTTTGATGAACTAAGATTGCTAATAATTCTGTAAAAAAAATCCAGAAAACTGGCATAGAATTATAATTTTGGGATGCCGGATTCAATACCGGCACTATCGAATTTTTGTTGGCAATGCCGGTTAATATTCCGGTGTATACTGCTTGGTAACATACGATGCCGGTTTTCGATCCCTAATTTTTTTAAATCCCTGGATTGAATTCAACAGAAACCGGTATTCACCTTATTATTCTTTTCTATGCCGGTATATGTTCCGGAACTATAGGTATGGTAACAAATTATACCGGTTTTTGTTTCATACGGCTTAGAATTTTCTGAATAGAATTCAATATAACCGGCATAGACATATTTATTGCCGATAATTCCGGTATATATTCCGGCGTAGTTTATATGTCTATGGAGTATGCCGGTTTTATGTGTGTTCCTATTATATGTGGGAATCCAGTATAAAACTCAGTTTAACGTGTTGGAACATAGGTCTCTCTCCCCATCAAAGGACAAAGGAAAAGGAAAAGCTGTTGAAGAATCTAAACATAAGTCTTCTCGACGTAAACGTCAAAATCCGGCTACTTCTAAGGTGAAAATTCGGGATCATCCTATAAGAGACTCAACCAGCACTGATGATGATGATGAGAGGGAAACTCCACCAGAACCGGAACTAGCAGGTGGCTCATCCTCACAAGCTTAGGACAAACTGATGATGAAAAGGCACCCCCACCTCACTTCCCTGATAAGTACGACTTGATTCCTGACAGCAATGATGGCAAACATTGGGGTCAACCGATAAACCCACAACTTTTATTTTCGTATAAAGACTCTTGGGCTCGTTGGATCTATCAAACTTATGTAAGACGTTTGTATCTTGTTATTATATTATTTATTTGTGATCAATTTAATTAAGTTTATATGTTTTTATAGGACCACAGGAAAGCCTGGCGTGTTAGCCGCCACCAACAATCGGATGTGTGGATTTTGGAGGATGAATGTACGGATGTTCAAGAAATAATCAGAGCATCTGGGTTGTATCCTGCGATAGAAAATTATGTGGCCACTGATACCGTCACGACAAACTGCTTTTTGGAGAGGTTTTATGGTGAAACTGACACCCTGCATTTTAATTTTGGCGAGATGACCATTATCCCTGAAGATGTCCAAAGGATAATAGGACTAGAGGTTCTTGGGAAACCGGTCAGGGTTGGAGATAACTCTAAGGACCTAGGGTGGGAAAAGATCTATGAGCTCACTGAAACTTTGTTTGGATGGAACAAGGAAACCACGTTGGAAAATTTGTACAAGAAACAAACGTCTCAGACAAAAACTATAACATTCGTCAAAATCAATCAACTGTTTGAGAATACGAAGAACAAGGAATTGACTCCCGCAAAAGCTCAACAAACTGCCGCTGCATATATGTTGTTCATTTTGGGAATCGCTATATTCCCTGACTCTAATGGTAACAGGGTGCATATGAACAACCTGCAGTACTTGGATCCGTTGGAAGACGTTCATAACTATTCATGGGGCACTGCTTTCTTGGCATATTTTTTTGGCAGAAATGCGTCGAGCTTCTAAAGCAAAAGTTCGTCAATTTAATGGGAATTTCACTGTGATTCAGGTATAGTGAAATACTTATTTTGTGATTGTTATCATTACATTTGTTAGTTTCCAACTATTTATTTTCTTATACATTTTATGGGCACAGGTGTGGCCTTATGAACACTTCATAGATTTTTTCATAGGGTATAAAGGATTGGAGATTTGGCGTGATTATGAACCGAATATGGCTCTAGCTCAGAAATACTTCTTCCGCGATACCCCTTCGCCTAACAAGTAACGGATTTTAGAAATGAGATTGGCTTTGGACTCGTTTTCTGTGGAAGATGTTGTGTTTGACCCTTATAGGAATGTCAGAGGAGTTCACCTTCAGAGACATGAAAATGTTTCATTTTACAACAGACCGTTATTTCATCCAAAAGGATTTGTTATGCATAACCCTCTCCGCGTGATGCACCAACTCGGTTACAAGCAGAAAGATCTCACGGATACATCTTATCATAAATATTCTCATGACTTTACTAAATGCCAATCAGATGAGAGTCATACTCTGGTATGCTACGACCCAGAACCTATTCTTGCACATTGGATCGAAAGGGAAGAAGAAGAACTTGTGCTGGATAGGGATGATTGGGAATTGGATGAGAATGGTTTTGATAGTGAACCAACATTCCTAAGCGGCCATCTACAGTACTCGCATCCTTATTTTGTACGCTCGGATACGGTATAGGTCCCTCCACCACCAGGATGTCCCTCCACAACTTTAGATACTGTACCCGGACTTCTACATCTCGTTACGTTGTTGGTGAGTTCATTACTATTCTCTTTATCTATCAACTTATAAAATTGTTCATACTAAATACATGTTTAAAAATTCCTTCACAGCGTCAACGGCTTGGAAATCTGTCAAAATTCATTAAGAAGAAGACCAAGAAAGGAGTGGTGCTGACCCTGAAAGAAATGGAGAAACTGAATGAAAAGATAGACAAAATCGAAGATCCAAAGGAAAAAGACTTGTGGGGCGAAAAGAAGAAGAGGGCACACAAGAAGCCAAGAACTGAGTGATTGTTTGTTTGTTTTATAGTATTAGTTTGGTTTATGTTGGTTTGTGTGGCTTGGTAAACTTTGAATATCTCTGTTTCATTTGTTTTCGGTTTGGAACATCTTAACTTCACATTTGGTTGGTTTAAACTTTGCTTATGTTATTTTATGCGTCTTGAAATCTATTATTTCTAAGTTTTTATTTTCCAAAACCGGCATAGTCGATATCGTTAGTTCTACGCCGGTTCTCTATTTAGTTCCAGAATGAACATTTTTTTATAGAGTTCCGGCATAGTTGGAAGCGCCACAACTATGCCGGTACTAAAACTCTCCCTTGTTACCATTAGAGTTCCGGCAGTGTTATGTATTTTTTAATAATGCCGGAAATGTAAAAATTATATCTATACTTTTGTGGTCTTATTCCTGCACAAAAGAGAACATATATTGCAACGCCGGTACTATTACCGGCATAGTAAAGTTTGAATCAAATCACATTGGAACGTACATGGCATATGGTTTAATGATTACAATTCAAACTTCCAAAAAAAAAAAAGGTGGCGTATTAGTAAACCACATATATCCAAATTACTCATCATCGCTTCCACACTTATGAAGTTTCAACTCCTCCTCTTCAAGAGGTTTCTTTGATAAGGCCAAAGAGTCCCATAATTGGTGATTCTCCTCATTCAATGCCATCCATCCCTTCCATATATTTGGATCTAGTTCCTTGTTTTTAACCATCCCACAAATAGGTGGCAATGGACAATTGTCCTTAAGTTTTAGAATAACGAAATGATTGTCGTTCACGTATGCCAAAACAACTCTTCTCGTCTTAAGGGATCCCTCGCATTTTTGCCACTTTGGTGTAAATGTTGTGACTGCGGTGGGGGTAAAATAATGAACAACACAATTAAATATATCCGCTACTAGATTCCCACAAAGCGGCATCCTCATCCAATATTGAGTCGGAAGAAATGCCATCTCCTGCTCGGGTCCTAACACTTGAGCACACATATCATCAAACACCTCATCATGACCAACCAATTGCTCATAAAAGCTCCTCTTATTCAATAGTTGATCGGCCATCCTCATTCTAGCATATAGGCTATGTGTCATTCCTTTACTAACAGCCGTATCGAAGATTCCTAGTTGTTGGATCACGGCATGATAGATACAATTTCCATCTCCATTGACATCATCCGTGTACACAATAAACTCGCGAATAACCTCAGGAAGTTGGTCTATGTAAGACTCTATCTTCGTATGATAAGTTCTAATTTTCCTACCTGTTCTGGGATCCTTATACATCTTCATATTACCAACTTTCTGCTTTATTATATCCAAACCACCATCTGCAATCCCTACACTCCAAATGTCTTTGGTATTAGACGGGAGAATATTCTTCCTTGGTCTACCCCTACCTCTTTTCCTTTGAACGTCGGATACATCGAATATCGGTATAGCCTCGGAATGCTCACCTTGTTGTCCTTGGCCTCTTAATGTTGGTACCTTCGGCGGCCTTCCCCTTTTCCTTTGAACATCGGATACATTGACTATTGGTGTACCTTCTGAATATTCACCTTGTTGCCCTTGGTAGCTTAATGTGGGTACCTTCGGTGGACTTCCCCTTTTCCTTTGAACCTACGATACATCGACTATTGGTGTAGGTTCGTAATTCTCACCTTGTTGCCCTTGGTTGCTTAATGTTGGTACCTTCGGCAGCCTTCCCCTTTTCCTTTGAAAATCGGATACATCAACTATTGGTGTACCTTCGGAATGTTCACCTTGTTGCCCATGGTAGCTTAATGTGGGTACCTTCGGCGGCCTTCCCCTTTTCCTTTGAACCTCCGATACATCGACTATTGGTGTAGGTTCGTAATGCTCACCTTGTTGCCCTTGGTTGCTTAATGTTGGTACCTTTGGCAGCCTTCCCTTTTTCCTTTGAACCTCCGATATATCGACTATTGGTGTAGGTTCATAATTCTCACCTTGTTGCCCTTGGTTGCTTAATGTTGGTACCTTCGGCGACCTTCCCCTTTTCCTTTGAACATCGGATACATCGACTATTGGTGCAGGTTCGGAACTCGTCGATTGTTGTTGAATTGATATCGGTTCCTTCCTAGGCCTACCCCTTTTGTTTGGAACGGGCACTTCCACGAATCTTGCTTCTGAAATCTCACTTGCACATAGATCTCGTTTTTTAGTTTCCGCGAGTTCCTCTTCACGTCGAGTCATTGGTTTTAATTCTTTTCTTTGTTTCTTCCTTGAAATTTTAGTTTGTGGTCTACCCTGAGGATCTCCCTTTGTTGGCTCTTCACTTTGTGCTATCCATGGCCGTGTAATCAGTCTTAGTTGGCTCAACAATACTTTTCGGCTAGCCGAGTTGCCACGTGAGTAAGCTTCGTATAATTCCTTGGCCTCCTTTGTATCCCATGGTGATTATCCGGGAGCTTCCGTAGGGGGGAGGTCGAAAGTTAGTTGCTTCCAAAACGGATCAATAACATCAAGAGGTATCAATTCTTCATACTTCACAAGCATATGACGACACGGAAGCCCCAATGAAGACATGTCGGGACAAATACACACATCACCCGGTTTTCCGTAATTTTTCTCATATTGCATTTGTCTCATCATATGTTTTATTGCCCAATGGGAGACGTTAAACTCTATTCCTTGGAGCAACTTAGTATGTGGAAGAAATTGAGTCATCCTTTCCATTGAGATTTTCTCAAAAGCCTTCTTGATCCTATCGATATCGGCCTTAAAGTGTTGCTCCATTGCCTCGGTGACCATAACCACGTTTCCCTGTCCGGACTGGATGAGATCTTTAAATCTCCCATGTGAGGACTCCGCTATACTAGTTGCTTCATTCCCGTAATGTCTATAATGATGTTTCCACGCACGCACAAATTTTTCCTTGTACTTATCCAAAAAATTATCCCGACAATATGAGACGGCACTTGGATACACTTCGTTATATTTGGCAATAAACATGTTCAATCTCTTTTCATACATGTCCTCGGTAAGAGACCAATAAAATTTCTCCCAATCCTTTAGAAATTCCAACCACCTTTTATGATTTTCATCATGTTATTTGTCGACTCGCTCTTTAATCTTTCCTCTTTCATTTTCTTCTTCTTCGGGTGATAGTTTCTCTTTGCTAACATCTTCCTCCAGTTGAGCGACCATTCTCTTCTTAATATCAGCCTTAGAGGGTTCAAACAAAGCATGACAATGTTTTTTCACATTTTCACCTATATGATATGTACATAGGAAATTTTGAGCATCCGGATATACGTCGGATATGGCATTTATTAATGCGTCGAATTGATCGGTTATGATGACCTTCGGACCACGATTTTCCGGGAACAATAATTTCAATTGTCGCAATGCCCAATGATAATTGAAATCCCTCTCGTTTTCCATTAAAAACCAAGCCAATGTGAATGTTACCTTGTCCGAAGTTTTCCCCACGATGTTGAATAACGGCATGTTGTATTTGTTTGTCTTGTAGGTACAGTCCATCATAAGAACATCACAACATGTATGAGCCAATTGTGAAAGCAAAGGATGCGAAATGAATATTTGAAGTGGCTTCTCGTCCGGACCTCTTTTAATGATACGCGTGTAGTTGTGATCCCAAACTATCTTCTCAAATTCTTGCATAACACTCCTCCCTTCCCATTCCAACCTTTTAATGGTTGCTTGTGCGCTATAAATTGTAGTGAGCGAAGAAACGTTCGTCTTATCCTTTTCCTTGAACGTTCTGAGAATCACTCTTGGTTTGATACATGATTTTGTCATCATCTTGACATCCTCGAATTGATCAGGTTTTAGCTTCGCAACTAGGGAGTGACCTTCAAAATCTTTCGGATCGGGGTGGTTGTGACGGCCAAACCACACCTTACATTCCCATTATTTTTCTTCTTCTTTTTCTCCTCTTAGATAGAATACAAGCTTAAATGGGCACTCATCATTCCTCGTAACTATATTGTATACCCTCTTAATCTTCTTTTCATATACATAACCCTTTCTCTTATGGCTATTTTTCTCATTGTATTTTCCACTTCTCTCTCAAACCATCTCAAAACAAACATTTGAACGTTGACTATTCCTCACTAAGACACACATGTTCTTAAGAGCCGTCTCTTTTGCCCAAGAAATTGCTTCATTTTCATATTTTATTCCCTACATAAGGACAACAATGGGAGATTACAAGCAAATCCCAACATAAAATTGTAAAAACTAGGTGAAATTATTGTTTGGTAACATACCCGAGGTATTTTATAGTATTCCGACGTATCCCGATGGAGCGGTTTGGAGATTGGTTGATCGTTGAATGTCACAATCTAAGGAATGAATGAAAAGAAAATTGGATTAGTTCAAAACCGGCATTGTCGATAAGAAAACTAAACTGTCGGGATTAATGACCGGCATACATTGTAATTGACTTTCCATGCCAGTATCAAAACCGGCATTCGGATAATTTCAGTTCCCATTCCGGGATAAAGTTCCGGCATAGTAAGTTCAAAGATAAGCATGCCGGTAGTTAAGTTCAACATATCACTAACTTCTGTATGTTTTTCATGTAAAACCGGCATCCTAGACATTTAAGTTTCCATGCCGGTATGTAAGTTCAAAATATCTTTAACTTCTGAATGTTTCAAGTGTAATACCGGCATCCTCGACATTTAAGTTTATATGCTGGTATCATAAACCGGCATTGTCTGTCATGTACTCACACTACCGGTTTTAATATTCCATAGAATATTCGGTGGTAGGTAAAAAGTATAAATGTGTACCGGCATGCAATCTTGGTTTGAATACCGCGCCGGTTTGTTCTTGATGTAGTTGCAGGAATTCCCACACTACACCCTATTCAAGATTTTATCAATATTTATGACACAATTTGAAGAATAAGGATCTTTTTATTAATATGATCTTAAAAGAATTACAGAAATCAAGAACACAGAACACTTAATAAGATTTTCTCTCTCCTAAAAACTTTCTTAGCACTCTAAAATTCATCATCCTCTCTGGAACTATTCATTCCCTTTATATAGGCATTTACATAATGGATTACAGCTCATGACATCTCATTTACAACTAAGATTCCCTTTAGTTTCGGATCTGGGTTCCTGCGATAAATCACAATTAGCACCGCCTTAATCATTCGCAGGATTTATTGATTCATCGCAGAAATGTCACACTTTTCTCATTTTTCTGTCGTTTTCATCTAGTATGTCATTCCTTACGTTACTTTAAGATGTATCGCAGAACTGTTGCTTATTTCGCAGGAATATTGTTGTGACAATATTATGATCCTACATCTTGCCTCTTCTCATATCTTTTCTGCGAAGAAGGCAAAGATCATGAGAATTTAAGTTTCTTGATTTGCCGCAACTCCTTATCTTTTACCCGACAAAATTCCTTATTTTACGTTTTTACCATTGACACGTGTCAATCCTTACTTCTTTACCGATTATCCCGGTTACCCATTCTTCATCTATAAATAGATGTCCCACTCGAGGATATGCCTTCTTTCACCTTTTCTCTTTTCTTCAACTTCTTTCTTTTTTGTCTGCAACTTTTTCTTTCCCGTTATCCTTCCTGCTGCTGCTTTAATGGAAACTCAAAGGTAGGTTCTTATCTTGAATCTTATTTTGTTCATGTTACATCATTTCTATCGCCCGATTTTCTTTATAATCCCCATATTTTGTTATCTTTTTCAGTAACACTACCTCTCATATCAAGATTACTATCAAAAAACCTAACCCTAAGGGTCCTCAGAAAAAGCGTGTTGGGAAAGCGAAGAGATCTGAGAATGATAAGGTAGTAAGAAACATTCATTTCTTTAAAATAACAATATTGTTGCTTCTGTTTCTTATCTACGTTATTATTCGCAGAGTGAAGGGAATATTTCTAGACCTCTTAAGCGTTCTCGCCAAGTTAAAGCTCTTTCAGATGAAGTGGATATTCTTGATTTTTTGCCTACAGACCCTGTTCCGCCGCAAGATAAATCTTCTCTCTCTCCTTGCGTGAATTCCCATATTAACACCCATACTTCTTCTCCATCAATCCCAAGTGAAGTTTTTGATGCTAATATTTCCATCTCTAATAATCCCAATATTTTAAAAGTTACGATAGATGAATCTATGATGGTTGGAACTATGATAAATGAATCAACAGCAAATAAACCTGTGATGAATGATGCCGTGTTGAATGAAACTGCGGTAAATGAGACTACAGTAAATGAGACTATAATAAATGAAGCTACGGTGAATGATGTTGTGGTAAATGAGACTGTAACTGCGACTAATCAAGTTCCTTTTTCCATTCCTACTATCACGAATGATTCTAATCAAGTTCCTGTAATGAATGATGTTGTTGAAACATCTTCCTCTACTTCTCTTCCTTCTTCCCAAGAAATAGCAACAGGGGTTGAAGCTGCCTTTCAAATATTATCTGAAGTTTTGAACAATGCTATGAAATCCTCTACAGATCCTGCGAAACAGGATGTTTATATGATTCTAAGCAAGCATCTCGGATCTTGCGGTTCTTCATCTTCGCTAACTGCTTTAGAAAGTGAGGTTGAAATCTTGAAGGAGAACCTTCAAGCAAAAACTTTAGAATGTGAACTTCTCGATCACAAGCTTCGCAATTCTGAATTGGACTCGAAAATCTTCGTAGCAGGAATGATGATCTGAAAGGTATAACTTTCTTGCCTCTGCTTTTGCCTCAGTAAATCTTTTTTTTCTATGTACTCAATTTTTCTTTATTTATTTGTTGATACATATTTAGCTTCAAAACATAACCAATTAATGAAGATACTTGAATGGGAAACCATCGCTGATGAAGCCCGCATTGAGAAAGAGTCTTGGAAAAATCAATTTGATAGATTGAATATTCTTCACACATATTCAATTGATGAGATAAATAATCTTAAGAATGAGAATAACCAACTAATTTGTGAACGATATCGCCTAAGTAATGAAGCCACTCAACTTTTATATTCGCTAAATCAAACTAATTTGAAGGTGGAATATTTATCAGATGAAAACAAAACTTTGTCTCAAGAGAAATGTAGTTTTGTGAATAAAACAATGGTTTATTCGCAGCAATTGGGCAATCTTCAAAGGTTGTGTGACAGCCAAGAGCAATCTCTTCGTGTATTGAAAGATGACATTAAAAAGATAACCGAATCATCTGCATTGAACAAGAGAAACTTATAAAAGGTAGATTAGCTCTAAGCGTAAAAGTCAACAATCTCAAAGATGACTATGCTCAACTGAAGAAATCCCATTCCTCCTTAAAAGAAGAAAATGCTTATCTTTTTTCTAAAGAGAAAAGTATAAAATCTCGTTTGAAAGGTAAAGTTGGTGATACTTTTGATGATACCATGAATCAATGAAAGAGTTGTTTCCTTAACATAATTTAAACTTTATCCTCGTAAAAGGAAGGTAGTCATTTTGACTGCCTCATCTATTAATTTTTTCATTGTATTTTCCCATCTTATTTCTTGTGAGAATTTCGTCTAATATGCAACTTTTCTTCCGCAGAATCTGAGAAGCATCTTCAAGCTTCTATCTCTGATCTGTCTACGAAGTTGGCCAAACTTCGCAAAAAGAATACCATGCTTTCCAACTCTCGCAACAGAGCATTGAGAAGATTTGACTACCTTGAATACTTCAAGGATATAGAGATCAGAAACCGGGAAAAGAATTGCCTCCGCAAGGCTCATTTAGGCGCTGAGGTTCTCGTAAACAATGTTCTATTCTCTCATTATTTACCTCCTATAAAGATCAAACCCTTGGAGATAAATGATAATGAAGTTCCTCGTCTCATTGATGAAGATCTAAATTATTCAAGTGATGAAGAAGATTTTTCCGAAGATGAACAAAACCCAACTAAAGAAATAGAAGAAGAAGAAAACCTTCCCAATGAAGCAGAAGAACGAAATCCTCCACAAAAGGCAATCACTAGTGATGGAGAAATAGAAAAAAAAATAAAACCCTCATAATGAAGCAGAAGAACAAAATCCTCTTCAAAAATCAATCTCTGGTGATGGAGAAACTCAAACTGAAAAAGATATTGCTGATGAAGATGATAGTAGCAAACAAGAATGATGAAATTAAAGAAGAATACTCTTTTTGAAGTTTTAAATCTTGTTTTATCATGTCTTCCTGCGAAATATCTTATTGTTTCCCTATCCTGCTAATTATTGTAATTTTTGAATCTTTATTCTTCCTGCAGTATTTTTGCGAAATATTGCAATTTTTGTAACTCAATCATCTTCTTCTGATTATATATTTTTATTAACCTGAATCTCCTATCGAAAATTCTTGTAACTTGATTGTCTTCTTTTTATTATCTTGATTCTTCTCAAGGAAGATAATGAAATATTATTTTATAATCCCCATATTTGCCCCTCATAATCTTCCTTGTGAAGTACGAATATATTACCATTGTAAGAAATCCTAAACTTGCCTCTTGTTGTTAAGTCTGCAATATGATAAATGAAGTATCACAAATAATTCTGCGAAAAATATGTTATATGCTTCGCAGATATAACCTCTCTTGTGGTCTTATTTCGCCTTCCTAGTTAAAGGTCTTATTATGCCACTTTTATGCGACAAGATCGCAGGACATTCTTACTTTCATATGTAATAATCCATTGATCTTGCTTTATCATTTATTTTGATCTCTGCGACAATATGATAAGTCTAAGCCGTCTTGTGAGATTAATCTCTTTTTGCTTTTTAAGACTTATGAAATTGCCGTCTTTGCGATGAAATCGCAGGACGTTTTTGTGATTTATATCCTCTTATCATTGATTTCATTTATCTCATCTTTTGATCTTATCATTGATTTCATTTATCTCATCTTTTGATCTTATCGCAAAAACCCATTGATCTCATCTTAACACTTCTTTTTAGGCTTTTTGGCCTGTCATGCGGCAATATGACGGGCCTAAATATTCTTGCGAATATAAAGTCCCATGACATTGATGTCTGTGTCACGCGACAATATGACGGGCTTAAATATTCTTGCGAATAGAAAGTCCCATGACATTGCCGTCTTTTTTGATACACAGCTCCCTAACGAAGGGTATCGCCCTTATCTCTCCCCCTGGTTGCCCCTTCAAGGATACGTACTTCTTCCATACAAGACTAGCTCCTCCCATCCGGTTCTAGAAACAACTAACTGTTTTCGTAGTCTCTTATCCTTTATGCCTATATGGATTATAGTTACGAGACTACACCATAGTGGGGTTTTCTTCGGGCCGAACACATCGTAAGCCAAGACTTGCCATGGATGGCCAGGGTAGGTTCATCCGTCCCGGGCACCCACAGCTCAACCGTGTACCTCGGCGCCTTGATCATACTTTGCATTCCTTAGGAAAAACTCCCGGGCGCCCAACCATGGTATAACCTTATATAGTTGGGAATCCAAGTTATCTCTCCCGGATAGATTTTCTATAATCCCAAATCTCCATGACTAGGTTCCAGCATAAGTATAGCCTTTCCCATAGCCATGCAAAGAGATACCCCCCTTATGACGTACTTTAAGGACATTGCCTCTTACGGAATAGAATCTGCGAACTAGGGTGTATGCCACAAAGGTTCGTCCCATTCTTATATGTTTTTAGGAGATTTGCGCCCGTCTTATGCATTTGCATTAAAATTCTTAATTATCTCGCAAATTATTGCGAAAATTTGCTTTGTATTTATCGGACTTTATTCTTGTGAAACATCTCTTTTATTCTTTCGCAATTGCTTGCGTATAATCCAGTCATCCTAGTTTTTCAAACCTTTTATTGATAATATTTTCTTAGATATTGTCTATTCCATGGTCTGCCAAGTCTTTGACCCATGTCTCTTCCTTCTGGATCCATTATCTTATATGCTCCAGTTCCAATTATCTCTTTGATGATATATGGCCCGTCCCATTTTTTCGCTAATTTTCCTCCATTTTCTCGCTGATATTCTGGTGTTTCTCGCAGAACTAAATCTCCAACTTGGAACTCACGTTTCTTTACTCGCTTATTATATTCACTAGCTAATCTGCGATAGTAGTTCTCCATATGTTGTAATGCTTTTTCTCTCTTTTCTTCTACTTCATCAAGTTTGTCTAGAATCATACCAGCACTAAGATTCTTTTCCCAAGCTTCTCTTTTTGTCGTAGGAATAACAACTTCTGTTGGTAATATTGCATCAACTCCATATGTTAAACAAAAAGGTGATACCCCAGTTGCTTCTCTTCATGTTGTATTATAAGCCCAAACTGCATTATGGACTTGTTGACACCATGTTCTATGATGCCCTTATAACTTCTTCTTGAGGATATCTGTTATTGTTTTGTTAGTTTCCTCAGCTTGACCATTAGCTTGCGGATATAAAGGAGTCGATTTTCCGCACTTTATCTTGAATGCATTAAGTAACATCTCTATATTTTTTCCTTCAAATTGTTTTCCATTATCTGACACCAACTGCGCAGGAATTCCGAATCTGCAAATGATGTTTTCAAATATAAATGTAAAAATGTCCTTATCACAAATATGTTGTACTGCTTTAAGTTCTGCCCATTTTGTGAAGTAATCTGTCGCGACAATTAAATATCTCTTTTGCCCTGTTCCTGGTACAAATGGTCCCACAATATCTAAACCCCACTTTCCAAATGGCCAAACATTTTTTGAGGATGTTAATGTTTCACCGGGTGCATGTATTCTTTTTGCAAATCGCTGACATTCTTCGCAACTTCTTGATAAATTCTTTGCATCTTCATGCATATATGGCCAATAATAACCTTGCATTTTAGTTCTGTATGATAAAGATCTTCCGCCGCTGTGATTACCAGCATCCCCACTATGTAACATTTTTAATATTTGTTTTCCTTCTTCTTGTGTCAAACATCTGAGGGAAGGCCCATTTAAAGATTTTCGATACAATATCCCATCTCTTAATTCATAATTTGTTGCTCTACTTTTTAATTTATGTGCTTCCAATCTGTTTCTTGGTACCTCTCCCCTTGCTAGATATGCGTGAATTTCCGCACGCCAATCTGCGATAATTCTACTTGATTCTTCGCCATTATTTTCTAATATCATTGCCTCGGCCTCCTCTTCCTCTTCTTTATTAATTGAAGGTGCTATGAGTGTTTGTATTTTTATATTTCTCGCGGTCGGATCTACCATCATACTTGATATAAACGCAAAAGCATCTGCGAGTCTATTATCTCTTCTGGTAATATGCCTCCATTTGAGTTTTGGAATTTTCTCAAATAATTCTTCTACAAGTTTCTTATATTTTTTCAAAGATATATAATTAGTTGCATATTCCCCTTCATTTTGGCGAATAATCAATTGCGAATCACTGGTAATTCTTGCATTTTCCACCTTCATCTCTATCGCAAATCTTAGAGCATGTACTACAGCCTCATAATCTGTCTCATTATTAGTAGATTCAAATTCTAGTCGGAATGCAAATGCCATCTTTGCACCTTCTGGTGAAATAAAAACGACTCCCACTCCATTTCCTTTTCCGTTGGATGACCCATCTACTAATATCTCCCACCTATTTGGTTCTGTTAAAAGATCTCTAGGATCCCCATATTCTTATTCTATATCCATCATGTCTTCTACAGCTTCATCCTCCTCTAAAGGAAATTCTGCGAGAAAATATGCGACAATTTGAGATTTTGGCGAGGATAAAATTGCATATTGGATCTCAAAATGCCCCACTTGTGCGTTCCATCTTTCAACTCTGCCTGATCTTTTTGAATTTTTCATTACTGATTCAATTGGTACTTTTGTTAGTACTTTGATTTTATGCGCTTGGAAATATATGCGAAGTTTAGATGCTGCATAAACTAACGCCAAAATTAGATTTTCAATCTTTGAATAGTTTTTCTCCGCAGCATTGAATGTTTTGTTGATGTAGTAAATTGGTTTTTCAACTCTTGCGTCATTTCGCAAAAGTACTGCGCTTAAAGCATGTTGAGTTGTCGCAAGGTACATTATCAATTCTTCTCCTGGTTCAGCCTTATGTAAAATGGATATGTTCATCAAATATTCTTTAATTCCTTGAAAAGCTTTCTCACATTCATCTGTCCATTTAAACTTTGTTCCCTTCTTTAGTATGTTGAAGAAATGTTTGCATTTATCTGATGATCGCGAAATAAATCTTCCTAGTGAGGCTAAAAGTCCATTCAATTTTTTCACATCTTTTACTGTTGCTGGAGTTGGCATATCCCGAATTGCTTGCACCTTTTCAGGATCAACTTGTATTCCTTATTTTGATACAATATATCCCAAGAACTTCCCAGATGATACTCCGAAAGTACATTTCTCAGGATTTACTTTGATATTAAAAAGCCGCATCTGATCAAAAATTTCCATTAGATCCTGCACATGATTTTTAGCTTCTTTGCTTTTTACCAACATATCATCCACATATACCTCTAAAGTTTTATGTATCCATTTTGCGAACACCTTTTCCACCATTCTTTGGTAAGTTGTTCCTGCATTTCGTAACCCAAAAGGCATCTTTGTGTAGTAATATAATCCTCTGGGAGAAAAGAATGCAGTATGTTCTTGATCTTCTTCCGCAAGTGGGATTTGATTATAGCCCTTGTATCCATCTAACGAAGATATTCGATTATTTCCTGCGGCAGATTCCACTAGCTGCGGGATATCTGGCAAGGGAAAACTATCTTTGGGACATGCTTTATTTAGATCAGTAAAATCAATGCAAATTCTTATCCCCTTATTTTTCTTGGGAACTACTACCATGTTGGCAATCCATTCTGGATATTTTGCTTGCCTTATAATTCCTGCATCAAGCATCTTTTGCAATTCATCTTCTATCTTGGCATGATAAGTGGTCGCAATCTTTCTTATTCTTTGTTTGAATGGTCTCACATTTTTGTTAATCTCCAATCTATGGCACGCAACAAATGGATCTATTCCAGGCATCTCATCCATATTCCACGCAAAAATATCTTTGTATTCTCGCAGAAGGTTTACAGTTTGTTCTTCTTCCTCCACATCCATCTTAGTTCCAATTTTCAGCATTTTTGGGTCTTCTTCACTTCCAATATTTACTTCTTTTGTTGGTTCTGCTGCGGTATAACTGGCTTCATGTTCTCCCATTAGTGTTGGTGTTTTTATTACCTCCGCTGGTTCATCACTTTCTTGCGATACATCGTCAAATATTCCTTTTCCTTCTTCTGATCTTATCATGTAAATCTTGAATTCTTCTTCTTTCCTTTCTTCTCTCCTCATTTTTCTGCGCTGTTTTCGCAACTGAATTTGATTTTCACAATTCTTTACTTTATTCTGGAAACACAACACTGCACAATCTGCATCTCCTCTAATCTCGCCAATTCCGCTAGGCATAGGAAACTTTATGCACTGATGTAGAGTTGATGATACAGCCTTGATTGCATGTGTCCATGGTCTTACCAACATCATATTATATGATGATTTCACATCCACCACGCACAAAGTTATCTGCGACTCTATTTCCCCCAGCGGAATTCGCACTAAAATTTCACCTTTAGGTTTTGTTAGAGATTTTCCAAATCCATGAATATGATATATTGGACTAAGCATTTCTTCATCTTTGTATCCCATTTTCTTGAATGTGTGGTAAAACATTATATCCACAGAACTTCCTGTATCCACCAGAGTCCTATTCACAACCCACTCTTCTGTATATCTTATTGATTTCTCTTTTCTTGTTGGTATAACAGACACTGTGATCACCAATGGAGATGTATGACTTAAATTCTCTTTTGGAATTTCTGCTGCCGTGAATGTGATCTTCTGTTTTTCCCAATCTTTTAGCGGTGATGCCTCATCTACCGTCATGATTTTCTTTCCTTCAAAATCTCGCTTGTGTATCCTTCCTCTAATATCTTCATGGAACTTATCTACCATCATCTTTGTTATTACATCACACTCCAATTTCTTTTGATTATCTTTGACTTCAACCATCTTTTCTTCCACCAATTTTCTTGATATTCTTCTAACTCTTGAATAATTTCTTTCTTTTACCTAACTTTTGCTATGATTTTCAACTATTCATCCCTGTTTCTGGGCGCCAAAATGTAGTTGTAGGAATTCCCACACTACACCCTATTCAAGATTTTATCAATATTTATGACACAATTTGAAGAATAAGGATCTTTTTATTAATATGATCTTAAAAGAATTACAGAAATCAAGAACACAGAATACTTAATAAGATTTTCTCTCTCCTAAAAACTTTCTTAGCACTCAAAAATTCATCATCCTCTCTGGAACTATTCATTCCCTTTATATAGGCATTTACATAATGGATTACAGCTCATGACAGCTCATTTATAGCTAAGATTCCCTTTAGTTTCGGATCTGGGTTCCTGCGATAAATCGCAATTAGCACCGCCTTAATCATTCGCATGTTTTATTGATTCGTCGCAGAAATGTCACACTTTTCTCATGTTTCTGTCGTTTTCATCTGGTATGTCATTCCTTACGTTACTTTAAGATGTATCGCAGAACTGTTGCTTATTTCGCAGGAATATTGTTGTGACAATATTCTGATCCTACACTTGAACAGTTGGGGAATTTTGTCCCGGCATATAAATTTGTATGAATACAATGCCGGTTATAGAGGTTCCGGCGTAGTATTCATAAAACGATCATGCCGGTACTAAGGTTTTTCAGACAGAAATGGCGGTTTCAAAAAAAAACAACAAATTTTCGACCTCTTTGAAGCATTGCCTGTGTGTTGGGGTTGCTTGTATGCTGAACATGTTTACTTTCTTGAGTTGGTTCTTCACAAAACTCTTCATAGTCTCGAAAATCACGATTCAAAGGTGTTGGTTCATCATACAAAAATTGTGAGTTGTTATCATTAACCGAAGATTGAAGATATGGTTGTTGTTGTAATTGAGCTAAAGATTCAGCAGATGCAAGTCTCTCATCACAATCATCTTCCATTTTCAAAAAAAAAAAATTCTACTCAAATTTTTTTTCCCTCCTTCTACTCTCAACTAACCCACACAAATTCAAATAAACATAAATACACAAATTATATCCCCCAAATCATTAACATTTTACTAGTCATAATTAGTAACTAATTGTGATTAGTGAGGGTTAGATTAGGAATTAATAATTTAATTATATAAGGGGTAACCCATCTAGGATATTTGGATCCCTATTTTTTCATTTAGCTATATCCCCCAATTAGTTTCCATATCCCCCAATTACGCGTTCAAAATAAGGGTAAATTAGAGAAAATTTGATGAAAATACTAAAACTCTCATCTATTTTGAATTTGAAACAAAAAATAAATCCTTAAACATCAAATAAAGTGGAATGGAAAGAGTAATATTCATATATTCAATTTGCTTAATTCCTTCTATTGAACATGTAATTGGGGGATATGAAATAGTAATTTTACTGTTCATACCGACATATTGTTTCCACACATTTTTTTTTACTATACGGTATAAACAGTAACCGCACTATTCATATTTTCCGATTAGTTTTCATATCCCAATTAATTATTCCTTCTATTTTGATATTCTCGAGACTCCATCAACAATTTCAAAGAGATCTGGTCAGAAATTTATTAGTTTTAGAGAAATATCTAGCGGTTACCTCTTTATTTGATTTCCGGGGTCAAATCAAATCCCACACTACACCCCTCACAAGAATTCATAATAATCAACACATCTTTAAAAGATTAAGAACAACACTTTTATTAATTGATTCACAAAAATGTTTCAAGAAATGGGAGAAAACAAGAATACAACCGCTCTTTTAACTTTCTCTCTCCTAAATGACTTGCTCAACACTCGAAAAAGATCTCTCCCTTCCTTATGCTTGTTCAACTCTTTATATAGGGAATTACATAGTGGATGACAACTAATTTGTCCTTTAATTTCGGATCTGACTTGCGATATTCTCGCAAGAGTTATAATGTCACATCTTCGCAAGCACTATAGCTATCGCAGAATCGTCACACATTTCTCATGTTTCTGCCATCGTCATTTGTTATGTCATTCTTCAAATTACTATGCGACGCTCATAATGTGTTATTAACCCAACTTCACAAATATGTCTTTTTTGAGATATTCTGATCCTACATCGATAGAGCGGTTCGGCATATGGGTTTTTACCAAAGGGTCCCACTCGTTCATCAGCCGGTTGTTCCAGAATTCCCGTTGCCAACTGTTCTCGATGCTAGTTGTTGATGATGGATTTTCAACAAAGGTCAAATCCTTAAAATCATGATACTGCATGTTTCTGATACTGCTTCAGGCATGTGACGATTCATATTTTACGAAGCCATGATGAACATGTCTTTCGAAAAGCCTCCACGAGCTGAGCGTTCGATCCCTGGCATTTCATTGTGCACTCTATGTAGAATAATAGAATTAGGCGATTCTTCTACATAATTGTTTGTTGAGAGGAACTTAACGCCTTCACGACGTCGGTGATACTCACTGTTCCCTAACTACATGAGAGCAAACCCATCTACATAGAAGAACGATAGGGCGGCTCTCCGTATGATTGAGAGCAATAACGCCTTCAAGACAGTGACACTCGTTGATCCTGACTATGTAGAGCTACCGTGTATAGACTCGGGGAATTATAGTAAGATTCGAGAGCGCCTTCAGGACTAGCCATCTCCTGACTATGCACATAGATTAATTCTGTCGTGACATTCGCCACCGAATTCCCAGAATGATCTATTATTGCTCTTATTCCATGGTCGAATCCACGCCCTGATCCCATGGAATGGCAATAACAATTGCTCATATTCCATGGTCGAATCCACGTCATGATCCCATGGAATGGCAATAATAATTGCTCTGATTCCGTGATCAAATCTACAACTTGATCTCATGGAATGGCAATAACAATTGCTCATATTCCATGATCGAATCCACGGCCTGATCTCATGGAATGGCAATAATAATTGCTCTGATTCCGTGATCGAATCTACAACTTGATCTCATGGAATGGAAACAACAATTTATCTCATTACCCCGATTTCATGATCAAATTCACTGTTAATCTCATAAAATGGTAATAGATAATTTTATTACTCCGATTCTATGGTCGAAACGATCCCATAGAATGGTAATGCCTATTTTATTATTCTGAGTTCATGGTCGAATCCACAGTTGATCCTATGAATTGATAATAAATGACTGCTTATTTTATTGTTCTGTTTCGTGAATTATTCATCACTGAATTTCATGAATTTGCAATAAATATTCAACCATCGGGCATCTGGACCATCCCTGAGTAAGCCCCACGGAAATAGTGTATTCGACAATGATGCACGACTGAGCACCCGGATGTGCGAACGAGCATCCAAAAATATGAACAAATGAGGAATCCTACACAAAATAGGAAAAAACAACAAATAATAATAAAATAATGGGAGGCGCCCAGGGCCGGGCCCACATGCTATGCCTTAGCCATGGCCGGTCCCATGCCTCCTCCATTATTTTCCCTATTTTTTGTTACTTTCATGAACTCATGAAAAACTCCTTCAATTTAGAAACTTTCCATGTTTGTGCAAAACTCATGGATTCATGAAATAATATTATAAAATAAGGAAAGGTACGTGGGACCGGGAAACATGGCCGGACGGCCATGCCTTAGCCATGGTTGGTCCCACACCTTACAATCCTTAGCCTATTATAATAACCATTCCCCAATTTCATGAAACTCATCGGTTTCAACAAAATTCATCGATTCTCCATAATTTCACGAATTCATGAAATAATAATAATAATATTATAAAATATGGAAATGCGTGAGGGCCGATGGCCATGCCCTAGCCGTGGCCGGTCCCAGACCTTGCAATCCCTAGCTTTTTTATAATTATTATTATTCCCTAAACTCATGAAACTCCTTCGTTTCAACAAAGACTCATGTATTCTTCATAACATCACAGATTCATGAAAATAATATTATAAAATAGGGAAAGGAGTGCGGGACCGGGCAACATGACCGACTGGCCATGCCCTAGCCATGGCCAGTCCCACACCCTACAATCCCTAGTCTTTTATAATTATTATTTTCCTAGAATTCATGAAACTCCTTGGTTTGAGAAAAAATCACGATTCCTTCATTATTTCTCAAATTTTTCTCAAATCATGAAAATTCAAGAGCCAACATGGTCACGTGACCTGCTAGCCTCTCACGGCAGTTTTAGATGTTAAAATAGTCTTGTTTTAATATTTACAAAATATTGATCAATTGAGCATACATGCTCATTCCAACAAAATCAAGAATTTCAGTCAAGATAAAACTCTTCTGAAAATTCACAATGTTGCTCGAACGCACATCAGAAAATACTGAAACTCTCAGTACGGAGACATGGACACCATAACACGTGCATGCCTTGATGACCGACCATAGTCATTCCTAGGGCTCGCACAAAGCCGGTCCCATATTTTTCATAATTCTGAACTAATTTGCTGAATTTCTCGTATTGGGCCCAAACTCTCTCCAACCAACCTGGGTATTTCTCAAACGGACAACAGTTGGTCCAGTGATCACCAAGATTCAGTCCCATGCTCTCTTGGTCAGTCCCCTATCTTTCATATTTAGGTTTTTCCTAATGTTGAACCCAACAGTAATTCAATAAATGATGAAAACGACACTTAATCATCGTTCTTTCACCAACTCTTCAACTAAGAAACCTGGTACACGCTCACTCGAGCAATTGGGAATAACATGGACGTCCATGGTCTCATGTGGTCGGTCCCTCCTTTGGCTATGACCTATTTTCAGCAATTCGTCAACTAATGAGCAATTCATCAAAAAATAGGGTTTTCGAACAAACGCTCAACAAATCATTATTCTGAGCAAGTTCAAACACTAATAAATTTATATTGATTTAGCAACCAACATCTGAATTAATCATATAATATTTGGTAGTCTACCAATATTTTAATATTTTATTGGATCACGTCACCAATAAATATTTCGTCGAATTGAGCAACATTTGCTCAAATATTGATCCTATCAATATTTATTAGTAATTTGTCGAATTGAGAAATACTTGCTCAATTGCACATCAAACTATCAATTCATCGGTAATTTTTCGAATTGAGCAATACTTGCTCAATTGCACGTCAAAATTCTCGATATTCAGTAATACTTCGAATTGAGAAATACTTGCTCGGTTGCTCGAATATTGACCCAACTATCAATATTCAGTAATTTATCAGTATTTCATCGAATTGAGCAATACTTGCTCAGTTGCTCGAATAATCCATATATATACAGTAACTCTTCAATATTTCAACAACTCGTTGAATTTACAATATTTACGTTCATGAATCGCTGAGCACTTTTCAAACATGCTCGATTCAACAAAACCTAGGCGCATTGCCTAATCAGTCAACAGTTGATAAACTAAATACACGTATGTCATATAGACTCCACGATTCGTGAGACATCAATCACGTCAAATTAGGGGATAACAACTAGGGATTTGGTCTGGTGGCCTACATCACGTGGATTCATCCACGACGAGAAATGTGCGTAAGTCGTGTCAACCCGCGGTTGAAGGAGTTATAAAAGTAGTGGATGCACGATCCGTCATGTTTCCACATGACATGGAACTGATTTTATCATGATCTTCCACTTTCCCACTTCTACTCGTGAAACCGTCACACTTACAGAGATCAAGGTGTTCACAACTCTGATAATATAAATAAGTTTCTGAATCCATGATTGAGGACGACGTTTTTGGTCTGCACAAAATTTCTCAAGTAACTACTCTCAAGAATTCATCAATCCATAAGAACTTATTCGAACTCAACAATTCACCAACTATTGCAAAAACCTTCAACAAACCCACAATCATTTATCATCATTGATCCCACATAATTCTCAGCTTCCCTCCTACAGATCAACCCATATCTCTCTTTGCGACTGAATTGACTTTGGAACGACCATTGACTTGGTTTAGGCCGGAGTCCTACATATTGACCTCTCGAATCTAAGAACTCCCTTTACATTGTATATGTGTGAGGTTAAACAGTTTTCCCGGTTCGAAGAGTCTCGACAACATGCTCGACTCTTTACTTTCCTAAAAAACCAGCGAACCGTTTTCCCCATCCACAGATTGGCGACCACAGTGGGAGCTTAATCTCTCGGTTGCAATCCCTTATTTTCACAAAAATGGTTAGTCTTAGGTCAGGGTCAGTTACAAACCCTAACACAAACATCGCTAGCACCAGCAACAACGATGAAATTCCAGAAAGTATTCCTGCTTCCAACAACAGTGGAGACACTACTCCTCCTCACACTAATGTAGAAAATCATTCTCTATTTGGTTGACATCCAGAGGAACTCAGAGAAAATCCGCCTACTATTGCTAATCTCATGAAGGTCCAGGAAGTTAATGCCAAAAATCAGACTAACATGGATGCGACGCAGAAAGAGTTGTGCAATTACCTCAAGACTCTTACTGACAAGATGTTAGACAAAACTCGAGAGAAAGGAAAAGACAAGGAGACTCCTCCAGCTACGAAGCCTGAAGTTATTCCAGTACCCGATGATGATGAAGCCCGCAAAGCTGCAGAACCTGAACCTGCCAGTTTCATCACTCGGGAAGACCTGGAAAATTTTATGGATGATCGAGGAAAACGCAATGCACCATATATCGATCGCCATCAACCTCCCTATTCCTCTGTTGTACAAAGGATCTCTTTACCAACAGTCTACACATCTCCAACATTCACGATGTATAGCGGAACAGGGAACGCTCTAGAACGCGTCTCTCGATTTGTGGAGGTACTTGGAGAACATGAAAGTAACCATGTTGTCCGTCTGAAGGAGTTCTCAAAGTCTCTGACCGGCCGAGCATATACTTAGTACAACAACATTGCACTAAGGAGTATCACTAATTGGGGAGAAATGGTTAATGCTTTCTACAGAAAATACTTCTTCGTCTCGGAGCATATTACTCTCTCAGATTTAGGAAGAATGTCTCAGAAGAATAACAAACATCCAAACGACTACATAAAGAAGTTCAGACTCTAGGTTCTGGATTGTGATGATCCAAATGTCACTGAACAACAACTGGTGGATTTGTGCATCAACGGGATGATCCCAGTCTATAAAGCCCTGCTGGAGAATCTCCGGTTTTAGACTTTTTCATAACTCCATGAAGAGTCCAAGCGATCAACAACTACCTCTCTGTCCTTGCTAGAGAGAACGAGAACTGTCAAAGTATAAGAATCGAAAGACACTCGGAGAAGTAATGCCATGAGTCTAATCAACAAGCAATTAATATGATTTTTAATTGTTGTTGTAGTAAATAGGTTGTTGTTCACTCAGACTTTGTTGAGATTAAATTTAAATGTTTAATGAAAATAATAAACAATGGCGAGAGTTACTGGGACTAGGATTTCACTGAATTCATATCAATAGGTTCAATTATTTATTCTCAACAACTATCGCTCATTAAAAACATGGACTCTTATTTTTGCCAAGGTAGATTCTCAAAATATTAGTTATAAATCGTAAGCATGGGACATCAAACATTTAAGCAAGCATGACCCATCAAATAAAATAATAACTAATTAAATCAAATTATAAATCAATTTAAAATAAGTGCAAAAGTCATAAAAAGAATAAAATAAATTCACCCATGTATGAAATTCGGATTTCTCCGTCGACCCAGTGTAGGGTTTAGCTCCTCATTTTTACAAAAAGAATGAATAAAAAGAATGAAAAGTATTGTTGCTCGGTGCCGGCTCTCGGCTTTGTCTCCCCTCCTATTTGGTCCTACTAGCACCCAATTTATACACAACAACCCATTACTCAAGCATCTTTTCAAAATATTCTTCCTTAACTCCATCAGATCTTCTCTTTAATGAAATATATCTCATGAATAATTTCTTTCTCCATTATCACAAATCTTCTTTATTTGCTACTACTAGAATAAAATCCTAGGGATATTATCTTTTTTTTATTTTTTAAATAAAACCCCATATTTTCTTTCTCCTTTACAATAAAAACCAACTCATAAATATATTATCTATTTTAACTTCAAGATATGGAAACTTCCTGTATAATAGGCAAGAAGATATATTTTCCTTAAATCTTTAAAATCTCCCATAAATTCTGTGAATCTGTTTCAAAATGAAGAAGGAGAGGGTGCATCTATCCATTTGTTAGGTGCCTTTAACAAGATCGGTGCTCTTATCTGAAATGAGGATGCCTTTAACACTTTTAAGCCAATTCTTCCAAAAATGTTTATTGCCCAAAAACACCTACAAACAAGTTTATTAGTGATAAAATGAGTCCCAACTAATGTATTTATGGGTGAAAATGCATCACACTTGCGTGTTCATCAACAATATAGTGTCAAAACTTCCATGAATGTTGCTGAGGGGAGTAAAAGAAAAGGTAAAGCACAACCACGTAAGAATTCCCATCCAGCGTCCAATCCCTCAAAAGCACCAAGGAAATATGGTCAAGCCAGAAATGCACAATCACCCGCTCAACAACAAAAAAATGATCAAAATCCACTTGACTTTCCCTTCTTTATTGAAGAAGTAATCGAACTATTGGAAGTCTGGATCCAAGACGGTGCGATCAAATTACCTCTTGTCAAAAAGGAACCAACTGGGGAATAGATGGAAAGTCAATTGCCATTTTTATAGGTATGTCAGTCATCTAAAAAGTGATTGTAGGATCCTGAAGCATATATTCAAAGAGAAAGTTGACTCAGGGGAATTGTTGACTGAAGGAGTGCACAAAAATCCTCTCCCAATTAGAACATTCACACTCTCTGAGCAGTCGGTCAAGGAAGCGGTCCAATCCCTGATTGAGCATGTATGTGAGTTACTGTACTTATCAAAAGCTCAAAGAAATGATATGTTTGCTACATTAAACCACATTATATCTGGAAAACGATTAGACATTCAGGAAATACGCCCTGAACCTCTATTAACGGACAAGGAGCTGTACGACCGTGGCTTCTCATCACAGTCCATATCAAAGAAAATGAATTCAAGCGAGCATTAGTTGATGTCGGCACCGCTGTTAATATCATCCCTCTAAAGAGTCTCAGAGCTGCTGGCATCACTCGAAAAGAAGAAACTCATGCTCCTATCTCAGTCAGAGACCATGAAGGGATCTCCAGAGATGCTTATGGTTACATCATTATCAAGGTAAAACTGACTTAACTTGGACTGAAACCAAGTTTTTCATAATTAGAGAAGACCCGGGATATGATATGGTTCTTAGAGGAGCATGGATTCAATATGTAAAGGTCACTGCAACATCCTCTTCGATTGCATATTTCTTTGTTGAGGAAAGCTCCGACCCGGAGGAAAGCTCCAGTTCAGAAGAGATGAAGGACTCTCCACCGTTTGAACATTTGGGAAAAGTCGAAGCCTTGATGGAACTCATACAAAATCCTGAAGAAAGCGCACATGAATTTTTCAAAAGGTTCCGCACTCAAGAAAGTCTCATTCCCATTCATGCATCTATATTACCAACTTTCAAATATGCAACTCTGATCAGGGGACTTGATCTTACTCATGACTCAGCTGTCTCCAAACATTATGAGTGTTTAGTCTCACCTCAGCAATACTTCACCAAATGGTTAGATGCCGAAATTCTCAAAATTCAGCATCTCACCAACACGGTCATTGACAGAATAATGACCGAGTTTCACAATCAGTATCCTAGATGCTCTCCCTTGCATGAGTGTCCACATGTACCTCAGAACTGGAAAACTTCATTGATGCGGAATCCTACAACACGAGGAGTTCCAAACCAGCAGAAGATATTCAAAGCACGAGCAACCAAGCTTAACAATTTCCGTGAAGGAGATTTGGTTTTTAAGGCAACTAAGCGCAACTTGCATTCTGCAAAGGGCTCTAACTGGGAAGGTGATCGAATTTTATATAGTGGTAAATAGAGTTGTCGTTCTCTCGGACTTGATGAGATTGATTTTAAGAATTAATAAACTAAAATAAAATAAAAATATATACAAAATATTGTCACATGATGAAGAGAGTTAATGGGACTAGGATTTCATCGAATTCATAACATATGGTTCAATTTATTTATTCTCAACAATTAAAGCTCAATAAATAAAATTAACATGGACTCTGATTTTGCCAAGGTAGATTCTCAAAAGATTAGTTGTAAATATTAAACATGATGTATCAAAACATTTAAGCTAAGCATACCTCATCAAATTAAATGACAACCAATTAATTCAAATCATATTTCAATTAAAATTAATGCAAAAGTCTTAAAAAGAATTAGATAATTTTACCCATGTATGAAATTCGCCTTCCTCCGTCGTCCCAGTGTTTGGGGTTTAGTCCATCATGTTGGAAACACACTCAAAAGTTGATTTTATTGCTCAAATAGATGTTTACAAAGATGAAATACAGAGAAAATGGTTAAACCCGGGTGTTTGCAACGCTTATAATTGTTGCAATACATTGTTACAGAGAACGATAAGAGGTTACTGCCAATGACATTGTAGAAGATACGACTGCCCAACACTTGTCATTTTTACTATAGCATGAACGACTGTCTGAAGTGGTCTTATGTTCTTCGTGTTCTTGGTGAAACAGCAGCAGAAAATAATCTTATGTAACTTGATTTTCTCGCTCTGTTGATGCTCCATACCTCTCACAAACTCCCCGACACCTCTGTGAGACTCCATAGGCCCTTAAATACCCATTTGAAGCGAGAATAAGCCATCATAACTCCATATAATTTCTCCATAACTCGGTAATATTCTCATGCAAGATACGAGAATTTCTTCCTTTTTTTTGTATCTCCTCCATGCTGTTTTCTCTGGAAAGCATGCTTCTACACATTCCTTACTCTTCCCAGATAATATAAAACACGCTGCTACCCATGTAAAACTTCCCAGAATAAAATACCCGAGAATAATAACCACCTATGTTTGCTTCCACACGAGATTGTAGCCAAATTTAGACGAATCCAACTGGCATACCATGCCTGTTAACACCAGAGTAACAAACCCAATCAATCTGATCCGTTGAGTCTCACTGAGTTGCGTATAAACTCCAACCCTAATTTAGTCATCTTTACTCCCTAATTTCTTCTAACTTGAGTTCTAGCCAAAATTCATCGAACCAAAGGCCCAAAACAATCATGTTAGGCTCAAAGGAACATACCCAAACAATTCCATCTATTTATTCTTGCTGAAACAAGCTCAAATTCGCAACCCTAGTTCTTCCATTGAAACCAAATATTTCCCGCCAAAACATAATTTATGAAATGAAGAAGATGGTTATCCTTTAACCAACGTCCTGGGTGCTGAATAACAAATGGGTGTTGTGGACAAAAATGGGTGACATATAGCAAAAGTGGGGGTCCGTATAGCAAATGTCCTCCGTGGGTGCTCCGAGCAACTTTTGGAGCCGAATTTTCCAACAATATTTATTTCCAAAAAAATACCTACAAATACATAAAACACCATAGTAAGAACGAAAACGAGTACTAACAATACGAAACATTGAGGACAAATTATACACATAAATGCATCTATCAAATACCCCCAAACTTTTTATTTGCTAGTCCTTGAGAAAAACTAATAAAAAATAAAACCGAGTTAATCTCGGAAGGGTTTATCAGAGGTATACCCACAAAACCATGACTTCTAATTGGTCACAAGTATCCAAAGAGCTATGAGGACATACAAATTCTCAACCTATCTCCAAGTGACTAAAATTCCAGAGAAATTAAAGGTGTCAGCTCTAAAGCTGACTGAAGAAAATGGGAGACACATCCGCAACACTGCTAGATAAAGAGATATCCGCTACACAGCTAGATAAACATTGTAAGATGCGTCCGCTGATTTACAGCTGGATAAGATTAAGAGAGAGAGAGAGAGAAAAATAAGAGGGACATCTGCTACACAACTGGACTAATTACATGTGATGAGTTAAACTAGTGCTAGAAAGATCTTGTGCCATATTGAAAGCGGACTAGCAAAGCAACCAAATGTATCTTTCTTCGACTCTCTCATAGTGCTCAGTAGAAACAACGTCTTCTTCGGTATTCAACTATTGATGATAAACTATCAAACCTCATAGAACCTTGACAATTAACTCTTCTCTTCGATTTCTTGCTTGACTTAAAATTTTCTACTTCCCTATGGCCTTATTGAACAAAAAAACTAATTATAGAACAAAAAGAACGTAATGATGATTTTTTTTTTAAATAGAGTAATAACAAGACAAAAATTTACATGGCCATCACCGAAGGACTTTAACACTTGGATCTTCGCAACTTGTAATGTCTTAGTATCATGAACTTCAATAACTGATATCGTTTTATTTATTTTTCTTTCTCTTATAATTTTTTGTAACCTTTGATTTTGAAATTTTGAATTCTGATTTTCTATTGTTGCTTCTAAACCTTAAACGTCTTCCACTTTCTTCATAGATTTTGATGTCTGTTTGTGGGAGAAAACTACTTATGCCGGTTTAGGTAATTTTGGGTGTGTATGGATGAGAAGTGAGTTTAAACCTTCAACAAATGTGTTGCACGATGAGCACTTTTATTTGAGATATAATCTATACAATTCTGGCCTAAACCGAAGACACGGCCGTTCCAGATTTTTTTAGGTCACAGGTGAAGGATGTGAGGTTGATCTTAGGGAGGGAAGCGAAGAAGGTGTTGAGAGTATGAAGGTGAAGGCTATTTTATGACTTGTTAACAGAAGGTTGAGCAGGCTAGAAAATGTTGCAGGCAGGCTCTGGGTGTTGAATATGATTAACACTTGGTTTTCTGTGTTGTTCGAACTTCTATTTTTGGAAATAGGGAGGAGAACCTATTTATACAAGTCATTAAGCCTTCTTCACGTCTCTCGTGGGAAGTGGAGGAAGTGGAGTGAGGGAAGAGTGGAGTTGTGTGTGAGTGTCACACGATTAGAACTGCCCACTTTTCCCATCTTGACTTAACCGCCCATGTCTTCCTAACACGTTCTTGTGATGGCGCGTTGCACGCTGTAAACCGCCAGACCAATACCCCAGTTTGTATCCCCCAGTTGTGACGTGATTAATGTCTCGAGTGTGTGGATCGCAAGACCCACAGAAAATAGTGCAGGGTGAACCGTGAACTTGGTATAACATCGCATGCAGCTATTTTCAGGTGACCATTTGGAGGCTGTATAGACAAGCCATGCCTTGGTCGGTTACCCTGTGAAGAAGAGTTACGGATGGTAGTCATAGTGATACCTTGTTTTCTGGTTGATTTGCACCCTAAGCCATTCGTCCAATCTTGCAAAGATGGATGGACGAGATGACTCGTAGCCTTGCTTGCGACCGTTGGATGGGAGGCGCGCATGCTGCCTCTTTCGGCCCAAACGTTTGCATGCTTAGAGAGTTCCAATGGAGGAACCGATCAGCCCTGCATGGAGGTAGTTCAATGGTGTTCATGCCCATGCCTGCTTGACTCGCAAAGATTTAATCTAAGCCACTCGACTCAGGTGGAAAAGACAAGTGGTCGAGATTAGAATTTATGGAGGGGCCGTGACATGTCACCTTTGGGCACGCGTACCGAGGAGCTTGACCACTGTCGGTCTTGGCCGATCAGCTAGGCGTGAATCCGGGCCCACGGTGGTCATGATAGCATGCTCGGTTCCTTCTAAGTCTCCATCTTGGCCTTTCGTCCAAGCCTGCGAAGATGGACGCTCGAGATGTTTCTGCGCCGCAAACCCTAATTAGGGTTTTGGACCGGCCACTTTGGGCGATCGGTTTTGGGGTGCGTGTGCCTCTTTTGGGGAGACCGACCATGTATGAAACATCTTGGGTCGACAGTGAGCATGTACATGCTTGCTTTATGACCCTGGGCGCAATCTAAGCCATCCAACTATGCCAGCGAAGTCGGATGGTCGTGATCGTTTTGGATCTTCTCAACCTGCATAAGGCGTTAATCTAGCCTTGTTTGGGCAATCGTTTCTTGCACCACGGCTTGCCTATGAGGGAGTCGGTCATGTAAGTATAAAATGGGCCTTCCAATGGTATACCATCACTTCACTACTTTTTTTAGGGTATAATCTAATCCGTCCAACTATGCCGGAGAAGTTGGACGCTCACGATTAAAAGGAACCCTAGCCGTGCGTCATGCTCACTTTGAGCGCACGTTTTGGAAGGACCAACCGTAGGTGGTCTTGAACGTTCGGTCATGCATGAAGGTGGGTCCAAGGTGATCATGGTGGCATGCTCAGGACCCCCTGAATCTATATCTACACCCTCCATCTATGCCTGCAAAGTTGGACGGATGAGGTATATTTTTGGGTTTGTTTTCAGCAAGCGAGACTAACACGGGTAGTTTTCCATGCGTTCAACGGGGCTAGTATAACCTGACGTCAGGTAGCCTACGGGTGTTTGCACGTTGAACACAAGGCTTTAATTAAAGCATTAATAGTAATGTTGTATACCTACAGAAAACCGGGATGGTTGCTACATGCTCCGTCGGGATGGTTGCCACATGCTCCGTTCTGGGTATGTTTTAATTCTCAGGGATGGTTGCACATGCTCCAATGAATTAATATGGCGAGAAGTATTCATCGCCTGAAGGCTTTATCCTTTGCAGGACGTCAGCTTACAAAAATTGACTTTTTACAATTTTTCCCTTTAAATAGAAATCCACCATCAACAATGTCGCTCCGATTATTGATGATGATAAGATTCTACTAAGAGAGAGTCGTAATCCAGTAACTAAGACTACATTGTGAGGTTGGTTTGTCTTTCTGGCATTTCCTGACCTACTTACCTTTCCATCATGTATGGTTATGTCCATCACGGTTACCCTCTAAAAGGAACAAGTTCTCTCCTGAATTTCAAGGATCTCAATGTCTTTTTCTCTAATGTCTCAATAGGTTGTTATCCATAGCATTCCAATTTCTATCTTTTCGGTGAGAAATAATATGTAAACTTAGCTAACTGGATACCATGTGATGCTAGAAGTTTCAAAAGTGCAACTAAAAAGTTCTTCCCCACCCCTAAACTTATATCTAACATTGTCCTCAATGTTCTAAAGATGAAATTAAAAGCATGAACAAGGAGAAACTGTTACCACTTGAAGAAAATAGTAAGGAAAGATATTACCGTGTTGCAAGAATATTGGGTTACCTCCCAAGAAGTGCTAAGTTTAAAGTCTTCAGCCAGACAATGGAATAAATTAGTCACCTCGAAGAATCATAAAGCAGCAGTCGGAATAACTGCGGGTCATCTGGATCAAAAAGTGCTAACCACAAGAAGAGGAAATTGCAACATCCCAGGAAGATATCCAACACACCCTTATCTATTTTTTTTGTTTAAGACAACTACATCTAGTTGTGGTTCGGGTTCAGGCTCTATAAAAGGGTCTAGATAAAAAGTTTTCATCGGCTGGATTTCCTCAAATGCAGTATCCTGAAGATCAGGTTCTAGAGTCTGGAAATACTCAATTAAGAACTTAGAAGCACATAACAATAACTTGAATAACTGGGGATCCTCTAAGTCAATAAAAATTGACTCACACATATGACCACAGTAGTGGTTATTCTTAAGCAAATGTGTCGACCTTAATCTCCTAAAGTAATTAGGTTTAGTCTAAAAACTTAATAATTGACACATCTGAAACTTATACGTTGCCACAATTGGAAAGAAGGTTTTTGGTGGGAAAACAAAGTCAATCGTGGTATTGTATCCTGGGTTAACCACATCAACCAGAGGATGGGTTTTTAACAACTGAACTTCTTTATGGACACAACTAGGTTCAGGAAAAAGTGTATGAAGATAATCTTTTAAAATGGTTGAGGCACATATGTCAAGTCCCAAGTGAGGGAATTTTCTAAGAGCACATGGAGAATGATAATCACCCCCAAACTTAGAGTTTTCAGTGTCTCTAGAAAGACTAGTCACAACTTCCCTAATTTTAAGGTCATCTAATTCCTGAAAATGGTCAATTAATTCTTCTAAGTCAGGTACACCCTCATTCATCTCTACGAGTTCATTTTCTTTTTCTAAGTATATTGTTTCTAAATCGCTAGACTCAAAATATACTCGTTCCTCTAAACCATCATTGGCTTCGTAATCAAAAGGGAATACTACATCGTCTAAAACGGTGGTATCTCTAGTCAAATCCTCATCCTTTTGAATATGTGAATAATTATTAAATTTATTTGGATTTGAACTAGAAACATTATCATTATTAAGCTCAATTGGAGTAACAAATTCCTGATCACTATGCCTACTTATTTCAAATTCTTCATCAACACTATCCTCATCATAATTATCAGTATAATAATATGAAAATGGTTGAACCTCATCTAAACAAGTAGTGTTACCAATTTTATCCTCGTCATCTTGATTATGTAAACAACTATCCTCATTTACAAGGGTATTATTGGAAACACTATATTTAAGATTATTTTGAGCAAGTTTTTCGACAATCCTATTTGTACTCTCAGTAAATTGCTTAAGAGTCTCTTCTAGAGACATCTTTGTTGACTGATCGTCTGGAAGAATGTTACAGGTTTCTTTCACAAATAAGGCATAACTCTTGAGAGCCTATTCTAGAGAAATAGAGGGATTGTTTTGCTCATATGACTGGTGGGTGTGCGAATAGTAATTGGGCTCGCCATGGTATGGACCATAACCTTTAAAAGTTTGATGTTCCAAACCACTATTCACACTATGGTCAAAGTAATGTTCATTTTGAAAATCAGTCGGATAATCATTGTATTGGTTGTTATAATACCAGTTTGACATCCTAACTGCAAGGGAATTCTACACAAGCACAAACAAGGTTGACTCGGCCAAAACAAACCTACAGATTTCTAGCAAACAAAAAGCATGATGGCCCCACTTAGATTGTTTCTAGACCAGCTTCTAATCCTTTGAAATGGAATTCATTACAATTTAAGAAAACCCCCCTGGAATCAATCCAAGTCAAAGTAAGTTGAATAGAGGCGAGGGAAGCTGCGTGGAGCTTTGATACCCAAGGCCTCACCGGAATTACAAGGTGGCGCAATCACGCATTCAACTCAGAGAAACCATCATGAACTTCGAAGTATGCTTAAAAGAGTAACCAATATTTTTTGAATGACTTTCCTATTAAGCTCATTACCCTATTGGTCTCGTTCTAGTCAGTATTTTAAGCTTAGGTTCGCATTTGGTATCGTTTTCCTATGGCGGGCAAGAAGAGAACGGTGATGAGATCCGAACCCTTATCTTGTATGGCCAGTCCTTTCCCTTTACTAGGAAATTAAAGCAGCCGTATTCAAGACCTCAACATATATGCATACAAAATCATCCAGTAAACCCGCTGACAGGGGATTCGTGGGTGTTTAGAATTCTTACCTCCCATTCCAGACGGGGGATGAACCGTTGAAGTCGACTCGGGACACTAACTCCTATGTCAGTGTACGAACCCGAGGGGCTGAGACAGTATCGTAACTGTCGTCCTTCCCTGTGCATATTATATTCAAAATAACCCTTCCTTAGGATTTTAAAAATAATGTCCAAAAGAATGTCCCAAAAATAAAGTCCAAAAAAAAGTCCAAAAATAAAAAGAAAAATTAAAAAAATAAAATCCTATTGACAGTCTCTAAATATAAAATAAAATAAAATAAAATAATTATTTATAAAATCTTCTTCTTCACTCCATTTGGATTCCTCTTTTCTTTCCTTTTCGGGCTTTGCCTTTATTTTCAGCACTTTCTCTTTTTCTTTAGCTTAGGTCCAAATCTGAAAGCAAACAGGAAATACCAAAACGCGTAAAAAAGAACAAAAATAATAAAAATAAAACCTAAAAACAAATCTATACACAAGACCCGTCGGCGGCGCCAAAAATTGATCGAATTTTATATAGTGGTAAATAGAGTTGTCGTTCACTCGGACTTGATGAGATTGATTTTAAAAATTAATAAAATAAAATAAAATTGTTTGTACCGTTATAAAATACACGGGAGCACGCAAATCAATACAAGGAGTTATGCATGGTAGATTAATATCAGGATCCATGCATGGAGGTTTCATGCAATATTAATTCCAGGAGTTACGCATGGCAGATTAATGCCAGAAGTTATGGATGGCGTGTTAATGACAGGAGTTATGCATGGAGGATTAATGCAGGAGGCATGCAGGGAAATTTAATTCAATTTATGTTATTTTTCAATTAAGGGAGGAGAGAATTCGCAACTGTATAAATAAGGGGAATTATAACCCTTAGAGGAAGAGGAAAAAATGGAGAGGCTACCTAACACAGAAAAAATCCATTGTAGTTCGATAATCGATAAAACACACTTCCCAAGGGGATTCGTCTGTGGATGTAGGAAACCCGTGCCGAACCACGTAAAATATGTGTCCCATTTCTTATTATGTTTTCAACCCTATTTCCATCAACAACACCAAAATCAACGTGTTTAGTACCTGGAAATATTTCTGGGTGCAAACATTGGCGCCGACTAAGGGGATCGAGTGAAAGAAACGTGTTTTCCCGTGCAATAAAGGTTTTACAAAAGCTTAAAAGTTATTTTCATGAAAGAGGATGTTCGCATTCTTCAGCAGAAGACTCGCCATATCAGGAAGGGTTAACATGGATGCAAGGAAGAAGAAAACCAAAAAAAAAAAAGAAGATCTGGTGACAAATCTCAAAATCCGTCCGAGAAAGACTTCTTTGGTCGTTGTTTTAATCAAAAAATGGTGATGGTCCACTAGAATCTATTTCCAGTTCGTATTGTTAGTGGTGGAATCACTTTCTAGTTCGTGTTGCTGTAAACGTCAATGGATCCGATTACAAAAATAAAATAAAGCCCCTGCAACCTCCGTTCGAAATGGGAGGTTTTAATAGATGAATCTCGCGAAAGGCGTTCCCAACAAACTTCTAGGAGGTTCGCTCCTAAGCCAATAACACCGGTTGGAGCTACCGATTTAGCTACAAGACCAAATAATGATCAGCGCCAGAAGTATTCTGCCTGAACTGGTCAATGCGATCAGCACGAACAACACATGCAAAGGAGATAAGCATAAGTTTTTATCCTTAAATTTCATTAAATTATTTTTGACTTAATTTCATGAATTAAAGCATACATTTTTATCCTTAAATCTCATTAAATAATTTTTTATTTAATTCCATGAATTAAAGCATACGTTTCAATACTTAAATCTCTTTTATTTTTAATTTAATTACATGAATTAAATTGCGCAATGAACAGGCTCAAGCTTAGTGAAGTCCATAAAGCGTCATGATGAAACGTTCAAACAGTTTTTAAATTCCCTACATCATAGAAGCAAAAATTTATGTGTTCGAGAAACTTTTATATGCACTTGGGGAAGAAACATGATCGAGTTCGACGTTCATGGATAACGACATGATCGAATTTGAGGTTAGTGCATAACGACATGATCGAGTTCGTGGTTCGTGGATAGCGACATGATCGAGTTCGAGATGATGATTGGATAGACCCTTCAATATTTAGCCTTGCATCACTTTGCAAGCACCTAAAGCCTCACCTTTCACGTGAGCACATAAGTCTTGCTTTTATCGCAAGCAAAAAATCTCGTCTTGCACGCGAGTATGAAAGACTTGCACCTTGGAAAGCATAAAGTCTCGTCTCAACCACAAGCCCAATGCCCGATATTGGTCCAAAGACTCGTACTCAACACAAACAACAGCCAGCCAGCCCGATCAGCAAGCGCTAGCCTTGTTACATTGCGAGCAAAAAGCCTTGCCCCAGCCGCAAGCACACACTACATTCTACGCAAGACTCGACTAGCTATCGAGCATCACAAGTTCACCACGTGGAAAAAAAGTCTCGCCTAGCACGTGAGCAAATTTTATTACAGGTTATCACAGTTGGGGGCGTCTTTGTAATGTCTCTACTCACGCTTGGGGGCGGCTAGCGATTTATGTCATCGACATGAAGGAAAAACCAAATTCTTAACCCCCAACAAGTTGGAGGTTAAGAGGGGGCGATGTTTGTACTGTTATAAAATACACGGGAGCACACAAATCAATACAAGGAGTTATGCATGGAAGATTAATATCAGGAGCCATGCATGGAGGTTTCATGCAATATTAATTCCAGGAGTTACGCATGGCAGATTAATTCCAGAAGTTATGGATGGCGTGTTAATGACAGGAGTTATGCATGGAGGATTAATGCAGGAGGCATGCATGGAAATTTAATTCAATTTATGTTATTTTGCAATTAAGGGAGAAGAGAATTCACAACTGTATAAATAAGGGGAATTATAACCATTAGAGGAAGAGGAAAAAATAGAGAGGCTAGCTAACACAGAAAAAATCCATTGTAATTCGATAATCGATAAAACACACTCCCCAAGGGGATTCGTCTGTGGATGTAGGCAACCTGTGCCGAACCACGTAAAATATGTGTCCCATTTCTTATTATGTTTTCAACCCTATTTCCATCAACAACACCAAAATCAACTTGTTTAGTACCTGGAAATATTTTTGGGTGCAAACAAAAATAAAAATATATACAAAATATTGTCATAGGATGAAGAGAGTTACTGGGACTAGGATTTTGTCGAATTCATAACACATGGTTCAATTTATTTATTCTCAACAATTAAATCTCAATAAATAAAATTAACATGGACTCTGATTTTTCCAAGGTATATTCTCAAAAGATTAGTTGTAAATCTTAAGCATTATGTATCAAAACATTTAGGCTAAGCATACCTCATCAAATTAAATGACAAACAATTAATTCAAATGATATTTCAATTAAAATTAATGCAAAAGTCTTAAAAAGAATTAAATAATTTTACCCATGTATGAAATTCGCATTCCTCCATCGTCCCAGTGTTTGGGGTTTAGTCCATCATGTTGGAAACACACTCAAAAGTTGATTTCATTGCTCAAATAGGTGTTTACAAAGATGAAATATAGAGAAAATGGTTAAAATCGGGTGTTTGCAACGCTTATAATTGTTGCAATATACTGTTACAGAGAACAATAAGAGGTTACTATCACTGACACTATAGCGGATACGACTGCCCAGCACTTGTCATTTTTACTGTAGCATTAACGACTGTCTAAAGTGGTCTTATGTTCTTCGTGTTCTTGGTGAAACAGCAACAAAAAATAATCTTCTGTAACTTGATTTTCTCGCTCTGTTGATGCTCTGTACCTATCCCAAACTCCCCGTCACCTCTGTGTGACTCCATAAGCCCTTAAATACCCATTTGGACCGAGAATAAGCCCTCATAACTCCATATAATTTTGCCATAACTCGGTAATATTCTCATGCAAGATACGAGAATTTTTTCCCTTTTTTATCTCCTCCACGCTGTTTTCTCTGGCAAGCGTGCTTCTACACGTTCCTTACTCTTCCCAGATAACATAAAACACGCTGCTACCCACGTAAACCTTCCCAGCATAACAAGGAAAATAGACGAGAATAATAATCACCTCTGTTTGCTTCTACACGAGATTGTATCCAAATTAAGACGAATCCAACTGGCATACAATGCCTGTTGGCACCAGAGTAACAAATCCAATCAATCTGAACCGTTGAGTCTCACTGAGTTGCGTACAAACTCCAACCCTTATTTAGCCATCTTTACTCCCTGATTTCTTCTAACTCGAATTCTAGCCAAAATCCATCGAACCAAAGACCCAAAACAATCCTGTTAGGCTCAAAGGAACATACCCAAACAATTCCAGCTCTTTAGTCTCGCTAAAACAAGCTCAAATTCGCAACCCTAGTTCTGCCATTGAAACCAAATATTTCCCGCCAAAACATAATTTTTGAAATGAAGAAAATAACAAATGGGTTATGTGGACAAAAATAGGTGACACATAACAAAAGTGGGGGTCCGTATAGCAAATGTCCTCCGTGGGTGCTCCGAGCAACTTTTGGAGCCGAATTTTCCAACAATATTTATTTCCAAAAAAATACCTACAAACACATAAAACACCATAGTAAGGACGAAAATGAGTATTAGCAATACGAAACATTGAGGACAAATTAGACACATAAATGCGTCTATCAGAAGGACCTTTTATGATTGCCAAGTCGGTAGCTGGAGGATATTACAAATTGGTTGACATGAAGGGAAAGACAAATGTGCCAGTGATTCATGCGAATTGGCTCAAGGTTTTCGACGCATGAAGGATTCAACGTTGGATGTTCCATGCCCAAGACAAACGCTCAAGACATTTGACGTTTGTATTTTAGGATTTTCTTTACATGTATTTCAATACCTCCAAAACGTTTGCAATACTTGCATTCAGTATTTGAATTCAGCAATTTATCAAAGTTCTTTTATTTAAGAAAAATCTCTATCAAATCCAAAAATCCGAAATAAAATCCTCAACCACTCAAAAACTCAAAACTTATCAAAATTCAAAAACCAAAAATAAAACCTCACATCTCTCAGAAGTTCAATGTTCAAGAGATTATGGAAAGAAACTTAAAGGAAGCCAGCAAAGTAAGACTTTTGCTTCTCTTCATTCTCTAAGACTTGCAAGGCTGCTTTCTCCGACTCCATCTTTTCAGTCAATTCAACAATCTTGGCCATCTTCTCCACCACAACATCACTAGTAAAGGGTACATTGTTCACTACTGCATCCTTGATTGCATCGATCTTCTGACGAAGCCACTTCAGGTTAAAGCCAAGTCTCTCAGAATTCTCCAAATTGTACTCTCAATCAAAGAGTACATCTCGAGTGACAGTACTCCTGGGCCTGATACGAATATCGTTTATGATGCACAATATGTTTCCTAATTGCATTGTCAAGAAGTAGCTACATTCAGGATCCCTGGTGACAATGATATGGCCATACATCTTCCACAACTTCTCATACATGTTGGCATACCCAGAAGGAACGCTGCATCCACCAACAAACACATGGTACGGGAGAGAAGCACCAAATGAAGGTTCACAAACTATCCCTGCAGTATAGTACTCATGTACTATTATACGGTTATCAACCTCAGGAGCAACCTCAGCAATCATAGGCGCAACTTCTTCTGGGACAGTATCTTCTACTCTCGCCCCGGCTTCCCATGTTTCTGGAGAAACCACCATTGGTGTTTCAATAGCCTCAATAATATTAACAACAACCAAATCACGGCCTTGAAGTACAGAGGTGGTTGTCTCACTATCAACAGTGCCGGGATTGCTCGAATCATCATTATTGGTCTCATTATTCTCAGTTTCGGCATTCGGCATCTAACAAGAAAATTACACGGGATTAGAGCGATCCAAGCATGGGAACTCAACACAATCATAAATTCCATTATGTAAGTGAGCTAAAATTATATAATTTCTCTACTATGCGTCCAAGACTTCAGCAAATAACATGAAAGTCATAAAACACGTTTTTCAATAAAACCGTCAGGAAATTTTTTTATACTACTCTGTATAGAACGATGAACTGGAAGAAATTGGTAAGGAATATAAGGTTGAGTAATATACCATTCTCTTCATATGGATGTCTTCTACAACATATCAAAATTTCATATCAATTGGATGAACGAGCAGGGAGTTGTGGCCAAAACATTGGACCTCATAACAACTGAAAATTTTCTGGAAGTCTCCTGGAAGTTTACTGTTTCATCGATTCCGACCCCTAGAATTGCTCAAAACTTAAAAATATTCTTGCATAAAGCTTGTAAATTTCCTGGGCTTGAAAATACATATGAAGATCGCGAAAATCCGATGCTGAATGAAGATTCCACAGCATTTTTACTAAAAACTGAGGTCTGGATTTTTCTGATGACGTATTTCGGCAAAATTTCTCATATATTCATTGAGTTCTCATTCATTCGTCTATAAGTCAGCAAAATTATACTTCCATGAAGATAATACAAAGTTTATACTTACTTGATGAGTCTCCAACTCATTCGAATGGTTAACAAGGTCGGCATCAACATTGGGAGTACCACTATCTTCATTTAGTCGCGATTCTGGAGGATTCTCTTTCTCATTACTATTCGAAGACGGATGAATAACATGACCATGTTGGCTTTCAACAACAATTTCCTCCTGGAGTTATTAATAATAATCGTCGTTATTTCATTCAAGGAAATGCCTAAATCACTTACACGAAAGGATACTCACATCAACCTCTCCATCGATGCTGGATTCCTGAATTGTTCGTATAGAGGAAAGATGAAGACCGTCAATAACCGATGGAGCAAAATTCTGAAATAAATTAGTGATACTTTTTTTAAGATCTTAATTATATGGAAAGGAAATCCGCAACAAAAAGATAAATACTAACAACTCACCAAAGAAGCGGTAGGGGATTGCACTTTATTCGGTATCATCTTATGAGCCGTTTTACTTCTTCCTTCTCCACCCTGGGGACTTTCTTGAAGGTCTAAGAAGTTTACACAGATTTGAGGCCTCACAGCATGACCATCCTACATAAAATCAATGAATGATTAAAAATACATCTATTTTACTCTCACTATTGTGAATAAAAGAAACTCACCCGTGCACATTCTGGAGATGTCTTCCTCTTGTCACTACGAGAAAGGTACTTTAGTCTCGGTCGAGCATTAATGGAGTCAAGGGGAGAAAAATCTTGCACTAGGGACTTAACATCCTTTACGAAAGTATATAGATGCTCAAGTTGCTGACGCCATAAGTCTATGTAACTCGGAGTCACGAAACTATCACGATCAGAGCATGGGGATAAATACTCATTCCCCTCCACATGAGTACAGTCCAGATTACCCTTCAGATACTCAACTGATGGTTTGTTCATTCAGTGGCCCGGGATGCATTGGTCGACGCCCATTTTCCGAGCTTCCCTGTCAATATTATAATCCTCTACTCTGAATTCTCCATGCATTACTGATACTAGATGGCCGGGAGTGCAACTTAATATGAAAGATCTCTCTCCATCATTCAAATCAGCAACATTTTTCAATATGATATTATTTCCAGTAGTGTTGAAGGTAATCAATTGTGAGAAGAATTCAGGGACCGACACCCAGGGGAGAAAATTAAACTTTGATTCAATGTCCAAAATATCAGTGATGCATATATTGTATTGCGGATGCTTTGTAGACCACCTCATGATCCTGGCATTGTCTTTCTTGAGGAAAGCATGTCGAGTGTCGATATTAGGTCCTTGCAAAATACTATGGGAATCAGAGCATAATTTTCAATATGCTCCCACATCAAAGCTTGGAGGAACATGGCATTAGCATATGTCTCAATTTTCATAAAACCGTTAGACACACTGGAGTCAATAACCAAAGAGTCCAAGTTGGAAAACAGTGAACCTAGAAATAGGCTACCAATTGGAAGTTTCTCACCTTTAGCCATCTTGATAGAAAAAGGTATCACCAACGGCTTCAACAAATGTCCGCTTTCCTCAAGAACATCTCTGGAAAGCCACAAACACAAGAAAGTGGCAATGGATAGGGTACCGTCAACAGGTTCTTCAGGAATTCTAACTCTCGGCCACCAGTATCTCAACCATTGAGCATAACAAAATTTTGGGACTCGTTGAACTCGTGCATTTTAGCTTCCAAAGTACGATATATCAGCTTCTCCTTTGTCGATAGTTCTCTAGGGAAATTTCCGATGACTGGAAGATGCAACAAATCGACTACATCTTCTAAAGTAATTGTGAACTCTTCCAATCTGCATATAAAGGTGTGAGTAGGAATACACCAACGAGCAAGCAAAGCCATGATACCTGGTATATCATGATTGATGATCAAATATCCAGCAACTTGAATAACTATCTTCACCTGAGTATTATCCAGCAAGGCCCTCACACGGCTATGGCCTAGCATGTGCCTTGCCCATCCAGAAAAATGCGTCAGCGGCTTCCGAGAAAGTTTGAGTTCCACATGAGAAGCTGAATAATGCTTTCCCTCCAAACAGAACCGAATTCTTGCTGAAGGAGACACCAACTTATTATGGGCAGCAATTCTGGGATTTATGAGCAACCGAAACGAAGAACCCAAATGATGCTTTTCAGGCCTATACAAATATTCAAAGAACCTATCTTCAGTGCTTGGAATGTTCTTGGGTTTGAAAATTTCTTCCATCCCCTGAGATGTTCCAAAATTGTCGTCCCTGGAGCAATCATCATCTCTATAAGATGCATATGTGGAAACATCATCTCCAGAAGTGTCTCTGGAAACGTCACTTTCAACATTATTACGAAATCGAGTCATCTCTGCCAAATCGCTGCAACATTCCACACGAGTTTTATCAATGCAATGGAATTAAAGAAATTAAATAATTACGATGCTCACAATCAGCATCTTCAAAAATGGTAATCCTTAACTCTTACCTATTTTACAATTTCACGAACTTAGTGATAACAGCGTAAAACCTCCAAAACTTGCTCGTTCTTTCAAACCTGCAAAACCGAGCAAAAACTTATTATTATTTAAAGTCAACGATTGGCTTTTCATGAAACTATGAATAATTCACACAACCTTCCATGTGAATATTCGCTGATTTACGTGTACCCACACTATAAAATCTCCAAACGCACACATACTACGAATCCATCAACTCATAGAAATATTATTTGCTATCAACAATTTTTCATAAAACCAAAGCATGATTTGTTTTTCTTTTCCAACGTGAACGAGTCACATGAATTAAAAAAAAAATCTGTGAGTTTAATAACTCACGTATAAAAAAAAAACCTTTTTTTGCTCAAACGAGCATTCGTCTACGAAATCAGGGTCTCCTCTATTTTTGTAAAAGTCCACATGTTCCAAACAAAATTTTAAAGTTTACAAATAAAATTTATCGTGAACTCCAGGTCTTTTCAAAAATTTCCTTTAACCCTAAGGATTATTATTTACTACTTTTGTTACGAACAATTCTACGTTCTTAAAAGTATTTGCAAAGTCCATGCTTTGAAAACAAACTTGGGTTTTCATGAAACCTAATAAACAAATTTTTTACTACTGCAAAAATACTATATCCATGCAAAAATTTATGTATGTTTTCCATATTTTTGTTTGTTTCCTTAACTAACGAAAAACGAGCATTCGTATGATTTCTAAAAACAAATTCTTCATAAATCCTATGCATTCTTGCAACTATGGGACCTTTTGTTTTGTGAAAAACTCATGAATCATAAAACACACACACACAACAACAACAAAAAATTGCACGGACTTACCTGTCGGCGCCGGCCGGAATTCGTCCGGCGGTGATCGGACGGCGGCGACGCTGAAGCGGCGTGAAAAGTTTTTACTCCCTGCTGCACACGTGAAAGTGGTGAAGAGATGAAGGTGCTCAATCGATCAAAACAATAAAAATATTGGGGTTATTTACCTTTTATAGTATTTTTATTTCCAAAACCTAAAACACTTGGGTTTCCTCTTTTGGGCTCGGGCCCGAAAATCCTAAATCGACCAAAATTAGGCTTTTAACTCACCAAATCAGCAACACTTCACCTCTCCATGTCCACAAAATAATATTATATCACACTATCAGGGTCCTTACCCAAACATTTGCTCGTACATGACACCATTGGAGCAAATCGGGGATTCTGAAACTTCCTTTGTAGACTGAGTTCAACCACGATCTCGTCGACTGAAAATCACCATCTAATGCTTACCGTGGAACATGACTGTCCCTCACTAAGCAAGGGACTTAATGTTGATGGTGGATTTTCAACAAAGGTCAAATCCGTAAAATCATGATACTGCATGTTTCTGATACGGCTTCAGGCATGTGACGATTCATATTTTACGAAGCCATGATGAACATGTCTTTCGAAAAGCCTCCACTAGCTGATCGTTCGATCCCTAGCATTTTATTGTGCACTTTATGTATAATAATAGAATTGGGTGGTTCTCCTACATAATTGTTTGTTGAGAGGGATTTAACTCCTTCAGGAGATTGGTGATACTCATTGTTCCCTGACTACATGAGAGAAAACCCCTCTACATAGAAGAATGATTGGGCGGCTCTCCGTAAGATTGAGAGCAACAACACCTTCAAGATAGTGAAACTCACTGATCATGACTATGTAAAGATATCGTGTATAGACTCGAGCATTCTCGTAAGATTCGAAAGCTCCTTCAGGACTAGACGTGATTAATTCTGTCATGACATTCGCCACTGAATTCCCAGAATGATCTATTATTGCTCCTATTCCATGGTCGAATCCACACCCTGATCCCATGGAATGGAAATAACAATTGCTCCTATTCCATGGTCGAATCCACGGCCTAATCCCATGGAATGGAAATAATAATTGCTCTGATTCCGTGATCGAATCTACAACTTGATCTCATGGAATGACAACAACAATTTATCTCTTTATTCTGATTTCATGATCGAATTCACTGCTAATCTCATGAAATGGTAATAGATAATTTTATTACTCCGATTCTATGGTAGAATCCACGATCCCATAGAATAGTTATGCCTATTTTATTATTCTGAGTTCATGGTCGAATCCACAGTTGATCCTATGAATTGATAATAAATTACTGCTTATTTTATTGTTCCGTTTCGTGAATTACTTGGCACTTAATTTCATGAATTAGCAATAAATATTCAACCATCGGGAATCTGGACCATCCCTGAGTAAGCTCCACGAAAATAGTGAAAGTGTATTCGCCAATGATGCACGACTGAGCACCCGGATGTGCGAACGAGCATCCAAAAATATGAACAAATTAGGAATTAATCCTACACAAAAAAGGAGAAAACAATAAATAATAATAAAATAATGGGAGGCGCCCAGGGCCAGGCCCACCGGACAGCCGTCTATGCCCTAGCCATGGACGGTTCCATGCCTCCATTATTTTTCCCTATTTTTTGTTACTTTCATGAACTCATGAAAAACTCCTTCAATTTAGCAACTTTCCTTGTTTGTGCAAAACTCATGAATTCTCCATAACTTCATGGATTCATGAAATAATATTATAAAATAAGGAAAGGTACGCGGGACCGGGTAAACATGGCCGGCCGGTCATGCCCTGGCCATGATCGGTCCCACACCTTACAATCCTTAGCCTATATAATAACCATTCTCAAATTTCGTGAAACTCCTCGGTTTCAACAAAATTCATGGATTCTCCATAACTTCACGAATTCATGAAATAATAATAATATTATTATAAAATAGGGAAAGGTGTGCGGGATCGGGAAACATAGACGTCCGGCCATACGTTAGCCGTGGCCGGTCCCACACCTTTCAATCCCTAGCTTTTTATAATAATTATTATTCCCTAAACTCATGAAACTCCTTCGTTTCAACAATGACTCATGGATTATTCATAACATCACGGATTCATGAAAATAATATTATAAAATAGGGAAAGGAGTGCGGTACCGGGCAACATGCCCGGCCGGCCATGCCCTAGTCGTGGCTGGTCCCACACCCTGCAATCCCTAGTCTTTTATAATTATTATTTTCCTCGAATTCATGAAACTCCTTGGTTTGAGCAAAAAGCATGATTCCTTCATAATTTCTCAAATTTTGCTCAAATCATGAAAATTCAAGAGCCAACATGGTCACGTAACCGGCTATCCTCTCACGGAAATTTTAGATGTTAAAATACTCTTGTTTTAATATTTACAAAATATTGATCAATTGAGCATACATGCTCATTCCAATAAAATCAAGAATTTCAGCCAAGATAAAACTCTTCTGAAAATTCACAATATTGCTCGAACGCACATCAGAAAATACTGAAACTCTCAGTACGGAGACACAGACACCATGGTAACATGTGCATTACTTGATAACCGACCAGAGTCATTCCTAGGGCTTGCACAAATCCGGTCCCACATATTTTCATAATTCTGACCTAATTTGCTGAATTGCTCGTATTGGGCCCAAACTCTCTCCAACCAACCTGGGGATTGCTCAAACGGACAATAGTTGGTCCCGTGATCACCAAGAGATGGTCCCATGCTCTTTTGGTCGGTCCCCTATCTTTCATATTTAGGTTTTGCCTAATGTTGAACCCAACAATAATTCAATAAATGATGGAACTGACACTTAATCATCGTTCTTTCACCAACTTTTCAACAAAGAGCCCTGGTACACGCTCACTCGGGAAATTGGGCATCACATGGACATCCATGGTCTCATGTGGTCGGTCCCTCCTTTGCTCATGACCTATTTTTAGCAATTCGTCAACTAATGAGCAATTCATCAAAAATTAGGGTTTTCGAGCAAACGCTCAACAAATCATTATTCTAAGCAAGTTCAAACACTAATAAATTTATATTGATTCAACAACCAGCATATGAATTAATCATATAATATTTGGTAGTCTACCAATATTTTAATATTTTATTATATCATGTCACCAATAAATATTTCGTCGAATTGAGCAACATATTTATCAGTAATTTGTCGAATTGAGCAATACTTGCTCAATTGCACGTCAAAATTCTCGATATTCAGTAATTCGTCGAATTGAGCAATAATTGTTCGGTTGCTCGAATATTGACCTAACAATCAATATTCAGTAATTTATCAGTATTTCGTCGAATTGAGCAATACTTGCTCAGTTCCTCGAATAATCCACATATATTCAGCAACTCTTCAATATTTCAACAACTCGTTGAATTTACAATATTTACGTTCATGAATCGTTGAGCACTTGTCAAACATGCTCGATTTTACAAAACCTAGGCTCATTGCCTAATCAGTCAACAACTGACAAACTAAATACACGTATGTCATACAAACTCCACGATTCATGAGACATCAATCACGTCAAATTGGGGGATAACAACTCGGGTTTTGGCCTGGTGTCCACAGCATGTGGATTCATCCACGACGAGAAATGTGTGTAAGTCATGTCAACGGTTGAAGGAGTTAGCAAAGTGGTGGGTGCACGATCCGTAAAATTTCCACACAACATGGAACTGACTTTATCATGATCTTCCACTTGCCCACTCTTCCACTCATGAAACCCTCATACTTACGTGGATCAAGGTGTTCACAACTCTAACAATATAAATAAGTCTCTGAATCCATGATTGAGGACGATGTTTTTTGTCTATACAGAATTTCTCGAGTAACTACTCTCAATAATTCATCAATCCATCAGAACTTATTCGAACTCAACAGTTCACCAATTATTGCAGAAATAATTCTCAGCCTCCCTCCTACATATCAACCCATCTCCCTCTTTGTGACCGAATTAACTCTGTAATGGCCATTGACTTGGTTTAGGCCGGAGTCCAACAGATTGATCTCTTGAATATAAGCACTCCTTTTGCAGTGCATCTATGTGAGGTTAAGAAGTTTCCCGGTTCGAGGAGTCTCGACAACACGCTCGACTCTTTACTTTCCTAAAAAACTAGCGAACCTTTTTTCCCCATCCATACTAGTGTTCTTGTGTCGGGTAAAAGTTTCCTTTTTCTGCTTGCGGAACAAAATCCATCAACAACCTCCAAATATAACATATTTTGGCTGGATGAGTTTCTCGTTATCCATGGATTCATGAATGATGTGGTAGAAATCCGTCACGCTAAGACTTCTCCTGCGATTTTAACGGAACATCCATTACTGAGGGATCCCAAGCGAAAATCTGTTAGCCCGAAGATAGTCCCCAAGTGAAGGAGCGAAGATATAAAAGCCATGCTGGTGGTTTTAAGTCGGGTCCGATGGCTCTTCCGACTTTTAGTTCTTCCAATATGCGAGTACGTATAATTTTCTTCTCAATTCAATCGAATTACGTATGTCTTTGTCTCATTTTTGAGTGCATGTTCTTGTGCCTTTCCCAAGGTATTAGCAGTGTGAATGCCTTCACTAAAATTTCATGTAGTCAGAAGACAATATCTCTTGATACGAAAAGTGGCGATGCTGGGCCTACCCATGGTGAAAGGGAATCCGAGAGGGAAGAGAGTTCGGAGTCCAGTGATGGGGAGGATAGTTTTTCTGGTAGCAGTGTTGAATCTTCCTCCAGAGAGTTCGGTAGTGAATCGGTGATCTTTCCTCTTCCTTTTTTTTTTTTTTTTTTTTTTTGAAGCAAAAAACCAAGTCTTGATATTCTAGGAGGAAACCGTTCCCGATGATGTCTTTAAAGTGGAAACTTGACCGAGTGAAGGCGTAGCCATACCTCCAATTGCAGAAACTGTGTCGGCTGGTGACTTGGACATTGAAGTTCATCATCCCGACGCGCCACTTTCAAACCTCCGTACCTGGTCCTTGTAGATGGTGAATTTTTAACAAAGGGCAAAACCGTAAAATCATGATACTGCATGTTTCTGATACGGCTTCAGGCATGTGACGATTCATATTTTACGAAGCCATGATGAACATGTCTTTCGAAAAGCCTCCACTAGCTAAGCGTTCGATCCCTGGCATTTTATTGTGCCCTCTATATAGAATAATAGAATTGGGAGGTCCTCCTACATAATGGTTTGTTGAGAGGGATTAACTCCTTCAGGACGTCGGTGATACTCACTGTTCCATGACTACATGAGAGCGACCCCCCTATACATAGAAGAACGATTGGGGGGTTCTCCATCAGATTGAGAGCAACAACGCCTTCAGGATAGTGACACTCCCTGATCCTGACTATGTAGAGAGACGTGTATAGACTTGGGTGTTCTTAGTAGTGTATGAGAGCACCCTCCGGATTTGCCATCTCTTGACTATGCACATAGATTAATTCTGCCGTGACATTCACCACCGAATTCCCAGAATAATCTTTATTGCTCCTATTCCATGGTCGAATCCACGGCCCGATCCCATGGAATGGCAATAACAATTGCTCCTATTCCATGGTCGAATCCACGGCCTGATCCCATGGAATGGCAATAACAATTTCTCCTATTCCGTGGTCGAATCCAAGGCCTGATCCCATGGAATGGAAATAACAATTTCTCTGGTTCTATGATCGAATCCACGGCTTGATCTCATAGGATATCAATGAGACAACTATATTATCTCATTACTCCGATTTCATGATCGAATCGACTGGTCTCATGAAATGGTGATGGATAAATCTCAATAACTCTGATTCTATGGTCGAATCCACGATCCCATGGGATGGTAATGCTCCTTTTATTATTCTGAATTCGTAGTCGAATCCGCATCTGATCCTACGAATTAATAATGAAACATCTATTCACTTTTATTACTCAGTTTAATGAATTATTCTTCACTGGATCTCATGAATTGATAATAAATACTCAATAATTGGGAATTTGGACGATCACTGAGTAAGCCCCACAAAAATGGTGCAAGTGTACTCGACAATGATGCACGACTGAGCACCCGGATGTGCGAACGAGCATCCAGAAACATGAAACAATGGAGAGTTCTCCACAAAATGGAGAGAGAAAATAATAAACAATAAAATAATGGGAAGTGCCCATGGGCTGGGTCCTAGTCAGGGCCGGTCCCATGCTTCCCCATTATTTTTCTCTATTTTCTCGTGATTTTCATAAATCCACGGAGATTTCTCCATCTTGGAAAAAATTTCCCAATTTGTGAGAAAACTTGAGAGTTCTCCATAACTTGGAGAATTCACCAAATAAATTATAAAATAAGGAGAGGTGTGCGGGACCGGGAAACCTAGCCGTCCGGCCATGCCCAAGCCGTGGACGGTCCCACACCTCACAATCCTTAGCTTTTTATAATTATTATTCCAAAACTTCATGGATTCTCCATATCTTCCTGGATTCTTCATATCTCCAAGGACTCTCCATAACTTCAAGGATTCACGAAAATAATAATAAAATTGGGAAAGGTGTGCGGGACCGGGCAACACGGCCGGCCGTCCATGCCCTATCCGTGGTCGGTCCCACACCTTGAAATCCCTAATTTCTCATTATTATTGTTTCCCTCAACTCGTGAAACTCCTGGGTTTGAACAAAATTCGTGACTTCTCCATATTTTCTCAAATATTGATTGAATCACGAAAAACCAAAATCCAACATGGTCACGGGGCCAGCTAGCCCCTCACGGCAATTTTGGATTATTAAAATATTTTATTTTAATACTTTCAAAATATTGATGAATTGAGCATACATGCTCATTCCACCAAAAATTCAAGAATTCTCTGTCAAGATGAAACTCTTCTGAAAATTCACAACATCGCTCAAACGCGTATCAGAAAATACTGAAACTCTCAGTATGGAGACAAGGACATCATGGAAACACGTGCATGCTTCCATGACCGACCAGGTTGCTTCTAGGGCTTGCACTAAGCCGGTCCCACATGTTTTCGCAATTCTTACCTAATTTTCTCAATTGCTCATACTGGGCCCAAAACTCTCTCCTACCGTCCCTCTTGATTTCTTCCTGAGTTTTACTTTCGGCTATTTTCACCTCCCGAACGAGCTCTAAACCCAAATATTCTCACGTAGAGAGATAGGAAATTCTTTTCCATATAGAATGGAGGGGAGGACCATCAAAATATGAGTCTGTATGAGAATTCTACATCGATTCTAGTAAAGGACGCTAATTAGGGTTTCAACCAACCTGGAGAATCCTCCAAACGACCAACACTTGGTCATGTGGTCACCAAGAGCCGGCCCTTGTCTCTCTTGGTTGGTCCCATCTCTCCTACTTAGGTTTTACACCTAATGATGAACCCAGCAATATTTTCAGTAAATGGTGAACTCCCCATTTAATCAGCACTTTTCACCAACTCTCAAACTGAGAACCCTGGTGCGTGCTTACTCGAGCGCTGGATGTCACATGGACACTCCTCATGCCATGAGGTCGGTCCCTCCATCATTCATAATCAATTTTCGGCAATTCTCCAATGGATTGAGGATTTCCCAAAATTAGGGTTTCGAATGAACGCTCTGTGAAACCATCATTATGAGCAATTTCGAACACTAATAAGTTTATGTTGATTCATCAATCAACATATGAAATTAATTAAACAATATTCGGTAATCTACCAATATTTTAATTAATAATTTACTGGGTCACATCACCAGTAAATAATTCGCTGAGTCGAGCAATACTTGCTCAATCGCCTGAATATTAGTCAATATTCGACAATTCTCCATATTCGAAAATTCTCCAGTATTCGGTGAATTGAGCAATACTTGATCGGTTGCCCATCAAATCCTTAATTTGAAGAATTGAGTAATACTTGCTCAGTTCCCCATCAAAATCCCATAATTCGGTGAATTGAGCAACACTTGCTCATTGAATTCTTATAATTCGCGGCAATACTTGCTCAATCGCTCAACTAGTCAATAACTTGTCATATTGACATCTCTACAGTGAACTACATGTTCGACCCATGAATCGCTGAGCATTCATAATTCATGCTTGATTCACCAAACTTAGACTCAGTGTCTGATCAGTCAATAATTGACTAACCTAAACACATATGCCCCGCAGACTCCACGATTAGTGAAATATCAATCACGTCACAAATGGGGGGATATCACTTAGGGTTTTGGTCTGGCGGTCTACGGCACGTGGATTCATCCCACGACGATAAATGTGCGTAAGTCGTGTCAACGGTTGAAGGAGTTAGCAAAGTAGTGGGTGCACGATCAGTCAAGTCTCCACACGACGCGGATCTGACTTTACCACGATCTCCCACTTTCCCACTCTTCCACTCAAGAAACCGTCACACTTTCAGGGATCAGTGGTGTTAATACTCTAATGATATAAATAAGTCTCTGAATTCGTGATTTAGAATCAATATTCGAACACTCAAATACACATCCAACACTGAATTTCTCGAGTAACTACTCTCAAGAATTCACCAATCACTTAGAACTTATCAGAACTCAACAGTTCACCAATACTGTAGAAACCTTCAATACACCCACAATCCTCGATCATCACTGATCCCACACAATTCTCATCTTCCCTCCTACAGATCAACCCATCTTCCTCTTTGCGACCGAATTGATTCTGAAACGGCTATTGTCTTGGTTTAGGCCGGAGTCATACAGATTGATTTCCCAAATCTAAGCACCCCATTTGTAGCTGTGCATCTGTGTGAGGATTAACATCTTGGCCGGCTGAGGAGTCTAGAAAACTTGCTCGACTCTCCACTTTCCCGAAAAACCGGCGACACGTTTTTCCCCATCCACAGTCCCTTATCCGGGTCACATGTTGATTGGGGGATTTAGTGTGCTAGATAAACATACAGTGTTATACACCAAGATATGGGAAAGATATGGTCATATTTCCACGACCAAGAAAATTACTAGTCGATACGCGTTGGTCAAGCGTGTGGAGGAAGCCTTGACTTCGATCGATGACATGCATAATGTGAGTGGTCATACGGTTTCTGGGGATGTAATCTCGAGCTGGAGGTTCCATCGTGACATGTGTGTGAACTTCAAATCCAATGTTCCTTGGTTCATTGAAGGTTTCTATAAGGTTGAAAAGTCACTGGTCGAAACAGTCGAAGGTCCTTTCGCAGACATGGTGAAGAAGCAGGAAGCAGAATTCAAAATATTATGTAGGAAACTGAAGTTGAAAAGGGTGTCTCTCCAGAGCATGAGGGAGGTCTTTTCTAAGAGGAGCAAGCCGTTGTTGGAAAACTTTCCTTGAATACATTTCTGTCTTTTGAACTTCTTGTTTTTCTTGGGTTTTTTTTTTTGAAAGGAAAATAAAACGCCTAGTTCATGGTTTTGATTTCTTGGATTTCTTGGGTTGATATATAAATGTTACCTTGACGGTTTTGGATTATTCTTTTGGAATTAATTATTTAGGAATGAATTGTTTTGGAAATGATGTTGTCTTGGTTATGATTGAAAGTGTTGCTGGCATCCCAGAAAAACCATGGAACCGTGTGTTTGGTAGATGACATGGGGTGAAACATAACATGGCTATTGGATTTATCATTCCCGTGAAAAATTAAAAAACCAAACCACGTATCTTGTCTAGGTAGGACTTACTTGGTTTTTTAGGTCTCCTGGTAAAAAGGAAATCTTCCTGGTGTAAGACCGGGTTTTATTGGAAGCACCTCCGTGATTGTGGAAAGTCCCCAGTCGTTACTAAGTTACCTGATAACCGAGTCGTCGATTCTTGGGTGGATCATTTGCTTCTAACCTCTGGGAAAGTCCCTAGTCACCCCTTTTCATGTCATGACTGATAATCGGGTCGTCTGGTAACTAAGTCGTCGATCCCTGAGCGGATCGCCTGCTTCTACCATCTTGATGCCTGGGTTGAAGCATGAGATCAATGGTCAAAAATTTACATTGTAACTAAAAGATCAACCTCCCACTATGGTCGCCAATTGTTTGGGGGTGAGAACAGTTTCTGGTGATTTTGGTAATTTCGTGTATGTGGGTGAGAAACGAATTTAAACCCTAAACAATGTACTGCAAGGGAGTACTTTAGATTTGAGAGATCAATATGTATAAGTCCGGTCTAAACCAAGAAATGGCCATTCCAGACTTTCTTCGGTCACAAAGTGAAGGAGAATGGGTTGGTTTTGGGGAGGGAAGCAAGGAAATTGATGAGACCAGAATAGTTGATTTCTGGAAGAGTACTTATTTTCTACAACTTGTATCAGAAAGTGGGAAGCTAACAAATGGAAATCTAGCAAATGTTTTATGAGTATTGTATTCTCCTAACTGAACTTGGAAATAGGTGAGACCTATTTATACAAGTCGAGGTGTAACGTACTCTGGTCTCATTAAGGAATGGAAAAAAAATGGGTGAGTAAATGGGAGGAGGTGGTAACCGTTAACGCATGGAATTGATGTTCCATAAAAAAGAGCGTTTCACCATTAGTCCTTGTATTTACTAACCACCTCATCCTTATGAAACTTCCTTATAACGGGCGTAGTGTACGCCGCACACAGTAAACCCCAAACCAATACCCAAAGAGGATCCCCCAGTTTGTGATATGTGTTGATGTCTCAAATGTTTTTGTGGAAAACATGTAGCATATTGTTGTTGCCTGGCAAGTTAATCTTGAGAGACTCGATAACTGGTAATCTTCTACGGTCGAGATTTTGCATCTTAAGAGGAAAGGTATCCGTTGATCGTTGCACGCTATCGTTTTTTGCAGCCGCATAGGAAGGCCAGCATGGTGGCGCAGCTAGGTTGGCATGCCTTGGCGCGATTTGGCTTGGCCAAACTAGGGTTTTGGTCCAAAGGTTACCATGCATTATCTGGTAACCTTGGACGGCTAGGATTTGCTCTTGGGACTGAAGGGAGACCGTTGATTGTCGCACGCCTTCGTTTTGGTAGCCGCATAGGGAAGGCCATCATGGTAGCGCAGCTAGGTTGACATGGGGCCATGGAAAGGTGCATTTGGCATGGAACGGTGGGGCCAAGGGATTGGTGCATTTGTCTTGGCATGATGGGGCCAATGGTTTGGCATGTCGTTGACACATGTTGTGGATAGCATGGCTAGGGCCAAGGAAATGTGTGTTTGGCTTGGCATAGTGGGGCCAAGGGCTTGACATGGACGGTTTGGCTTGGCATGGTGGGGCCAATGGTTTGGCATGCCATTGGCACACGGTGCGGCTAGTATGGTTGGCATGACTTGGCACGGTTTGGCGTGGCCAAACTAGGGTTTTTTGCTAAAGGTTACCATGTGTTGTCTGGTAACCTTGGACGGATAGGATTTGCTCCTAGGATTGAAGGGCGACTGTTGATTTCCGCACGCCTTCGTTTTGGTAGCCGCATATGGAAGGCCATCATGGTGGCGCGACTAGGTTGGCATGGGGCCATGGAAAGGTGCGTTTTGCATGGCACAGTAGGGCCAAGGGATTGGCTTGGCATGGTGGGCCAAGGGTTTGGCATGCCATTGGCACATAGTGCGGCTTGAATGGTTGGCATGCCTTTGGCGCGGTAGGTGTGGATGGCACGGCTTTCCATTGGCACAGTAGTGCGGCTGGCATGGTTGGCATGCCTTTGGCGCGGTAGGTGTAGCTGGGGCAGCTTTCCATTGGCACAATGGTGCGGCTGGCATGGTTGGCATGCCTTTGGCGCGGTAGGTGTGGTTGGCATGGCTTGCCATTGGCACAGTGGTGCGGCAGGCATGGTTGGCATGCCTTTGGTGCGGTAGGTGTGGCTGGAACGGTTTGCCATTGGCACAGTGGTGCGGCTGGCATGGTTGCTATGCCTTTGGCGCGGTAGGTGTGGATGGCACGACTTTCCATTGGTGCAGTGGTGTGGCTGGCATGGTTGGCATGCCTTTGGCGCGGTAGGTGTGGCTGGCATGGCTTTCCATTGGCACAGTGGTATGAGAATTAGGGTTTTGGCCTATCGGAACCCTAATTAGCATTAAAAAAAGGTACCCTGGTAATTTTCTCACAGTCATATTAAAGGGTTCAATAAATATGCTTGGTGGAGACATTATTACTCAAGTTCTATGACGTCATTGTCTGACTAAGGTTTTACGATTTTAACCCTAAGCTAAAAACCACCATCAACAATAGGAGATTTCCTTTTTCAGTGTCTCAATAATTTCATGAATCATTGAGTGATTAGTGACAAATGATGATTAAGTTCGCTTTCATCTTCAGTATCTAAATTCTCCTTATCTTGGGAGACTTCCTGACATTGAGTCGACGGTTTTTTGATGGCTTTATATGCCAGATTGTATTTTTTCTTAGACAAGTGCTCCTAATCAAATATCTTTAGTTTTCCAACAAGATAACTCATTGATAAAGAGGAAAGATCATTGGCATCGATGATTGCATGCTTCTTAGATTCGTATCTAGATGGAAACGATCTGAGAATTTCACATACTATATCTTTTTCAGAAATGGTCTTTCCAAGCGAGAAAGAAGCATTAAATATCTCATAGAGTTTAATATGAAACTCTTCAAAAGTATCTTTGTCATCCATTCGAAGTTTTTCCCAATCATACGTAAGAGTTTGAAGTCTAGCTTATTTCTCTGATGTATTTCCTTCGAACACGATATGAAAATTATCCCAAGATTCCTTTGAAGTTTGACATGTTGATACATGATGTTGTAGATCATGACTTACAACATGTATAATCGCATTCAAACTATTTGAATTCTGCTTTGCAAAAGCCTTTTCCTCGTTAGTATAATCTACTAAGCGTTTAAACTCAGTTTTCGAATTTTCGATTTCGGGCGATTATAACCATCAACAACTAATAACCAAGTATTACAGTCTCTTGATTGAAGAAAATATCTCATAGCATATTTCCACCATAGATAGTTTGTTTTTTCAAATCTTGGTGGTACATTAATTGAAATCGATTCATGAGAACTCGAGTTCATTTCTTATAGGATGGATCGCACCAAATACAGATTGTTAGATCTTTTCGTGTTTGCCTGCTCTGATATCAATTAAAAAGATGAGGGTACCCAAATATACCTCTATCTAAAACTTTTTCACATATAAGTCCTCTTACCAAAAGTGATTGTCTATGGACTGAGTCGAGACAATACAACGAATCGGTATCCACACTTTGTGTGATCGTCTGTGGACACGAGATCGATACAATACAAAAATCAAAGTGTAATTACTGGATAATAAGTTAGGACTTAACTAAAGTCTATAAGATCACTGTCAAGTAATACAGAGTTAACGTTTGTGTAATTTACTTTAAATTATAATAACAAAAATTATAATAACACAACAAGGTTTTATGAATGAAGAAACCGCAAATGCAGAATAACCCCGGGACCTAGTCCAGAATTGAATACTCTCAGAATTAATCCGCTATACAAAATTAAACCAACTTCTTATAGTTGAGACCAAGCAACTAAACCTATAGTTCACCTAGTTTCTTTAGCATCCCTGCGCTTCCGACATTCAATAAGTGCACGTACTAGAATAATTCCTTTGGTTCGTATTCCAAACAGTAAAGAAACAATAAATCTATTTGGTATCAACTCTATTCAATCCAGTGATATGAGTTAGACAAAATCTCTTATGTTTAATCCAATAAACTCCTTTGTCGGGTTTAAATCTATCTAAAAAATAACTAACAAGTAGTCGAGTTTAGATTTTGCAATCAATAATAGGATCTATCAAGATGCTAAATACTGATGCCGATCTACGCAACTAATCAATAAAATCAAACCAAAAGATAAACCGATTATAGTTGGATCCCAGCCGATCAAGTTTTGTGCACACCAAAGATTATGAACCCAAATCAGAAATCTTCTTCGAATTCAAATCTTCTTAAATCTTCAATAAACACTTGCACACAATAACTTGAATCTCTTGTGATCAATCACGCACAGAACTGAGTCTGTTAATAATGGATTATCACAAGACGTCTTTAGACTACAAACAATTCTAAAGATCCCGTCGATGTAGTAGCAGGATTTCCCACACTACACCCCTATTAAGATCTTATAAAAATCTAAGTGAAACTAGTTGAAGATTAAAGAATTAAACGACACTTTTATTATTTAGATCTCAGAAATGTTTACAGAAAATATTCAAACTCAGAATTACAACTTTCTTTTCTGGAGTTTCTCTCTCCTCAAGAATTTCTTAACTCTAAAAAATACATCATCCTCATCTGGACTTACTTGAACCCTTTATATAGGAAATTACATAGTGGGTGACAGCTAAGTTTTCCCCTTCTTTCGGATATATTCTGCGATCTCATCGTGGTATTTGTAATATTAATCTTCGCCATCTTTTGTAATCCTCGTGAAACAACATTCTCATAACATGTCTCTTCAATCATCAGCTATTGTGAAGCTTACTTGTGACGCTCGCCAAATGTTGCTGAAGAATCCTTACGACACTCTCGTGAACAATGTCATTTATACTTATAGGAATATTTGACCTTCTCGTGAAAGCGTTGTTCTTACTACGAGAATATCGTTATGGCGATATTCTGGTACTACATCTTGCCTCTTCTCATGTCTTTTCTGCGAAGAAGAGAAGATCGTGAGAATAAATTGCCATAATCTCCTATTTTTTCACCTCCACCTTTATTCTGACACGTCTCTAAACCTTTCACCAGCTGTCTTCATATAATTTTATCACCCATACATTTTTCGACACGTCATCTTAAACCGCTGTTATTTGACCATTCACGTCCTTTCATTGTATTAACTATTTTATTTTCTCGAGAAACTTCTTCTGCTATAAATACCTTCTCTCATTCTTCTCTTTTTCTTTCTTCTCATTCTCTTTCCTTCTTCTTCTCTGCAAATTTCATTGATTTCCCGCAAATCGCGCATCTAATATCTTTCGCCATTTTTTCAATCTCCTTTCATTCCCATTCTCTCAAAATGGTTGCTTCTGGTGCTAAAAATATTATTGCTTTCAATTTGATGCAAGAAAAACTTAAAAATCAAGGATTTGACTTATCTTTAATCCCAGATCAAAGTCCCAAATCTGTTCTTTCTCTTGAATTATTTTCTAACTTCCAGTGTTCTCGTGAAAAAATTATAGTTTCATTAGGTCAACTTGAAGCTGGTCTTCCACTTCCTCTCTACAACCCTGAACTTCCACTCTTTTACCAAATAATTTCTGATAAGAGATTTTCACGAGCGGTGTATCAACTTGGCGGGGATTGTATTAGATTATTACTGGAATATTCCTCTCGTGGTGCTGGCAAAGGATCCCAATATTCCGAAGAACATAAAAGTCTAAAATATAAACATATTCCGATTATCCCTGCAAAGTATACTGTAGATAATTTCTTTCGAAATTACCAATTACTCCCCATGGTAAGGGATAGTACCTGTTGGGGTGTTCGTTTGCATAAAAGGAAGGTCACTGGTGAGGATGCTCTTATGCAAGATATTGATTTTCATACCAATACAAATGATGGCCCTCGTCATTCTAATGACGATAAGTGGTTTATTTTTCCCTTATGCCTTAAAGGTCCTTATATATCCGGTTCTCTCCAACTTCCTGTGAATCTCTCTCACTATGAACCTTGGACTTTCAACTGGCCTGATAGATCTTCCGATGTATATTCTGTCATCTTCTTATGATATTATTATTTATTCCTTCACACTTTCGCTAACTTTTCCATTATCTTGCAGGTTGCCAAAATGAAGCTTAATTACCAGAAATATAGGAAACCCATCACTCTTCTAGCTCTTAGATATTTCACAGATGAAGTAAGAAATATTCCTTTATTAATTAACAATATATTGTTGCCCCTATTTCTTATCTTTATCTGTGTTTGCAGGTAATTGAAGAATTACCACCTTTAGAGCCAAAACCTAAGGAGAAACCTTCAATCAATCGTAAAGGTAAATCTACTACTTCAAGTGAAGGAAGACGCTCTGCCCCTTGTGATAAAGAACCCAGCGAGCCTCCTTTGAAGAAAAATAAAACTCAGCATTCTTCTTCTCAACATACCCAATTGGATTCAATCGTTAGTAATAAATCTAATGATGAATTTATCGAAGAATTTGACGATATTAGAGAAGTTCCTTCTGTGAAAAATTCTTCTTCCTATGATTCTTCCATGACCCAACTGTCCATGCTTTTTGGTGATTCTTCTAGTGGAACTGCGAATGAGTATGGCGATGAGACTCTTAATGGGATAGCTCAAGCGCTCGTCAAAGTGTGCGATGCTCCAATCTTATATGATAATAATTCTCTTCGTGGAATTTATGGAACTCTAACTCCAAGCTTCTTAAATGCACTTGGTATTCTGGTATGTTTTCTTAGTTGTTTCTTAAATCGCCAGATTTCTCTCGTCAAATTTTTTTGTACTTATAAAACTCTGTTGCAGGTTGGGAGAGCTTCTTTTGCTGCTGCTGCTGATTTAGATAATAAATGTGCTTCATTTAAGAAAAAGGTTGTTAACCTTCGCCAAGATAAAGAGAAACTAGAGGCTGAAATTGCTGTGCTTCGTGAGAAAAATAAAATGTTGGAAATTGAAGCTTCAGTTGATAAACAGAAGATTTTGGATCTTAACAATGCCAACAAACAACTTTATGGTATGATTTACTTTTTCTTTCTTTTAGATTTTTTATTTTTCTTTTATATAGCTTATCCAAGCAATCATTTTTGCAGATGTTTATGGTCTAACTGACGAGGCTACGTTCCTTCAAACCTTTCCCGAACCTGTAGATGATAATACTCTTCTTGCTCACCTTAATAACTCCTTAAGTAATTTTGCTGACGAACACATTAAATCCCTCTCTATAGAGGAACTTAAACTTAAGTTTAATCTCCTGACCATTGAACACAGACACAATTTAGGATTATCTAATAAATTTAAGCGTCTTTATCATGAATCAAAAGAAGTGATCAATGGATTAAGAAGTAGAATTAGTGATCTTGTTGACGAGAAAGATCAAGCAATTAGAAACGACAGTGAAACTCTAGCAGATTTCCATAAAATTCTTCTCGAAGTTCAAAAGGAAAGATATAAACTCTTCTGCGAAAATAAAGATCTTCTTGCAAGAGAAACTCAAGTTCGTTCTCGCCTTCTTATTACTAGCGATGATGAGTATTCTTGGGCAGCACAGGTTCTTGATAATGCTAGGAATAATTTAGGTATAGATGCTAGTCTTCATGCTGATCAATCAGCCTTAATTAGGGACTTGATTTCTGAAAAAGAAGGTTGTTAACCACTCTACTCTATTAACCTTTTGCTTTTTATTATTCTTTCTTATAACTTCTATCTTATCGATGCCTTATTCTCGCAGATTCTGAAGACAGATGCCGTGTAAGGATGAGATAACTAGAAGATATTAATCATCAACTCGCGAACGATCTTACTTCTCGCAACAATAAATACTCACTATTAAAATCTCAATTTGGGATTACTTCTGCAAATTTTAACAGATACCTCCTCATTACTCGTAAAAATACTACTAGGAAGGTTTGTGATGATCATGGAATTCCTCATTCTCTGTATCCTGATCTTGCAAATGCAATACCATCATTGGTTCAAGATCTTGATATCTCTGATACTGATGAAGATTTTGACGAAGGTGAAGAATAGAATAATGACGAAGAAACAAATTCTGGCGATGATGATGAACCCAACAAAAATAATGAAGAAGAGAAATCTGGTGAAGAAGAAGAATCTGATAAAGATAACAATGTTGATAAGTGAAACAATGTATCTGTCTAACTTCTTTCTTTGATGTAATTAATCGCGAGTTTCTTCAATTTGCTGCAACTCTCTTCAATTTAATGTGTAAATTTCTTTGCCCCCTTATCTATATGAATGAAAGAACAACCTCTTTTTTGCAATATAATTTGGTCAATATAGTTTGCATCTGCTAATTATTTGTGCCTTAATATCCATATAAATTTCTCATATGGTGATGAATAATAATATTTATCATTTTATTCATTCCCATACTTGCCTCTATTATTCATCTGCAATATGAGAAAGTAAATAAACGAATATTTTGACAAATTTCATAATTTCCGCGATATTGTCTCAAACCCTGATATTTTTGCGATCTTATGGTCTTATCATGCCTTCCTACTTAAAGGTCTTACTTTGCCATAGCATTCTCTCTGCGACAAGATCGCAGGACGTCTTTACATTTTCATGTATTGACCCATTGATCTTGTCTTATCTGCATTTCTTTATTGTATTGCGACAATATGACGAGCCTAAGTTTTCTCGCGAAAACAAAGCCTCGTGACATTGCCGTCTTGCGATGAAATCGCAGGACGTCTTTACATTTGCATGTAAAAACCCCTTGACCTCATCTTAACTTTTTTCTCTTATGGCTTTTTGCCTCTGTATAATTTACGCGACAATATGACAGGCCTAAATGATCTTGCGATCTTAGAGCCCCATGACATTGCCGTCTTAAGACATTTATCAGCTCCCTAATGGAGGGTGCCGCCCTTATCTCCCCCCTGGTTGCCCCTTCAAGGAGGGCACATCGGCCATACAAGACTATCTCCTCCCATCCAGATTTACCAACAACCAGTTGTTTTCGCAGCCCCTTGTCCTTTATGCCTATATGGCTTATAGTTACAAGACTGCACCCTAGGTGGGGTTTTCTTCAGGCCAAGTGCATTGTATCCAAGACTTACCAAAGATGGACAGGGTAGGTTCGTCCGTCCCGGGCACCCTTGGCTAAACCGTGTACCTCGGAGCCTTGGTCATACTCTGAACTTCTTGGAAGAGACTCTCAGTCGTCCAACCAGGGTATAACCTTATAAAGTTGGAAATCCAAGATCTCTCTCCCGGATATGTTTTCTTTAACCCCTACATCTATATGACTCAGGTTCCAGTAGCGGTATAACCTTATCCCTGAATCATATAAAGAGATACCCCCTTTATGACGTGCTTGTGGGTCTTACATTTGCCTCTTACGAAATTGTACTCGCGAACTAAGTTGCATGCCATAAAGGTTTGTCCCATTCTCTTAATCTCTGCGAAATTTCATTCGCGTTTCTTAAAATTTCTTGCGAGCTTTAAATCTCAATAATTTCTTTTCTTTTTCTTTTTTTTGAACTTTTCAATTTCATTTTCTTCACTCAAACAGAAAAAACAACTTTACCTTTCTACTTCTAGCGATCTGCTCGTCATATTTCATCTTTCTATCACTTTATTCTTCTCATCTTCCTTATCATCTGTTATTTTACTTAGTGTTTTCCCGCAAGTTGCTTGTCATTTCCTCCTTTTATGCCTTTTATACATGTACCTTTGCTGCGTTTTATTTTTTTCTTGATTTCTGCGAGGGACTCGTTAGTTATTTCTTCATGCTTTTCTATTGAATCAACCATTAATTTGTCACTTCTCTGTTGTTGCTTAATTCTGTATTTCCAATTGTTGTTCTTCCCTGTTCTTTCCTCACAAGACTTGATATCTATCTCATAACATTTCTTACTTTCTCCCCAATCTCCTTTAATTACTCCAACACCATTTGGATGAGGGAATTTAATGCACTGATGAAAGGTAGATGCAACACCCAATATCTTGTATAGCCAAGGTCGACCAATTAAGGCGTTGTATGGTGATTCAATATCGACAACACAGAATAAAATCTTGGAAGTCATTCCTCTTAACGGAATTTTCATTGTGATCTCCCCTTTAGGCTTGTTGGCAGTTCCATTAAAACCATAGATTTTGTATGTCGATGGTATCAAATCTTCATCTTTCCCACCCATGGTTCTGTAGGTGTGGTAGAACAGGATATCTACGGAACTGCCAGTATCAATTAGGATTCTATCAATGGCCCAAGACTCTTCCATTTCTTTATTGTTTTCTTTACCTTCTTCTTCTTCTTCTGCTTGTTCTGGTTTTATTTCCAACCTTACCACCAATGGGTTATCATGCATCTCGCCAGGCTCTGGTATTTCTTGTGCTGTAAAAGAAAGGATTTGCTTCTGCCACTCTTCTAATGGCGAGATTCTCGCTATATTCATTATTTCTTTTCCATCCATATCTCTGGCAAAGACTCTACTTAAGACATTATCGTGGAAATCTTAGATGGTTCTGAAAGAATGCACAATAGAATTAAAAAATAAATTCTTTGCTTTAGTTCCAACCTCTATAACAAAAGTTTATGCTCCTTTTACATTAGTCATTATGCGATCGTCTGGTGGTGGTGGCAATTGTTGCGATTGTTGATGCCCTTTTAGAAAATGATTTAGCTTCCCCTGATTGATCATTCTTAAGATTATTCTTTTTACATTTCTGAAATTATTTATCGAATGCCCATGAAAATGATGATAAGGACAGAATTCTTGATTACGAGTGTTAGGATGTGGTTCCTTCCCCATGTTCCATGGCGAGGGTATATTTTCCATTAAAATGATAGCTTCCCAGATTTTTTCTACACTAGCATTCAAGGGTGGCATCTTAATCTCCTCCCATATGGTTCTCATGTTCCCCTGATTTCTGAAATTATTTTTCTTTTGTCCACCATAAGTTTCTTGAGGTTGGTCAAGCCTTTGGATTTGACTATTTCCTCCACGATTGTAATAATTCTTCTCTCTTTCAAATTCTTCTTGATCACGACTTCCCATAGCCACTAGTTTTTGTTTGTCATTATTCGCCACTTTCTATGCTTGAACTTGCGAGGTGCTCTCCACGTTATTAATCATTTTGGGAAGCAAACTTCCATTATCCATTATAGAACTGGTGTTTGCAATTGGGTATGACTCCATTTCGTTTTGTTTTTCTTCCAAAGCAATGTACTCTTCTTGTAGTTCTCTTAGTTCAGTCATTGTGATGGTGTTTTTGATTCTGAAAATTTGTATGTAGAGCAAATTGGTCGCAAACATTGCATTAATAAAGGATAAAATAAGATATCTCTCATCTACTCTTCCCGCCATATCACTACACATTGTCTTCCATCTTATGGTTAGATGTTTTAGACTCTCACCAATTCTCTGTTTTAATCCAAACACATCTTCGATACCTGGTCGTGAAGAGTTATTGCTTATGTATGCACCCAAAAATGTAGCTTGTAAGTGATCAAAAGAAGTAATAGTATTTTTCTGCAATCCCTCAAACCATTTTAGAGCCTCGCAAGTCAAACTGGATGCAAAGTACTTGCATAAAACAACATCATGATTCTCCCACTGCAGCATACACCTAACATAAGCTTTAACATGTTGAATAGCACAAGTAGTCCCATCGAAAATACTGTTTAGTGCTGGAAAATTGCATTTTGGAGGAATTCCTCTTAGTTGTACTTCCTGTGTGAAGGGAGTTCTAGATGCTTCTTCGATTGCTTCATCAAGTTGCCTTATTCCACCTTCTCTTCTATTATTTATCATCCCTCTCATTTCTGCTAATTCCCTCAAAATTTGCTCATTTGCAGTTGGGCTTTGTTCTATTGGTCTTTTTTAACACACTTTCTCTTCTCCTGCGATTTTCCTCTTCATTTCTATCCGAAATTCGCAATTGATTTTGTCTCCTAATTTCTTCTCCACCAACTTCTTCATTTCTCGCCAATTCTCTTTGTTGTCTTTCTATCCTTCTTTGTATTCTGTCATATTCTTCCCGAATATTGCCATTTTCGCGATTTTGTGTACGTCTTCTTTATCGATTATCATGATTGTTTTGCCTTATTGCTTCTTGAAACTCCTGTTCTTCCATTTCTGCCCTCAGTCTTTCTCTCTCGCGAGCTAGGCGTGCCTGTTCAGCATAATGTCTCTCTATTTCATTCTCAATAATTCTTTGATTTCTGACGTGCTCTCGGCCATGTAATACTCTTCTACCTTCTTCGTGATTTTCTTCACCATCTTGATTACCTTCATTTCTTTGATTTTCAATATTTCGTCTTCCATTTAAAGTTTCTCCTTGTGGATCGTTATAATCATTATTCACTCTCTCTTCTCCCTGACGTTGTCCTCTATTTGGATTTTCAGTTTCTTCTTGTACATTTTCTCCATTATTTCTTATGGGAGAATTTCTCCTTGGTATTTCTCTAAATGATCTTGAACTTGATCTAGTAGTACTTCTTGATCTTCTTCTTTGTAACCTTAAATTCTCCATTCTCAACTCATGATTTTGTCTTGTTAAATTTGCACGTTCCACCGCCTCTAACCTTCTTTCTTCCTGTATTCTTTGCCCTAATTCCTCTGTTGTTTCATCTTCGTCTTGATGAATCGACCCTTCTTCTACCTCCTGATTTCTTCCTACTCCATTTTCTTCTCTTAATTGTCGATTTGTTTCTTCTCTCATTGAATCTGATCTCCATGTATGCACGCTTACTCTATCATAATCCACTCTTCCATTTTGTACCGATGTTGATTGGTTTGGTTGTTGAATTGAATTTTCCCTTTCATTCCTTGTTCTATTCCTCCTAATTCTCATCCTTGAAGATTCTCCTAATACACTTGTTTCTTCACCTGCAAGTCTTTTACTTCTTCTCACTGTTGTTGGTGGTTCTGATGTATTTCTTCTCCTTCTTCCAGCCATTTCTTCAATTTCTCCAAATCTTCAAATTGTAATTAGAGATTTTGGATCTTGAGATCCCCTTAGTCGGCGCCAAAATGTAGTAGCAGGATTTCCCACACTACACCCCTATTAAGATCTTATAAAAATCTAAGTGAAACTAGTTGAAGATTAAATAATTAAACGACACTTTTATTATTTAGATCTCAGAAATGTTTACAGAAAATATTCAAACTCATAATTACAACTTTCTTTTCTGGAGTTTCTCTCTCCTCAAGAATTTCTTAACTCTAAAAAATACATCATCCTCATATGGACTTACTTGAACCCTTTATATAGGAAATTACATAGTGGGTGACAGTTAAGTTTTCCCCTTCTTTCGGATATATTCTGCGATCTCATCGTGGTATTTGTAATATTAATCTTCGCCATATTTTGTAATCCTCGTGAAACAACATTCTCATAACATGTCTCTTCAATCGTCAGCTATTATGAAGCTTACTTGTGACGCTCGCCAAATGTTGCTGAAGAATCCTTACGACACTCTCGTGAACAATGTCATTTATACTTATAGGAATATTTGACCTTCTCGTGAAAGCGTTGTTCTTACTACGAGAATATCGTTATGGCGATATTCTGGTACTACAGTCGACACTTCGATCTAGTTTGAGTGAATCTTATATCAGAAGAGAATATTCTCAAGAATAAACAAACAAGGTGCAATCAAAGTTCAATAACCGTTAGTCAATCAAATCAAATCGAAAACTAATAATATTGCAATTATCTAGTTTCCCATCAACGGTACTCGTAGAGCTTTTTGATCCCAAAGAAGTCTTTAAACGAGCGGTGGTAAGAGATTTCGCCTAATTAGGGTACTTTCCTCTCCGAATAAACGACTCCACCAGTAACAACACAATAAGGTAGTTTTGCTGGCTCTTAGGATAGTTTACATGAAATGCAAACTTGGGTATTGATGTAATTTTATATAGTGGTAAGAAAGGTTGTCGTTCACTCTGACTTGATGATATTGATTTTAAGTTTTAATAAACTAAAATAAAATAAAAATATATACAAAATATGGTCACAGGATGAAGAGATGACCGGGACTCACGATTCCTCCAGACTTCAATTTTATGCAGTTCAAAAATCAATTCTAAATGATAATAGCTCATAAGATAAAGTTTCATTGACTCTAATTCATTGCCTAATGTAGATTTCGAAAGTCATGGATGTAAATCTAAAGCATGTGACATCAAAACATTTATGCTAAGCATGACCCATCAATTGAAATCACAACCATTCAGAGATAATCATAATTCAATTAAATAACAGTGCAAATAGTCATAAAAAGAATTAATAGAATTACCACATTCGTGAAATTTGGCTTCCTCCGTCGTCCCGGTGATGGGGTTTAACTCCTCATGTTGGAAACACGCTCAAAAGAATTTTTCATTGCTCAAAAGTGCTTACAAGAGGTGAAAATATAATGAAACATAAAATTTCAACGGAAATAAATGTTGCTAACCAACTGTTACAGAGAACGATAATAATAAAGTGCTGCAACACTGTTTGTCTGTCGGGGGAAAACTGTTACAAAGCTGAGTAATAACGACAGTTATTTAATGACTGTCATGAGGCGTCTGTTCTTGGTGTTCTTCAGTAGCAGAACTGTTTTCTCTGCAACTTTGATTTTTTTGATTCTCTCATCTCTGTGCTAGCCCCTCTCACTCCATAACTACTTCTATGATCCCAGACACCTATAAATACCCATTTGGACCGAGAATAAACCTCATAACTCCAAAAAATCTCGGCAATCAATCAAGGATAATCTCTTTTACTTCCATGCAAGATATGGGATTTTATTCCCTATTCTAACTCTTCCACATGCCTGCACCCTTCAAATACGCTGAGAAAAGGTCTCTGGTGGAGTAAAACTCCTTGCAGCCACGCACTAACTTCTCTAACCCACGCAGGAAAGCATAACATACCACCCGATGCTCTCGTGTCTCTGTTCTTTTTAAATTGTGAATAAAACCCCTGTTATTTCGAACCCAATCATATCAGAAGTCCTGTTTTAATGAAACAGGATCATTACAATCAAAACCAACGAAATATTCTCCCAAAATCTCGACCAAAACCAAGCCAGAGAAATTCGCAAAAGCAAGGCCATTTTCCCGCCAAAATTCCGTTCAAATAGTGAAGATGGTGAGTGCCCATTATCCTCTGTGCTGGGGTGCCGATAGAAGATGGGTGTTGAGGATAAATTTGGGCAACACATAACCGTGTGAGCCCCTTAGCCAAATCTGGGGTCTGCTTAGCAAATGTCCTCCGGGGGTGCCTTTAGCAGTTTTTCGAGCCGATTCTTCTAAAAACGTTTATTTCCCAAAAATACCTACAAACACATAAAACAACATAATAAGTACAAAATCGAGTACCAACAATACAGAAAATTGAGGACAACTTAGACACAAAAATGTGTCTATCAAATACCCCCAAACTTATTATTTGCTAGTCCTCGAGCAAAACTAATTTAGAAAATAAAATCCTAACTCACTAGGTGGCCCTAGTGACCGAGTTATAGTCTCGGGAGGTTTTACCAGAGGTGTACCCACAAAACCTTTACTCCAGACCCTAGCTATCTACGCAGAACCATGGAAGGCACTAAACAATCTCCTTGGTTGGCATACTTATTGACTACAGGAGGAAGTACCCTGATGCGAAATTCCAATTTTTGTACACGAGTTTGCACTCAAGCATACTAAAATTCATATAAAGTGACATATCTCTACTCATATAGTTTCTGGACATCATAAACCGGAGTCAACCAATCACATGGATAGATTAAGAAGATGGATGTAGAGAAAAATGTGGATGATGTTGACTAAGGTGAACCTATCATAATGGACTGTGATACTGGTCTGGACTAATATCAACACACTGCATATACAAGGGAACCAGTGGTCGATAATCCTAACTCTAGGTCAACTTAGCTGGCATATATAAGGGTACCCGTGGTCGACTTTATTGTATTTATTTCGGTTGGTCTAGTGGTCTGGTCTCATTTTCTCATTCATTTTTTTTCTCAGTCACTCTATTTCACCCTAACAATGGTAAAAATAAAAATAAATGAAGTGATCAGGATTCTTTCGATGTTTCCATCACGAGGATATGGCGAAACTACCATGTTTTCTTTTCTAACACCTGATCTCTGTACTTTTATGAATAAACTCTTCTAGATGTTTCCATCTAATCAGATTGGTTCCTCAACTCCTACAACCAAAATGTTTCCATCCACTTAGATTGGTTAGTTCCGACCTTAATAAACATAAATTTCTAGGCTCCGGAGTTTATTTATTTATATTGCAACTAAAAAGTTTATTCCATACCCCAAAACTTAAATCTAACATTGTCCTCAATGTTCTAAAGATGAAATTAAAAGCATGAACAATGAGAAACTGTTACTGTAATACCCGACATTTTAATATAATGTTTCGGGCCGGATTATACCTACCTTAGTTTGTTGTTTAGGTTGGTTCATTTGCCTTAATCTAGCTGGGTTGTTTGGACTAGAAAAGTACAAACCAGGGTGGAAATAGAGTCACCTAATTTATTTTAATAAGTAAATAAAATGAATAGGAAATGAAAAGACAATTAAAAGGAAATATAAATATTAGATAATATTAGTATTATTAAGGTTTTTATAACAAAAGGTTTAGAAAAGGAATTATACAAGTTAGAGAACAAAAGTCTAGGGAGAAGAACAAAGATATGGAGCTAGAGAATTTTTGGAGAAGAAGGATAAAGAAAATTAGAAGGAGTTTGTAGCAAATGAGAGGTAGAATGTTTAATCCATTTTCTCTTTGTATTTCTTTGTTATATTTTTATTTCAATTTTGTTTATTCTTATATCATTAGGGTTCTAAATTTTGTATATTTAATTTGATGCATATTATTGATGGTCAGACTTCTATTATAGGTATATGACATGATTGGGTATCACTAGTTAAAATTTGAGAGTATTCCACCGTATATTCACCGTTGAAAGTTTGTTTGAATTTGGGTGATAGTTTCTGAATTTCTGGACAGTTTCGAGTTGATTTGGTTTTGATGTTCTTAGGAAATTTTAGTGATGTTAAATTATTTGAGGTCTTAACAAAAGTTGTATATAAATGTATTATCTTCCAGTGTGCTTTGGATTTGCTTAATTTGAGACTAATATGAATTTATAGTGAATTGTTTGGTAATACTAACATGTAATCTGCCCAGTTTTTAGGATTCCATTTTAAATTCAATATATTTTGTTTGAACCGCTGGTTTGGTGTGAATTTTGGGTATGTTATGTATGAATGTGTCAAGAATGTTCCTGTAAATTTTTAGTTTGATCAGATAAAGTTATCACCATGAAATATATAATATAATATGGATGCAGTTGACTTGTTTGCATAAATGCTTGAAAGAAATTCATGTTCTTAAGCCATAGTAGCTTGTATTGTGTATAAAAGATATTTTGAAAATGAAATGAGTTCATGTTTTTTCGTTAGATGAAATATGCTTTCATGCTAACGGCGGATAATGATCCCCGAGAGTTAAATGGGTAATGATCCCCATGGGAACTTGTGTTTCCCGACCATCGATGGAGGCTGTCCGTGCCGGTAAACGATAGGTGGTGTACGAACCAAGGTTTTCGTACTGTGAATGAAACGGGTAATGATCCCCAAGAGCAAATGGGTATTGTAACACCCCGTGTTTTTAGCATGGCGCATGCTGAAAGATGCGCCATGGCCTGAGATGAAGCTTCATCCAAAGCTTCCGTTGGTTGGTAAGAGGTAGATTGACTTAAGGCCAATATCGTGCCAAAATGGCGCATTATGTTTGGAATTTGGCCAAGAGACAATTCTCGTGTCAAAGGATGCATTTGGACAAGGGCCAATATTGGGTTCCAGGTAAGGCACATCGCGTATGCATATTGGCTAAGGATAATATGACATTAGTTGGAAGTTACATTGGCCAAAGCCAATCTCGCACCAAGGGTGCTTCAGGCCAATTGGGTAGATGCACTTAAGAATGTACAGCCATCACAGCTGGACATTAGTGTGGCCTATGGGCCAAAGTCGGAAATACAACCATCACGGCCATTCATCGGGTTTGGCTCGGGAAATGTTCAGCCATCCTGGTCGGGCATAGGAACTGGCATGTGAGCCATAACTAAATGTACATCCATCTTGGCTGGTTATTCAAGAAAATACATGGCAACGTCCATGAATAGTAAAACGAGGAGCTGATGAAAGAATTAACCTCCCCTAATCAGAGTTCTAAAAATGTCAAATAAACATATATAGGGAAGGGTAGTTGGTTGAAGGTGCATATGCGGACTATGTACCAAGTAAGCTCCATAACTTATCCAGAAGAGTATAAATGATGCATAAGGCTCATTTATAGTTGTGTAGCCTTACAAATGGAGCATATGATGCTAAGGCATCACTATGCCATTCCACGGACACGATGATGCATCACTTGGATGTATTTGACGGAACGACCTATACGGACTAGGCCATTACCACTATTTCTTGGCCACGGCCTAGCAAACGAGTTGGATTAAGTCGCTTGTATCTTCGTGTGTGAACTACGGTCTGTGCTTGATTCATTTAGAGTAGGGAAGGATATGTAGGCAGCCGCAATGAGTTGTAGCATTTCTAGTCCAGCACATTGGCCCCTCATATCATCTAAGCTCGGTAGCTCGACGTAAGAGATGATTGGGGCCAGACTTGATGAGGCTAAGTTGCATGCCATTAAGTGGATTCTCATACTTCCTATCAAGTTATAAAGAGTTGGTAAGCGAAGTAACGTAGGAAAGGGCAAGGGATTGGTGCGGCCTATGCCTAAGTCCACGGCTTATGCCGTAAGTCTGGACAAGACCCAACGGTATGACGGTTGCTCAGCTAGTTAGGAAATTCAGTGAAGAATTCCTTACGTTGAGACAAAGCCAGAGATGCACTCCAGAGATGCATGCGAAGTGCATTGGCATTGGCCTTATGGACATATACCCTTATGCGGACAAGGGTGACTTTCAAAAGGTGTAGAAGCTAAAATAGCTGCATCATGCTCCTCAAGCATGCTTGCAAGGGAAAATGAGCGTGCATTTTCCTGGGGATGAGGCCTGGATCGTAGGTTCATCATTGCGCACCGGGGGAGTTAAGGCCTGCGGGGCGACGTGCCAAAGGCGTAATTTTCCGGTCCGTCACAGTTGGTATCAGAGCAAGTTCCGAGATAACTCTGGACTGTGCAGAGTGGACTCGTTAAGTGAGTATTTTCCTTAACGGAAAACTTAAAGTTGGAGAGTAGGACAAATTTTTGCGCGGAAAGAGTTAGTAACTGCAATGCCAGTTACTTTTGCGAATCGAGTTGAGCTTGTATAAGTACTGTAAGTTTGCCAGGCCTCTGTGGCACCCCGCTTACGAGAATCCGGAAGACCGTCTGGGACGGTGGGTAGACAATGGGACTGATCATCCCCACACATTGGAACTGGCCAAGGGTGTGCGTTTTCAGGCCCGGCTAGCATCCCACTTACGAGTGGCAACCCGATAAATCCGTCAGGGATGGTGGCTTGTATCCAACTGCACTGGCATTAGAGATTGGTCCTCACAGTGTTGCGTTGAGTTTTTCCTTGTCATTTCGATGACATCTTTCAACTTGTGAACCTTAGGGATTCTTGGGTGGTGGTATGGGACGCCATCTAGGATACCTTGTTGAGATATCCTCTTGGCACTGGCCAATTGAGATTCTTGGTAACGTTGTGGGAACTTTTTAGATTCCTGGGCAGGTGGTATGGGACATGTGCTCAGAAGGTCTAAATTGTTGTTCATGGCAACTTGAAGAAACTTATGATTTCTGAGCATCTGGTATGGGACTTTTTCTCGGGAAATCCAAACCGAAGAGATTGTCCACAATATTTTTTATTTTGAATTTCGAGAATGAAATTCTTTAAAGGGGTGAAGAGTGTAACACCCCGTATTTTTAGCATGGCGCATGATGAAAGATGCGCCATGTCCTGAGATGAAACTTCATCCAAAGCTTTCGTTGGTTGGTAAGAGGTAGATTGGCTTAAGGCCAATACCGCGCCAAAATGGCGCATTATGTTTGGAATTTGGCCAAGAGCCAATTCTCGTGTCAAAGGATGCATTTGGACAAGGGCCAATATTGGGTGCCAGGTAAGGCACATTGCGTATGCATATTGGCTAAGGCCAATATGACATTAGTTGGAAGTTACATAGGCCAAGAGTAAATCTCGCACCAAGGGTGCTTCATGCCAATTGGGTAGATGGACATAAGAATGTACAACCATCACAGCTGGACATTAGTGTGGCCTATGGGCCAAAGTCGAAAATACAACCATCACGGCCCTTCATCGGGTTTTGCTCGGGAAATGTTCATCCATCCTGGCCGGGCATAGGAACTGGCATGTGAGCCAGAAATGAATGTACATCCATCTTGGCCGGTTATTCAGGAAAATACATGGCAACTGCCATGAATAGTAAAACGGGGAGTTGATGAAAGAATTTACCTCCCCTAATTAGAGTTCTAAAAATTTCAAATAAACATATATAGGGAAGGGTAGTTGGTTGAAGGTACATATGTGGAATATGTACCAAGTAAGCTCCATAACTTATCCGGAAGAGTATAAATGATGCATAAGGCTCATTTATAGTTGCGTAGCCTTACAAATGGAGCATATGATGCTAAGGCATGACTATGCCATTCCACGGACACGATGATGCATCACTTGGATGTATTTGACGGAACGGCCTATACGGACTAGGCCATTACCACTATTGCTTGGACACGGCCTAGCAAATGAGTTGGAATAAGTCGCTTGTCCCTTCGTGGATGAACTACGTAGGGAAGGGTACGTAGGCAGCCGCAATGAGTTGCAGCATTGCCAGTCCAGCACGTTTTCCCTCATATCATCTAAGATTGGTAGCTCGACGCAAGAGATGATTGTGGCCAGACTTGATGAGGGTAAGTTGCGTGCCAGTAAGTGGATGCTCATACTTCCTATCAAGTTATAAAGAGTTGGTAAGCAAAGTAACGTAGGAAAGGACAAGGGATTGGTGTGGCCTATGCCTAAGTCCACGACTTATGCCTTAAGTCTGGACAAGACCCGACGGTATGATGGTTGCTCATCTAGTTAGGAAATTTAGTGAAGAAATCCATACGTTGAGACAAATCCAGAGATGCATGCGAAGTGAATTGGAATTGGCCTTATGGCCATATACCCTTATGCGGTCAAGCTATTGGTTTAGAAGCTAAAATAGCTGCATCATGCTCCACGAGCATGCTTGCAAGGGAAAATGAACGTGCATTTTCCTGGGGATAAGGCCCGGATCGTAGCTTCATCATGGTGCACCGGTGGAGTTACGGCCTGCAGGGCGACGCGCCAAATGCGTAATTTTCCGGTCCATCACACGTATGATCCCTATAGGAACTTTTGTTCCTGACCATCGATGGAGGTTGTCCGTGCCGGTAAACGATATGTGGTGTATGAACCAAGGTTTTCGTACTGTGAATGGAACGAGTAATGATACCCATAGGAACTTTTGTTCCTGACCATCGATAGAGGATGTCTGTGCCGATAAACGATAGGTGGGTGTACGAACCAAGGTTTTAGTACCGTGAACTCATGGTTTGAGGTGACTTATAAATATGTGAATAATGTGTTCGGAATCTAAATTAAATGAGTTATTGGAAACATAGTCGGTGTTATGAACTCATTTTTGAAATTCAAATGGATGAATTGTTGTTGTGAATTGATGAGTTGAATCCTAAATAGATGATTTGATAAATGATTTCTTGATAATAATATAAATGTTGTGAACTCATGGCTTGTTGGTGATAATATTAATTTGTGAATCGTGTGTTGAAATCTCTATTGAATGATTAGTGGAAACGCTATTGGTTTTATGAACTCAAACATTGAAATACAAATTGACGTATTTGTAGGAAATATTAATAGTGTTATGAAATCGTGTGTGAAATCTAATTGGATGAATTGATGAAAATAGTATTGGTGCTATGAACTTATATGTTGAAATCTTATTAGATAAATTATTGACAGTAATATTGACATTGTGAACTCATGATTGGACAAATGAATTAGATGATTTAGTGAAAATAATATTTGTGAGGTAATGTTGTTGGTTGAATATATTAATTGAAGTTGCACTATATTTCTTATAGTATGTTATTCCTTGATAAAATGATTATGTTTGCGCATCTTTAGAGAATAGGGGTGCATTCTATTGAGCTGTCATCTCACCCCAATTGACATCCTTGCAGATTTATCATAGTGGCGCAGCGAAAGCTAAAAATGAGTAGGTTAGTGATTTCATTGTCTCCTTATAATTGCTTAACGTGTCATTTGATATCATTGTTTGTTGGAAATTATCAATGGTGGATTTTAGATAAGGGGTAAAATTGTAAAACCCCATTGACCTAGTGTTACCAGCAACACATTAACTAAGAGCATTTAATTCAGGTGTCAATAATTAATGGGGGTATTTTTTTCAAAATACCATATTAGGGTTTTCGACACAGAACCCTAATTCCAAAACCAAGCTGCATACTGCGCACCATGGCCACGACGCCAAAACCAAGCCGCATACTGCGCACCATGGCCGCGATGCCAAAACCAAGCCGCTTACTGCGCACCATGGCAACGACGCCAAAACCAAGCCGCATACTGCGCACCATGGCCACGACGCCAAAACCAAGCCGCATATTGCGCACCATGGCAACGACTCCAAAACCAAGCCGCATACTGCGCACCATGGCAACGACGCCAAAACCAAACCACATATTGCACCCACAGGCAACCATGCCAAACTAAGCCGCTATACCATTTGGAACATGGCAAAAATAGCGCCCTAGGCTTGCAAACCCTGCAACTAGGTCAACTTGGCCGTGCGTTCCATTGGAACATGCCAACACGCACCACTAGCCAAATTTTAAGCCGCTATACCATTTGGCACATGCCAAAAATAGCGCCCTAGGCTTGCAAACCGTGCATCTAGGTCAACTTGGTCGTGCGTGCCATTGGCACATGACAACACGCACCCTTGCCAAATTATAAGCCGCCTACCATTTGGCACATGCCAAAAATAGCGCCCTAGGCTTGCAAACCGTGCAACTAGGTCAATTTGTCCGTGCGTGCCATTGGCACATGCCAACACGCACCACTAGCCAAATTTTAAGCCGCTATACCATTTGGCACATGAAAAAAATAGCTCCCTAGGCTTTCAAACCGTGCAACTAGGTCAACTTAGCCGTGCGTGCCATTGGCACATGCCAACACGCACCATTAGCCAAATTCTAAGCCGCTATACGATTTGGCACATGCCAAAAATAGCGCCCTAGGCTTGCAAACCGTGCAACTAGGTCAACTTGGCCATGTGTGCCATTGGCACATGCCAAAACGCACCACTGGCCAATTTCTAAGCCGCTATACCATTTGGCACATGCCAAAAATAGCGCCCTAGGCTTGCAAACCGTGCAACTAGGTCAACTTGTCCGTGCGTGCCGTTGGCACATGCCAACACGCACCACTAGCCAATTTCTAAGCCGCTATACCATTTGGTACATGCCAAAATAGCGTGCTAGGCTTGCAAACCGTGAAACTAGGTCAACTTGGCCGTGCGTGCCATTGGCACATGCCAACACGCACCACTGGCCAATTTCTAAGCCGATATACCATTTGGAACATGCCAAAAATAGCGCCCTAGGCTTGCAAACCATGCAACTAGGTCAACTTGGCCGTGCGTGCCATTGGCACATGCCAACATGCACCACTAGCCAATTTCTAAGCCGCTATACCATTTGGCACATGCCCAAAATAGCGCCCTAGGCTTGCAAATCGTGCAACTAGGTCAACTTGTCCGTGCATGCCATTGGCACATGCCAACATGCATCACTAGACAATTTCTATTTTCAAGCCGCTATACCATTGTCGCGCCCGCGACTTGGCCAAAGTGGACGTGCGTGCCATTGGCACATGCCAACACGCAACCACTAGCCAATTCCCATTCCAAAGCCACTATACAATTGTAGCGCCCGCGACTTGGCCAAAGTGTCCATGAATACCATTGGCACATGCCAACATGAAACCACTAGCCACTTTTATCCCCAACCTGCTAGCCAATTTCCAAGGAAATCCGCACATGCCATTGGCACATGCCACACATGCTCCACTAGCGACTTTGGCATTGCCATTCGCACTCAAAGTGCAACTCGCGGCCAAGGCATTCCGCACATGCCAAATTCTCCACCAAGTGACTTTGGCATTGCTATCCGCACTCAAAGTACAACTTGCGGTTGAGACATCCCGCACATGCCGCAACGCTTCACTAGCAACTTTAGCATTGCCACTTGAGCCCCCTCTCGAGACATCAACACAAACTGGGGGATGCTTTCTTGGGGTTTTGGTTTGGCGGTCATAGTGTGCAGCGTACACTAAGCTTGCAATAAAGAAACGCGTGCAAGGAATGATTACGGTCAATTAAATAAGGCAATTTATGGTGAAAACGTTTTCACCATAAAGCCAACGGTTTCCACCTTGTTTGTTTTAATTGGCACATTTACTCAATTCCTTAATGAGGCAAGGGTACTTTCAATCTCATTTGTATAAATAGGTTTTAATTGGCACATTAGTGGAAACGCTATTGGTTTTATGAACTCAAGCATTGAAATACAAATTGACGTATTTGTAGGAAATATTAATAGTGTTATGAAATCGTGTGTGAAATCTAATTGGATGAATTGATGAAAATAGTATTGGTGCTATGAACTTATATGTTGAAATCTTATTAGATAAATTATTGACAGTAATATTGACATTGTGAACTCATGATTGGACAAATGAATTAGATGATTTAGTGAAAATAATATTTGTGAGGTAATGTTGTTGGTTGAATATATTAATTGAAGTTGCACTGTATTTCTTATCGTATGTTATTCCTTGATAAAATGATTAAGTTTGCGCATCTTTAGAGAATAGGGGTGCATTCTATTGAGTTGTCATCTCACCCCAATTAACATCCTTGCAGATTTATCATAGTGGCGCAGCGAAAGCTAAAAATGAGTAGCTTAGTGATTTCATTGTGTCCTTATAATTGCTTAACGTGTCATTTGATAACATTGTTTGATGGAAATTATCGATGGTGGATTTTAGATAAGGGGTAAAATTGTAAAACACCGTGACCTAGTGTTACCAGCAACACATTAACTAAGAGTATTTAAATCAGGTGTCAATAATTAATGGGGTTATTTTTTCAAAATACCAGATTAGGGTTTTCGACACAGAACCATAATTCCAAAACCAAGCCGCATACTGTGCACCATGGCCACGACACCAAAACCAAGCCGCATACTGCGCACCATGGCCACGACGCCAAAACCAAGATGCATACTGCGCACCATTGCAACGACGCCAAAACCAATTGCAACGACCATTAAAACTCCAAACAAAGCCGCATATCATGGCAACGACGCCAAAACCAAGCCGCATACTGCACACCATGGAAACGACGCCAAAACCAAGACGCACACTGCACACCATGGAAACGACGCCAAAACCAAACCACATATTGCACCCACGGGCAACCATGCCAAACTAAGCCGCTATACCATTTGGAACATGCCAAAAATAGCGCCCTAGGCTTGCAAACCATGCAACTAGGTCAACTTGGCCGTGCGTGCCATTGGCACATGCCAACACGCACCACTAGCCAAATTTTAAGCCGTTATACCATTTGGCACATGCCAAAAATAGCGCCCTAGGCTTGCAAACATTGAAACTAGGTCAACTTGGATGTGCGTGCCATTGGCACATGCCAACACGCACCACTAGCCAAATTCTAAGCCGCTATACCATTTGGCACATGCCAAAAATAGCGCCATAGGCTTGCAAACCATGCAACTAGGTCAACTTGGCCGTGCGTGCCATTGGCACATGCCAACACGCATCACTAGCCAAATTCTAAGCCGCTATACCATTTGGAACATGCCAAAAATAGCGCCCTAGGCTTGCAAACCGTGCAACTAGGTTAACTTGGCCGTGCGTGACATTGGCACATGCCAACACGCACCACTAGCCGATTTCTAATCCGCTATACCATTTAACACATGCCAAAAATAGCGCCCTAGGATTGCAAACCGTGCAACTAGGTCAACTTGGCCGTGCGTGCCATTGGAACATGCAAACACGCACCACTAGCCAAATTCTAAGTCGCTATACCATTTGGCACATGCCAAAAATAGCGCCCTAGGCTTGCAAACCGTGCAACTAGGTCAACTTGGTCGTGCGTGCCATTGGCACATGCCAACACGCACCACTAGCCAAATTCTAAGCCGCTATACCATTTGGCACATGCAAAAAATAGCGCCCTAGGCTTGAAAACCGTGCAACTAGGTCAACTTGGCTGTGCGTGACATTGGCACATGCCAACATGCACCACTAGCCAATTTCTAAGACACTATACCATTTGGAACATGCCAAAAATAGCGCCCTAGGCTTGCAAACCGTGCAACTAGGTCAACTTGGACGTGCGTGCCATTGGCACATGCCAACACGCACCACTAGCCAATTTCTAAGCCGCTATACCATTTGACACATGCCAAAAATAGCGCCCTAGGATTGCAAACCGTGCAACTAGGTCAACTTGGCCGTGCGTGCCATTGGAACATGCCAACACGCACCACTAGCCAATTTCTAAGTCGCTATACCATTTGGCACATGCCAAAAATAGCGCCCTAGGCTTGCAAACCGTGCAACTAGGTCAACTTGGTCGTGCGTGCCATTGGCACATGCCAACACGCACCACTAGCCAAATTCTTACCATTTGGCACATACCAAAAATAACACCTAGGCTTGAAAACCGTGCAACTAGGTCAACTTGGCTGTGCGTGACATTGGCACATGCCAACATGCACCACTAGCCAAATTCTAAGATACTATACCATTTGGAACATGTCAAAAATAGCGCCCTAGGCTTGCAAACCGTGCAACTAGGTTAACTTGACGATGTGCCATTGGCACATGCCAACACGCATCCAAATTCTAATTTCTATTTTCAATGCAAAAAATAGCGCCCTAGGCTTGCAAACCATGCAACTAGGTCAACTTGGCCGTGCGTGCCATTGGCACATGCCAACACGCATCACTAGCCAAATTCTATATACCATTTGGCACATGCTAAAAATAGCCATAGGATTGCAAACCGTGCAACTAGGTCAACTTGACGTCGTGCCATTGGCACATGCCAACACGCACCACTAGCCAAATTCTAAGCCGCTATACCATTTGGCACATGCCAAAAATAGCGCCCTAGGCTTGAAAACCATGCAACTAGGTCAACTTGGTCAATGCGTGACATTGGCACATGCCAACATGCACCACTAGCCAAATTCTAAGACACTATACCATTTGGAACATGCCAAAAATAGCGCCCTAGGCTTGCAAACCGTGCAACTAGGTTAACTTGGTCGTGCGTGACATTGGCACATGCCAACACGCACCACTAGCCGATTTCTAAGCCGCTATACCATTTGACACATGCCAAAAATAGCGCCCTAGGATTGCAAACCGTGCAACTAGGTCAACTTGGCCGTGCGTGCCATTGGAACATGCCAACACGCATCACTAGCCAAATTCTAAGTCGCTATACCATTTGGCACATGCCAAAAATAGCGCCCTAGGCTTGCAAACCGTGCAACTAGGTCAACTTGGTCGTGCGTGACATTGGCACATGCCAACATGCACCACTAGCCAAATTCTAAGATACTATACCATTTGGAACATGTCAAAAATAGCGCCCTAGGCTTGCAAACCGTGCAACTAGGTTAACTTGGACGTGCGTGCCATTGGCACATGCCAACACGCACCACTAGCCAAATTCTAAGCCGCCTACCATTTGGCACATGCCAAAAATAGCGCCCTAGGCTTGCAAACCATGCAACTAGGTCAACTTGGCCGTGCGTGCCATTGGCACATGCCAACACGCATCACTAGCCAAACTCTAAGCCATTATACCATTTGGCACATGCCAAAAATAGCTCCCTAGGCTTGCAAACCGTGCAACTAGGTCAACTTGGCCGTGCGTGCCATTGGCACATGCCAACACGCACCACTAGCCAATTTCTAAGCCGCTATACCATTTGGCACATGCCAAAAATAGCCCCCTAGGCTTGCAAACCGTGCAACTAGGTCAACTTGGCCGTGCGTGCCATTGGCACATGCCAACACGCACCACTAACCTAATTCTAAGCCGCTATACCATTTGGCACATGCCAAAAATAGCGCCCTAGGATTGTAAACCGTGCAACTAGGTCAAATTGGATGTGCGTGCCATTGGCACATGCCAACACGCACCACTGGCCAATTTATAAGCCGCTATACCATTTGGCACATGCCAAACATAGCGCCCTAGGCTTGCAAGCCGTGCAACTAGGTCAAATTGGACGTGCGTGCCATTGGCACATGCCAACTCGCACCACTAGCCAATTTCTAAGCCGCTATACCATTTGGCACATGCCAAAAATAACACCATAGGCTTGCAAACCGTGCAACTAGGTCAACTTGGTCGTACGTGCCATTGGCACATGCCAACATGCATCACTATCCAATTTCTATTTTCTATCCGCTATGCCCAGCTAGCGCCCACGACTTGGCTTAATAGTCGTGCGTGCCATTGGCACATGCCAACACGCATCACTATCCAATTTCTATTTTCAAGCCATTATGCCCAGCTAACGCCCATGACTTGGCCCAATAGCCATGCATGCCATTGGCACATGCCAACACGCATCACTATCCAATTTCTATTTTCAAGCCATTATACCATTGTAGTTCCCGCGACTTGTCCAAAGTGGCTGTGCGTTCCATTGGCACATGCCAACACGCAACCACTAGCCAATTTCCATTCCAAATCCGCTATACCAGCGCCCGAAACTTGGCCAAAGTGGCCATGCATGCCATTGGCACATGCCAACATGCAACCACTAGCCACTTTTATCCCCAACCTTCTAGCCAATTTCCAAGGCAATCCGCACATACCATACATGCTCCACTAGCGACTTTGGCATTGCCATTCACACTCAAAGTGCAACTCGCGGCCAAGGCATTCCGCACATGCCATTGGCACTTGCAAAATGCTCCACCAAGCGACTTTGGCATTGCCATCCACACTCAAAGTACAACTTTCGGTCGAGACATCCCGCACATGCCATTGGCACATGCCGCAACGCTTCACTAGTAACTTTGGCATTGCCACTTGCGCCCACTCTCGAGACATCAACACAAACTGGGGGATGATTTCTTGGGGTTTTGGTTTGGCGGTCACAGCGTGCAGCGTACACTATGCTCGTAATAAAGCAAGGCGTGCAAGGAATGAATACGGTCAATTAAATAAAGAAATTTATGGTGAAATCGTTTTCACCATAAAGCCAACGGTTTCCACCTTGTATGTTTTAATTGGCACATTTACTCAATTCCTTAATGAGGCCAGGGTACGTTCAATCTCACTTGTATAAATAGGTTTCACCTATTCTGCCAAAACACACAAGTCTTGGTCAGGCAAAATACAACACTATCAGATAGCAACTTTGCAAGCTCTCTCAAAATCTTCCATCACTAGCAAGCATCCGCAAGCATCCGCAAGCTTCTACACTTCTGATGCAAGTCGATATACTACCTATCCAGAACTCTCTGGTCTCATCAGACTTCTTCGCTATCCTCCCCAAATCAACCCTTCTCCTCCACTTTGTGACCAAAGCAAATCTGGAACGGCCATTTTATTGGTTTAGGCCAGAATTATACAGATTGATATCTCGAATCAAAAGTGCTCACATGCAGCACATTTGTTTAATGGTTTAAACCAGTCTCTCTATCATCGAATTTACCAAATTCGGCATAGGCGATTTTCTCCCATAAACAGAAATATAATTAAAGATGTTTAAAGAGTGAATTATTTTTTATTTATTTTTTATTTTAAATTCTAATGTGCTTGGTGAAATAACTTAAACAATAATATTTACATAAGTCTCTTTCCGACCCGCAATGCTTTGAGTTAGGATCCCCATATGGATTTGACCCTGGTCCGGAACTCGGGGTGTTACAAGTTGGTATCATAGCTCTAGGCTTTAGATCTTGAATGGGACCGTAAAATAAATTATTTGATATGTTGATGTGATACTAAGCATGCTTGTTTGATTTGATTGGTATATTGCTTGCTACTATGTATTAATTGCATTCTTGCTTTTGTGTAATTCGTGCGATTATGAATTGTGTTCTTGATTGAATTGTTTTTGGAATTTTGAGACTGTAAGCATGTTCTTATTTTCGGGACGAAATCTCTTTTAAGGGTGTTAGAATGTAATACCCGGCATTTTTATATAATGTTTCGGGACGGGTTATACCTACCTTAGTTTGTTATTTAGGTTGGTTCATTTGCCTTAATCTAGCTGGGTTGTTTGGACTAGAAAAGTACAAACCAGGATGGAAATAGAGTCACCTAATTTATTTTAATAAGTAAATAAAATGAATAGGAAATGAAAAGACAATTAAAATGAAATATAAATATTAGATAATATTAGTATTATTAAGGTTTTTATAATAAAAGGTTTAGAAAAGGAATTATACAAGTTAGAGAACAAAATTCTAGGGAGAAGAACAAAGATATGGAGCTAGAGAATTTTTGGGGAAGAAGGATAAAGAAAATTAGAAGGAGTTTGTAGTAATTGAGAGGTAGAATGCTTAATCCTCTTTCTCTTTGTATTTCTTTGTTATATTTTGATTTCAATTTTGTTTATTCTTATATCATTAGGGTTCTAAATTTTGTCTATTTAATTTGATGCATATTATTGATGATCATACTTCTATTATAGGTATATAACATGATTAGGTATCACTAGTTAAAATTTGAGAGTATTCCACCGTATATTCACCGTTGAAAGTTTGTTTGAATTTGGGTGATAGTTTCTAAATTTCTGGACAGTTTTGTGTTGATGTGGTTTTGATGTTCTTAGGCAATTTTGGTGATGTTAAAATTATTTGAGGTCTTAAAAAAAATTGTATATAGATGTATTATCTTTCAGTGTGCTTTGGATTTGCTTAATTTGAGACTCATATGAATTTATAGTGAATTGTTTGGTAATAACATGTAATCTGCCCAGTTTTTAGGATTCCATTTTAAAACCAATATATTTTGTTTGAACCGCTGGTTTGGTGTGAATTTTGGCTATGTTATGTATGAATGTATCAAGAATGTTTCTGTAAATATTTAGGATGATCAGATAAAGTTATCACCATGAAATATATAATATAATATGACTGCAGTTGACTTGTTTGCATAAACTCTTGAAAGAAATTCATGTTCTTAAGCCATAGTTGCTTGTATTGTGTATAAAAGATATTTTGAAAATAAAATGAGTTCATGTTTTTCCGTTAGATGAAATATGCTTTCATGCTAACAATGAGTAATGATCGAGAGTTAAATGGGTAATGATCCCCATGGGAACTTGTGTTTCCGACCATCGATGGCGATCTGTCCGTGCATAAAACTATAGGTGGTGTACGAACCAAGGTTTTCGTACTGTGAATGAAACAGGTAATGATCCCCAAGAGCAAATGGGTATGATCCCCATAGGAACTTTTGTTCCTGACTATCGATGGAGGATGTCCGTGCCGGTAAACGATAGGTGGTGTACAAACCAAGGTTTTCGTACTGTAAATGAAACGGGTAATGATACCCAAGAGCAAATGTGTATGATCCCCATATGAAATTTTGTTCCAGATCATCGATGGAGGCTGTCTGTGCCGATAAACGATAGGTGGGTGTACGAACCAAGGTTTTCGTACCGTGAACTTATGGTTTGAGGTGACTTATAAATATGTGAATAATGTGTTCGGAATCTAAATTAAATGAGTTATTAGAAACATAGTCGGTGTTATGAACTTATTTTTGAAATTCAAAATGATGAATTGTTGTTGTGAATTGATGATTTGAATCCTAAATAGATGATTTGATAAATGATTTGTTGATAATAATATAAATGTTGTGAACTCATGGCTTGTTGGTGATAATATTAATTTGTGAATCGTGTGTTGGAATCTCTATTGAATGATTAGTGGAAACCCTATTGGTTTTATGAAATCAAGCATTAAATTACAAATTGACGTATTTGTAGGAAATATTAATAGTGTTATGAAATCGTGTGTGAAATCTAATTGGATGAATTGATGAAAATAGTATTGGTGTTATCAACTTATATGTTGAAATCTTATTAGATAAATTATTGACAGTAATATTGACATTGTGAACTCATGATTGGACAAATGAATTAGATGATTTAGTGAAAATAATATTTGTGAGGTAATGTTGTTGGTTGAATATATTCATTGAAGTTGCACTGTATTTCTTATCGTATGTTATTCCTTGATAAAATGATCATGTTTGCGCATCTTTAGAGAATAGGGGTGCATTCTATTGAGCTGTCATCTTACCCCAATTGACATCCTTACAGATTTATCATAGTGGCACAATGAAAGCTAAAAATAAGTAGCTTAGTGATTTCATTGTGCCCTTATAATTTCTTAATGTGTCATTTGATATCATTGTTTGTTGGAAATATAATTAAAGATGTTTAAAGAGTGAATTATTGTTTTTTTTTTTTAAAATTCTATTGTGCTTGGTGAAATAACTTAAACAATAATATATACATAAGTCTCTTTCCGACCCGTAACGCTTCGAGTTCGGATCCCCATATGGATTTGACCCTGGTCCGGAACTCTGGGTGTTACGGTTACCACATGAAGAAAAGAGTAAGGAAAGATATTACCGTGTTGCATGAGAATGGGTTACCTCCCAAGAAGTGCTAAGTTTAAAGTCGTCAGCCAGACATTGAAAGATATTAGTCACCTCGAAAAATCATAAAGCAGCAGCCGGAATAACTGCGGGTCATTTGGAGCAAAAAGTGACAACCACAAGAAGAGGAGACTGCAATAGACCAGGAAGATATCCAACATACCCTTATCTATTTTTTTGTTTAAGACAACTACATCTAGTTGCGGTTCGGGTTCAGGCTCTATAAAAGGGTCTAGATGAAAAGTTTTCATCGGCTGGATTTCCTCAAAGGAAGGATCCTGAATATCAGGTTCTAGAGTCTGGAAATACTCAACTAAGAACTTAGAAGCACATAACAATAACCTGAATAAGTGGGGATCCTCTAAGTCAATCAGATTTGACTCACACAGCTGACTATAGTGGTGGTCATTCTTAAGCAAATGTGTCAACCCTAATTTTCTAAAGTAATTAGGTTTAGTCTCAAAACTTAATAACTGACACATCTAAAATACATATGTTCCCACAATTGGAAGGAAGATTTTTGGTGGGAAAACAAAGTCAATCGTGGTATCGTAGCCTAGTTTAACCACATCTACCAGAGGATGGGTTTCTAACAACTGAACTTCTTTATGGACACAACTAGGTTCAGGAAAAAGTGTACGAAGATAATCTTGTAAAATGGTTGAAGCATAGATGTCAAGTCTTAAGTGACTGGACTTTCTGAGAGTTAAAGGTAAGGCACTAGGAGAGTGATAATCACCCCCAAACTTAGAGTTTTCAGTGCCTCTAGATAGGCTAGTCACAATCTCCCCAATTTCTAGATCATCAGATTCTTGAAAATGGTCAATTGATTCTTCTAAGTTACAATTAGCATCCTCACTTATCTCTACGAGTTTATCTTCTTCTAAGACTATCGTTTTTAACTCACTAGACTCTAATACAGTATTCTCAGGGTAAACTCTTTCTTCTAAACCATCATCACAATCATATAAAGGATTATCAGTGAAAGTTTCTAGTAAAGGCTCGTTAACTAAGGTGTTGATCATAGCCACTTCCTCCGATTCACTTATAGGCACATCAAATAATGGATTATTCAACACACAGTAGGCTAAAGGATCATGGACTACATCATCTAAAACAGTGGTATCTCTAATCAAATCCTCATCCTTTTGAATAGGTGTATAACTATTAAAATTATTTGGATTTGTACTAGAAACAACACTATCATTATAAAGCTCAATCGAGGTAACAAATTCCTGATCACTATGCCTACATATTTCATGTTCTTCATCAATACTATCCTCATCATAATCATCTTTATAATAACATGAAAAGATTGAACCTCATCAAAACAAGTAGTGTTACCATTTCTAACCTCGTCATCTTGATTATGTAAATAAATATCCTCATTTTCATGGGTATTATTGGAAACACTGTATTGGAAATTAAGATCATTTAGAGCAAGTTTTCCGACAATCCTATTTGTACTTTCAGTAAATTGCTTAAGAGCAGGGCCGGCCCTGACATTTTGCTGCCCTAAAGAAGACCTAAAAACATTTTCCCCCTTCCATACAAAGAAAGGAAATTATGCACATAAGATGGTCCATAAGTTGTATTAGCATCATTTCCTTCCAAGTATAAGTCTTAAAGTCTGTTGTACTGTACGTATATAAATTTAGTTGCCAAATGTTTCCATTAGCATATCATTCTCAACTTGTACATACGTGAATCAAAATATGGTTCAAAAGATTAGATAGAAGATCAATCAATAAAATATAAATGATGATATATTTGTATATTCATCATCTTAATTTCACTAACCATAAAGATTATGGCTGTTAATTGTTGTTGGGGAGGTAAACATGATGAAGATGGACCGATGGAGATTTCGACAGAGAAAGAGATGTTTAAGAAAAAAAATTGTTTCTGAAACTGTGAAACACATTTGTACTTGTTACGTATTTAATATTAATCCCTCCGGTAACTCTCATTTATATTTATGACCCTTATTCGTTTAGGAATACGTCCTATGTTATGTTTATAATTATTGTTTATACCTCAATTGTTTTGAGTAACATGAAATCACCCTTAATTTGCTTCCCCCTGTCCATGCTTCCCCAAAGAAAAGCATCGACAGTCTTGCCTCAGGGCCGGCCCTGCTTAAGAGTCTCTTCTAAATACATCCTAGTTTACTGCTATGGGGACTCATCTGGAATATTTAAGGTTTCCTTCACAAATAAAGAATGACTCTTGAAAGCATTTTCTAGAGAAATAGAAGGATTGTTTTGCTCATATGACTGGTGAGTATGCGAATAGTAATTGGGCTCACCATGGTATGAACCATAACCTTGAAAAGGTGGATGCTCCCAACCACTATTCACACCATGGTCATAAAAAGAGTGATGTCCATATTGTTCAGTTGGATAATCATATTCATTTTGATGGCTATTATAATACCAGTTTGACATCCTAACTACAAGGGAATTCTACACAAGCACAAACAAGGATGACTCGACCACAACAAACCTACTGATTTCTAGAAAACAAAAAGCATGATGGCTCCACTTAGATTGTTTCTAGACCAGCTTCTACTCCTTCGAAATGAAATTCGTTACAATTTAAGCAAACCCCTCTGGAGTCAATCCGAGTCAAAGTAAGTTGAATATAGGCGAGGGAAGCTGCGTGGATATTTGATACCCAAGGCCTCACCGCATTACAAGGCGGCGCAGTCATGCATTCAACTCACAGAAACCATCATGAACTTCGAAGTATGCTCAAAAGAGTAACCAATATTTTTCGAATGACTTTCCTATTAAGCTCGTTACCCTATCGGTCTCGTTCTAGTCAGTATTTTAAGCTTAGGTTCGTGTTTGGTATCATTTTCCTAAGGCGGGCAAGAAGAGAACGGCGATGAAATCCGAACCCTTATCTTGTATGGCTAGGCCTTTCCCTTTACTAGGAAATTAAATCAGCCGTTTTCAATACCTCAACATATATGCATACAAAATCATCCAGTAAACCCGCTGACAGGGGATTCGCGGGTGTTTAGAATTCTTACCTCCCATTCCAGACGAGGGATAAACCGTTGAAGTCGACTCGGGCCACTAACTCCTATGTCAGTGTACGAACCCGGTGGCCGAGACAGTATCGTAACTGTCGTCCTTCCATGTGCAGTTTATATTCAAAAATAACCCTTCCTTAGGGTTTTAAAAATAATGTCCAAAATAATGTCCCAAAAATAAAGTCCAAAAATAAAAATAAAAGTCCAAAAATAAAAAATAAAATTACAAAAATAAAATCCTATTTACAGTCTCTAAATATATAAAAAAATTTTTTTACAAAATCTTCTTCTTCAATCCATTTGGATTCCTCTTTTCTTTCCTTTTCGGGATTTGCCTTTCTTTTCAGCACTTTCTCTTTTTATTTAGCTTAGCTATGAATCTGAAAGCAAACAAAAATACCAAAACGCATAAAAAAGAACAAAAATAATAAAAATAAAAATAAAAGTAAAATCTAAAAACAAATCTATACACAAGTCCGCGTAGGCGGCGCCAAAAATTGATGTAATTTTAGATAGTGGTAAGAAAGGTTGTCGTTCACTCGGACTTGATGAGATTGAAACTAAACAAAAATAAAAATATGGTCACAGGATGAAGAGAAGACCGGGACTCAGGATTCTACCAGACTTCAATTTATGCAGTTCAAAAATCAATTCTAAACGATATTAGCTCATAAAATAAAGTTTCATTGACTATAATTCATTGCCTAATGTAGATTTTGAAAGTAATGGATGTAAATCTAAAGCATGGGACATCAAAACATTTATGCTAAGCATGACCCATCAATTGAAATCACAACCATTCAAAGACAATAATAATTCAATTAAATAACAGTGCAAATAGTCATAAAAGGAATTAATAGAATTACCACATTCGTGAAATTTGGCTTCCTCCGTCGTCCCGGTGATGGGGTTTAACTCCTCATGTTGGAAACACGCTCAAAAGAATTTTTCATTGCTCAAAAGTGCTTACAAGAGGTGAAAATATAATGAAACAGAAATTGCAACGGAAATAAATATTTCTAACCAACTGTTACAGAGAACGATAATAATAAAGTGCTGCAAACACTGTTTGTATGTCGCCGGGAAAACTGTTACAAATCTGAGTAATAAAGACAATTATTTAACGACTGTCTTGAGGCGTCTATTCTTGGTGTTTTTCAGCAGCAGAACTGTTTTCTACGCAACTTGATTTTTTTGATTCTCTCATCTCTGTTCTAGCCCCTCTCACTCCATAACCACTTCTGTGATCCCAGCCACCTATAAATACCCATTTGGACCGAGAATAAACCTCATAACTCCAAAAAAATCTCGGCAATCAATCAAGGATAATCTCTTTTACTTCCATGCAAGATACGGGATTTTCTTCTCTATTCTAACTCTTTGACACGCCTGCACCCTTCAAAAACGCTGAGAAAAGGTCAATGGTGGAGTAAAACTCCTTGCAGACACACGCTAACTTCTCTAACCCACACATGAAAGCATAACAGACTACCCAATGCTCTCGTGTCTTTGTTCTTTTGAAATTGTGAATAAAACCCCTTGTTATTTCGAACCCAATCATATCAGCAGTCCTGTTTTAATGAAACAAGATCATTACAATCAAAACCAACGAAATATTCTCCCAAAATCTCGACCAAAACCAAGCCAGAGAAATTCGCAAAAACAAGACCATTTTCCCGCCAAAATTTCGTTCAAACCGTGAAGATGGTGAGTGCCCCTTATCCTCTGTGTTGGGGTGCCGATAGCAGATGGGTGCTGAGGATAAATTTGGTCTACACATAACCGCGTGTGCCCCTTATCCAAATCTGGGGTCCGCTTAGCAAATGTCCTCAAGGGTGCCTTTAAGCTTTTTCGAGCCGATTCTTCTAAAAACGTTTATTTCCCAAAAATACCTACAAACACATAAAACAACATAATAAGTACAAAATCGAGTGCCAACAATACAGAAAATTAAGGACAACTTAGACACGAAAATATGTGTATCAGGTATTTATAGACCAAGGAAGTTTAGACACCAAGGAATTTCCAAAACCAAAATATTCTTAAGATATGCAAAATATTTCCAAATCGGTTTTCATAATTCCTGGAAATGCTTCAAAAAAAAAAAATTCCAGGAAATGCTCTGTCCAAAAATAACCGAAATCCTACTAGAAAATCTCCAATTAGTAAATACACATTACCAATTTTTACTTTCCAGAGATATGCATTTTAATTGCTGGTAATTAAAAGTATATAAAAATTAACAACCTTAATTAAAAGATTCTCAACTTATTTCGGTCAGGGATCTTTAGCTATTAATGAATATCTTTGAAAAATAAAAGATAAGAGTTACTGAACATGTTCAAAGTATGTCAACATCTTATTTCTTTGTAAATCCTCTTTCATATTTACAATATTGGAACCGATTATACCACACTTCTAAACAAGTTTAGAACTGGTTCAACTGATTTCCAAGAACTATGTTATTAATCAAATAAACACATTAATAATGGGTTTACGGTTCTACTAAACACAAGGATAGGTTCTACCTTAATATAGTTACTGGGACCGGTTACATCAGTTACCAAATTGGTCACATCAATTACCAGGACCGGTTACCATATTCTTATGGTATTACTTGTGATCGGTCATACCAGTTACCAGGATCGGTTACACCAATTACCAGGACCAGTTACACCAATTACAAGGATCGGTTACTAATCTTTTGTGATCAGTCGCACCAATTACTAGGATCGGTTACACCAATTACTAGGATCGGTCATACCAATTACAACTATCGATCATACCATCTTAGGTGATTACTTAGGATTGGTTACACTAAAAAAAGTCATGCCAATGCATAAGTCAGACGTTGTGACTAGTTTTACCAAGATACATAAAAGTTATGATCGGTTCTATTAACTCACACATATTGGTAATCCAAAGATATGCAATGAATAACAATACCAATAAGCCTAGCGATCTCCATTTCGTTTCATAAAACAAGTTCATGAATGTACTTCCTTTAAACGAATGTAAACATTGTTTCATAGGAAGAAATCTTCACCCATACCTATACACATAATCATAATACCATTCATACGATTATGTCGATGTCTTATATACGAAGTTCAAAAGATAAGTGTTATACTTCGTATTCTAATTCCTTAACACTATGTCTGCTAGAGTATAATCATTCACAGCTTCGCAGTTATGTTTTCAATATAGCACGACTTGAAAGATACGTTGGGAATGAAACAGTTCAAGTCAAAATATTACTAACCTCAAGAGGAAGGATGATGTCGTCGATATAGCTCTTTACTTTTTCACATTCTTAAAGTCTTCAAGTAATACTTGTATGTCCCATTATCCTAATCTTTCTAGCCTAACATATACGAAGTTGTCTCTAGTACATAATAAAGAGACTCTTAAATTGAGTTTTGATTCACTAAAATATGACAACCAAACTTGACATACCAACACTTGGTGGGTTCAACTGAGATATGCTCTAACAGATATAGATGGTGATGAAAAATAAAAGATTACATGGTTTCCGCTGGAGAAGAAAAATCGAGAGGAAAATAAAGAGAGGGATAGGTTGTAGACAATTAGGGAGAAAAGTATACTTCAATTGGTCAGTGAGAATTTGATTTGGTTAGATGAAATACAACCCAAACTTCTTCAATTCGAACATCCCAACACAGCCACCAGAACCCATATACTCATTCACACAAACCTGGCTAGCAGCACTTGTCTTTTCACTGCAATATCTAATTTGATATTTTTTAAGACTTCTACTGGTTCCATCATTTTTATTCACTATCTCTAGGCTTTTGTCGCCCCACATTATTGAGAAAACATGGAATAGGCAGTCTATTGTAATTAGTAGAAGTGATACCTTGGAAGACTTCCAATTTGTGACTTGTGGGCATTAGTTGAACAATTCCAAAACTTGAGCCTACACCAAGTATATGAAATTTCATGAGAATTTTAAGAACCCACAAACATAATCACAATAACCAAAGCCAAATTTGGAGCACAAAAAAAAAATTAGAAAAGAAATAATAGAAGTCAAAGAAGATAGATATGCAATTCAGAAGTAAGAAAATTCAGAGACATAGCACGATTACATGCTCACAGATGAAATATTGATCAAAACCCTAAAAATAATTCACAATTAAAATTAAATCTAGAAAAAAGAAAGAAAAACAAACACAATCAAACGCAAATTTGGTTTCACGAATCCGGTTAGGGATTACCATTTGCTCTAAAATCGTACCTGTAAATTTGGTTTCAACTGTAGCAAAACATGTAATCCTTCTTTGCTATATAAACCTCTAGCACATCCATACCTATGATGCAAATATATATATATATATATATATAACTCATTAAAACATGCAAGTAGAACGAAGAAGAAACATCACGTAAATATGAAGAGAATCGAAAAGGGGAGATGAGAGGAGGCGGTAAAAATAAAAGGGAATATAGTAATTAGGGTTTCGGGATACGGAGAAAAGAGATCAAAATCAATTTTAATCTTATGTTAATCAGTGAATAGATATCAAAATCAATTTTAATCAAAACACATGATAAAAAGAAACAATTTCATCAGGTGACAATAATAAGATACACTAAAAATCATACAAACACATACTTAAGAATTCAAAAAACAAGTTAACCCTAATATTACATGTTCCTTACTTCTCCGTTCCTGTTAATCAATAACAAAATGAGAAATAAAGAGACATAAAAATAGTTAGGATTTAGCACTACAGACTTGGATTTGGTTATTTATCTCATCTTCAAAAGCCGTACCTGCAAAATAAAAACAACCAAACAATAATTACAACAAAAATCTCTCATTTAAAACAGATATGATGAACAAAGAAGAAAAGATGAACCAGAAAGTCGGAGAAGGAGAACCGTAAGACGGAAAAGAAGAATCAGAGTGTTTCATAAAAGAAAAACTTTTCCTGTTTTTTTGTTTTTGGGAAGACTGTTTTTTTCGTTCTCCATGCCGTTTTTTAATTAAAAACCGATATTCAGTGTCACATTCATAAAATTTGAGGAAAAGTGGAATAGAACAATTTCAAGAAGGCAGTGACGCTCATCCACCCTTATATGAGTTAGGATTTTAAAAGTAGGGTCGGGATCGTGTAACAAAAAGGTTTGACAAACCCTTTTGACAAATCTCATGAACCCTCCGATGACCACAATTTGACGGTCCATATTTATGATGAGATGGCATTAAAACCACTTCCTTTTATGATCGGCTCAGTTAGCCAAGCCAAAGTTTTTATTTCTTTAAGAAAAATATTTAACCTATTTTTTTCCGTAATCAAATTACGATCTCGGAGATTTATAAATTCATTGTCATCCTCGACGATTCTTGTTTGGTTATTTTTCCAGGAGATAAAAAATTGAATCTCAATCCAATGAACCCTTACGGAGAAATTTCCAACCTAGGGTTTTCCTCCCAATTTTCCACTCCTATTTTATTTTTGTTCCCTGGATTTTTGAGCTTTGATGTGAACATATGACCTTCACCAGACTAATCAACGGAAAACAACAACTTTTAATAGCTGTTGTTTTGGAATTGTATTTGCAACTTAATTAATTTTGGTAATTACCATTATGACCGATCATATCCATCAAAGATGATTTAATAAATGTTTACTGGCCAGACATCTTCTTCTGTACTTCAGTATAATAGTAATTCTTTGTGCTGCATCCACTAAAATCAGTCGATTGCAAGTATATATACATTTGAGTTTCACTGTGCCTGTATGTTACAAACTTTAGCCTCAAGATTTTCCAGATTAGTTAAGTTATAGTTTTCTTCAATCGACTTTCTACATAATCACAATATAAAGTATGTTTCAAAAAAAAAAAAAAAAATTTTTTATCAAGTATGAACGAGAAGGAAGAGCAAGCGAAGAAGATGACGTGATTGATATTTCTTGCTGAGAAAATTTAGGAGTATATGACAAATCATAAGGAATTTCTTTTTTTGGCTCTGCTAACTGAGACGAGTAGAAAAAGAAGTTGTTATCACGTCACATCAACATAGGTATAGCCGTCGGATTATAGTTATCGGAGGGTTCAGGAGATTTGTCAAAAGGGTTTGTCAAACCCTTTTGTCACACGATCCCGACCCTTAAAAGTATTAATAAGTATAAAAAAATAAAATAAAAATGGGTCACATACTCATTATAAGTGGACCGAACACATCTTAGACTGTGAGCCTAAAATGATCCCAAGGAAATCTTCTGTACGGTTTTCAGTCCCATTTAAAATGTAACGGCATATATTCCGTGGGGCCTAGTAGTCGAAACTATATTTAAAAAAGACAGTTACAAGAGAGGTTTTCGGTTTTATCTGAACCTTAGCTTATAAGATGGAATGGAATAACGGTTACAGCAAAATTGTTCCCAACCATACGTTTAAACAAATACTAATTTGATAAAATAGTTCTAGTTCTAGATTGGATATCCATTTCACACATCGATTTTTTTTTTTGAAGGAACAGGAGGAAGGTCTCCCAATTTCATATATTATATAAAAGAGTGCATACATCGATCAATAATATCAAAGTTGAAATACATGAACAAATACAATAAAACCAAAGTATTAAGTACATGTAATTTTGTGAGGAGATCGACAATATTTGAGGGATGGTGTGAATTTTCAGATTCCACCATTTGAATTCTTCTTCTTCAAGAATGATTTCTTCTTCTTCAAGAATGATTTTTTTATCTTCGTCAAGATTAGATGCTCCTATAACAAAGGAGTAATATGCACAGTGCTTCGAAACTGCAATCAAACCCAATAGCCATGGATCCCCATAAGAACTTGGATCTACGTCAAGCCAGTATAGATTGCCCTCGAAAATATAATTGAAGCGATTGTAGCAATCGATAGAAACGCCCCGGAGGCTACATGAAATTGTGATTGAAATATAAACAAAGAAACCTAACATACCCTGATAATCACCCAAAATAGTGATTACAATTTATTTAATATATAATAATTACATACTAATTAATAAGATACTAATAACTTCAACTAGATTTACTCGGTAGATCCAAATCGGATCCACAATCAAGCAAATCTAGTCGAAGAAGATGAAGAAATTGAAAGAAGAAAGTTTCTGGTTATTTTTTTAGAAAAAACGGTTGGGCAGAGAGGAGAGATACGTGCGTGGTAGCTATTATACTTCTTTATTTTATATTTATTTCACACATCGATTAAGTTTAGTTCGATAGGTTTGTTTTTAGCTAACTGCATCACTAAAATTAAATCAGCAGATGGTACGTCAACTTCTTCCAGGGCACCAATTGAGAATTATAAGCGGGTCAAGTTCAAGCAAGTCCCGCAAGGAAAAAAAAAACTGCCTAAATGAATTACATTTAACCAACTGGCATTAGCCCAGTTGGCCAGGGGTTGGGCTCCCAACCAATAGGTTGCGGGTTCAATTCCCGCGTTGATCGTGACAAAAAAAAAAAAAAAAAAGAAGAATTACATTTAAAAAAGGGCAAAAAAAAATTACATTTAATTTTCCTGGCTAAATTGGGACTATACCCCTTTATTTGTGCCTATAGCTAGATGACCAAAAAAAGGTCATTAGAAATAATCTTCACACCACCCCTTATCAAAATAATTACCTCATTACCTATTTTATCCCTGATTAATTAGCATTAATTAATCATATTAGGGGTTAATTATGTTTTGGATGTGAGATTAACTAATGTTCGAGAGTTTTTCAAAACATCAAACATTTAGATTTTTTTCCGTAAACATTACTCAGAATCGGTTTACGTTCATGCACTTGTAAACCGATTCTGGAATGGTGTTTCCTAATTAACAAAGGACGTCTATAATTGGTTAACGTTGCCATATATATAATCCGATTTTACTAATCGGATTATACATATTACATATATAAACCGATTGTTTCCTTTCATACGAGTTTTTTTTTTCATTCATTCCATTATTATTGTAGGATGCATTTAGCACATGCATCAAGCCTTTAAACCCCTAGGAGACCCTAGTGGACGAGTTATATTCTCGTGAGGGTTTACATAGAGGTCTACCCACAAAACCTATACAAAAACTTCTAAAGTCATCAATCTTCCTCCGAAGACGATACACGATCCATGAAGTCCGGGTCATCCTCCGAGATTTTTTCTACCAAGAAGCGATAGCTTGCATCGAATGCGAATGCTTCTCCCTTTTCCTCCAAATAGCGCGCTTTCACGACTTCGTGTTACAAAAACACAAAAACAAACTTACATTTGTTAGTGGTGTTTCATTGGAAGATAAAACAACATGGGTTACGTAAAACAAACCACAAAAATACTTACAAATTGTTCAATGGACAAGTTGAAGGGGCGAGTGTTAGAAATCCGAGGTTGGATAGCTTAATAAGCAAGTATCGCATTTTCGATGACTAGGTGCCTATCATGGACTTGTTGAACACTTCTTCAATTAGGATTTCCAAATTCTTGGCTAAATTTATTGTGTACCCTAGCACAAAAGGTGACGGAATCCACCCTTACGGAGGACTGACGTCTGACTCGAGTTTCCTCGTACCATGCTTTGGTGATTGTCAAATCTTCGTTTGAATCACATGATGCCATTTCTTGTATGTGGAGGTATGAAATGAGTATTTGTGGAGTATATGGAGTGAGGGGGAATAAAATGATCAATTTTGGGGCAAATGGGGTCGAAGGGTGAGGTATTTATTTATAGAGAAGGTCCCAAACATTTTTATTTTTTTTTTAAAAACGTGAAATAATTTGGCATAATCAGTCTTCTCGAAGGTATGTATAACCCGATTGTGTTTTAATGCCACCAAGAATCGGTGTTTTGTGTGACCAACATAAACCGATTAAAGACATGTAAAAAAAATGAATTTTCACCGAAATAAATCGGTTTATATATATTCATATGTGACCCGATTCTAGCTTGAAAACATACATGAAAAATAGCTTGCACAATCGGTTTATGTTGACATATCGAGTAGACCGATTGTTGGCATGTCAGGCTAGAATTATCGAGCGACACATAATTATAATTAAAACTTCAAGTGCATTAAGTTTAACACAGAGATCATCCAAAATACAAACCTTAAAAGTGTGTTAAGAATTTAAAACAACCACAAGTCTTATAAACCTAAACTTTTAATATATAAAACTTAAATGTAAAAAATTAAAGAGCAGGAGCACCACCATCAGCAGCAGCACAACCACCGGGAGCATTTGCAACACCACCATCAGCAAGAGAAGCATCATCAACATCAGCACCATCAGGAGAAGCAGCTTGTGCTTGAGCCATTTGTTCCCACATACCTTTCATTTCTCCATGGAGCTCCCTCTCAGCTGAAATCATGTTTATCCTCATCCTAGTGAACCTCATGAAGCTCCTTTAGTGCAAGCTTGTCAATCAATGCGAGGTCTTGTTTAAGATGGGTCTCACGCCCATAGGAAAACTTGTAAAGGCTTCTTTCTGGCACTCTTTGTGGTTTCCTAAGAATGTCCTCCATGGTGAGCTCTCGAGAGTAAAACTCTAGGTGTCCGAAGTCCATATCTATATATATAAAAAATAAAAAAAAGTAGTTAAGAATCAGTACATAATTAAACATATGTAATCCGATTCTGACTACAAAACATACAAGAGTGTGAAACATTAGTAATCGGTTTATGTGGTACATATATAAAATCTGATTATGAAAAGGAATCTGAAGAGACATACATAATCGGTAAATTATTAGGTACATAAAGCTCGATCATGTGATTGCATAATTAAAAGAAAAAAATGTACCAGAATCGGATTATTCTAAAGTACTTATAAACCGATTTTGTTGATGTATTTTCATATTTCGTTTCTAAACCAAGAATCGGTTGATGTTAATCATCATATAAACCGATTAATGTGCATGATCTTCATGGCCGGAAAAATAAAACTCAGAATCGGTTTATTCGATACTAGTGGATTGCCCGTGCCATAATGGCACGGGGACAGAAGGGGTGTTGATGATCTATCTGAAGCTGAGTTTATTTGTAAAACTAATAATCCTTTTAGCTCCAAGTGTTGCATTCAACAATACAATTAATACAAATTAAACATCAAATTAGGCAAGAATAGACACCACTGATAACTGATAAGTGCAATAGAATCAAATTTTGAAAATAAATTTATAACATGACTTCTGGATATACAAAATTCGTTGTTTCGTATCTAATCTTGTTCTTTGGGAGTAACATATGGATCCTACCGGAGCTAATGCATCTGGAAAGTACAACAAAGAGTGGTCCATGACTGAATACAGATCTCCTCTAGTGGATAACCCGTGCCATGATGACATAAAATTTTTGTGGTGGTGGGGTTGGCACGACATTTTTGCTTATGACGGTCCTATACAGTTGGATGGATTACCCTACTGGAACCTTCAAAACACATGACTAAATAGGTTGTGGTCAAGTATTCGTGGCATATATTCAAATAGAAAAAATTAGTCGTGGCAAAGGATGAGAGATTGGCTCCATGGTATGCTAACATGTTCATGCCTCTAGGGTATTTTCGACAACTTTATTTATTTACATAAATCCTTTGATAACCCTATCTATTGTTTAGTCTTTTTTGCGCCCTTTTTTTTTCTTGTACTCCTCCACTTCCACAGATGACATCAACTTAGACTTAGTCTTATGGGCTAGATTGGAGGTTCTAGATTAGCACTTAAGTGTTGAAATTCAAAAAAAAAAAGTGTGGAAAAAAAGTTAACACTAGTTCTCTCTCCTACCAGTTGCTAGCATGTGAGCTAGCATGCTAGATAGTTACTCTGAATGATTTAGCGCTTGAAAAACCACCTTTTCGCGGAATGGTTCAGTGCTGAGAGATTTATTTTTGATCTGACGGCTGAGATTTAAAGCGCCGAACCATTCAACGCGCGTTAATCTAGCTGCTAGATTAGCACTCCCATAAGACTTAGGAGGTAGTCCTGACTGCTAATCTAGCTGCTAGACTAGCACCCCATAAGACTTAGTCTTAAGAGCTACAATAATAGTACATGAAAAGGAAGATCTGCTCTCCACATCAAAAAAAAATCGCATATGTTTTTAATTTTGGTTGTATTGTAATTTCATTAATTCATTTGATGCTTTGTTATTTGATTGGTTTCTTGGAAGTTTAAGGTTAATTGGATTTTTAAATTTTCTCACATGAATGGGTTTGAAGATATAATAAATTTTGTATGAATTATCAGAAATTGAAGGAGGTAGAGGAGGATGGTGGTGGTGAAAACAATGAAATTATCTACGATGGTGGTGATTGTGAATAAGTGACAAAGAGTATCAATTGATGTTTAAGATGGTGGCGGCGATAGAGCCGGTTGTTGGAACTAAAGGAGTCCGAGATGGTGTTATTGTGCCGGAGTTAGAGGTGGTATTCCTAGAACTGAAGGTGATGGAGAGGAGGGTGGTGATTGAGATGAATGAAGGAGATAATATTGAATGTTACATAAGTAATGGTGTTGATGGTGTTTTTCTAAAATGTGTTGGCGGCAGTGGCGCTGATGGTTTTGGAGGTTCTGTCGGAAAAAATGGCAAAGATGGTGGTGGTGGTGGTAGTAGAGGTGCTGGTGTATGTGTTGGAGGAGATGGTGCTGCCAGTCAAAGTGGAGGAGGTGTAGGAGGAGGGTTGTGGTGGTGAAAATCGAATTGTTAGTCTAATTCAAATAGTTTGATTATGATTTTTGCATTGGGAAATGACGGCAGTGGTGAATCTGGTGATGTATGCGGTGGTGATGCTTCTGCTGGTGTTGGCCATGGTGTTAGTGGGGGAATTGAAGAGGGAAGATTTCAATTAAGAAGCAAAGGAATCAAATCGAAGAGAATATAAAAGATTTAATTCAGTTCGATTTTATTTTTAGAAAGAGAAATAGAAAACATATATTTTTCCCCTCAGCTGATCGAAAATAACGAAAAAGTATGTTGAAACCTCAAAAACACGGAAGGGCAGTGCTTGTACCCAAAATTACTTTTGGGCACGAAACAAGATGAATAGATGATTTGGTGTGAATTTAGGGTTAGGAGACCAATTGAAGAACAAATAAAGAGACCCGGATAGACGCAGGTTTTACGTGGTTCGGCATGGTTTGCCTACGTCCACGGGAGAATCCCCTTGGGGATAAATGTTTTATTGATATTTGTATTACAGTGTATGTTTTTTTTTCCTATTGGCTACCCACTTCATGATTTCTGCTCCTTCCTATTTATACAGTTCAATATCTAATTTCAATATAAACATAAATTGCATTAACTGGTCATTCATGCCCCCATCTTCAATTTTGTATGAAACAGTTGGAATTAATTCTGCATGTATGAAACTGCTGTAATTAGTACTGCATGGTTAAAACTGCTGGAATGAATAATGCATGGCTAAAACTGTTGGAATTCAATTCGCATGGCTGAAACTGCTGGAATTCAATTTTGCATGAAACTGCATATTTATGCTTCCATGATAAATTCTGCATACTGGCAGACTGGATTGATGGTTGACATGCATAATGGATGGCAGTGTGGATGGAGGTTGGCTAGCAACATGGGTGTAGACAAGTTGGCAGTGTTGAAGAGTTTTTGGCTGGGAATTGGTTAGCAGCACTGCTGGCTACAAGACTGAAAATTGGCTAGGGGTGCGACTGACTTCGATAGTTGACCGACGGTTGACTTTAACTATTGACTGGCCATTGAGTTTGACCATTGCCCTTGACCATGCATTGACTTTGACAGTTGACCGACTTTGACCATTGACCAATCATTGAATTTATGTAATACTGGGAAGACTAGTGGGTTGCCTCGGTTGACTGGTTATCTGGCTTGGATGTTGATCAAAAGATGATTCAAGTATCAATCGGGCCCATAAGTGGCATTTTTACTTATGGTACAAACATCGCCCCCAAGTTGGAGGTTAAGAAAATTTCATTTTCCTTAGTCAATGATAAAACTCGCTCCCAAGTGTGGATTATTGATGTTGAGGTGATTGGCGAACTTCGTTTGTTATTTTTGGAAATCACAATCAAGACGCCCCCCAAGTGAGGCTATTGTGACTGGGAGATCGGCGGGAAACAGTTGAGCATGAACCATTGTTGTATGCAAAATCAGGACCGAATGCTGAACTGGTCTGTAACAGAAGCGTGATGCTTGAGCGGAGTGGTGTTGTGAGTGAGCGATAATTGCTGATGTAAAACTGAACTTCGGTAATTGCGTATGACTTGATTGCGACGACCACAAAAAACTGTCCTCTACAGTAATGAGCAAAACTGGGTAGTAACAGCGTTGAGCAAAAATGGTCTGCAGCAGCTTCGATCAGCGTCTTATTTCACAGACAGGCGAACGAAACGATCAATTTGCGGGATTTGCGAACATGGCAATCGATGGTTTATTTGAAATTATCTTGCGAAATTCTCATAGAAGATACGATCATTTGGACTGCAATTAATTATTAAGATATGAGCTAAGGTTGTGCTTCGATCAGATGGACTGCAACAAAAAGGAGCAAAATTTAGCTGCGTCAGCTGCAATCATCTAGACTACAGGAGATGCTAACATAGCCGCGATCTGCCCAGCGGTAAAGAATTTCCTATTCCCTACGATCGGTGAAATCATTTTTCCTAATAACACGACGAGCAAAGTTGAATCGCAATAGCTTGATCAATTTGACAGCAGGAGATGCGAATATAATAACGAGAAAATTGAGGTGGGACTGGGAGCGGGCGTGCGTAATGAAAATATCTGCGAAAATATTTGAATATTTTCAAGAATTCTACGGATGAATCCAAGAATTTAGGTTTGAGACAGAGCTTGCTCAAAGGTATACGATGCCGTGCATCCAATATTTATTACTAATCCATGGACTTCTGTTGGGAAGAACCATGGTTTGCGTAATGAGATATCTGCGAAAATATTTGAATATTTTTAGAAATTCTGCGGATGAATCCAAGAATTTAGGAATAATTAATTCATGACTTTATACTAGCAGAGCAAGTTGGTCGGGAGTTGTTCATCCCCTGATAGAAATAATTACTGAAGTGCTCGGTACTCATGAGATATGCCGTTGTCCAGCTGTGAGATTATATATCTATATGCACTCTGAGAGAAAATATTCTCCATCATAGGATTCGATGTGAGACCAGTGTCTCAATATTCATGTCTTATTGTTGAATCAGAGGTTCGTATAATTATGGGTTTATGATTTTAGCCTTTGTCGAAAATCTACCATCTACAACAGTAACTGTGATTAACTTGAATGCAGCAGCTGGGATCAGCTGGACTGCAGTGATTGAAATCAAAACTGGACCCAGCCATGTTGCAGATCGAATATCTGGCAACAATTTTGATGATGTTTTTACGCCATCTTTTTCCTGAACCGAACGTCCTGACAATAATTTTAACAACCCTTGTAGTGGTACAGATTGGGCGCTCTCCGAAGGTAGTAGTTTCAGAAAATCTCGAACTACGAATCTATTCTGCAGCAGTTGCGACCAACTGGACTGCAGAAACTGCGATTATCTGGATTGCTACAATTGTGATCAAAACTGGGCTGCAGCAGTTACGATTAACTGGACTGCAGCAGTGACTTTTTCAAGACGATCAAACTTATTTTTCATGGACACGATTCTGAAGCATTTTCTAGATTCCTTTTATCGTAATTTCCCCTTAGCCGACGCCAATGTTTGTACCCAAAATTACTTTTGGGCACGAAACACGATGAATAAATGATTTGGTGTGAATTTAGGGTTAGGAAACCAATTGAAGAACAAATAAAGAGACACAGATAGATGCAGGTTTTACGTGGTTCGGCATGGTTTTCCTACGTCCACGGGAGAATCCCCTTGGGGAGAAATGTTTTATTGATATTTGTATTATAGTGTATGTTTATTTTTTCCTATTGGCTACCCCACTTCATGATTTCTGCTCCTTCCTATTTATACAGTTCAATATATAATATCAATATAAACATAAATTGCATTAACTGCTCATTCATGCCCCCATCTTCAATTCTGTATGGAACAGCTGGAATTAATTCTACATGTATGAAACTGTTGTAATTATTAGTGCATGGCTGAAACTGCTGGAATTCAATTCGCATGGCTGAAAATCTAGAATTCAATTTTGCGTGAAACTGCACATTTATGCTTCCATGATAAATTATGCATACTGGCAGATTGGATTGATGGTTGACAAGCATAATGGCTGGCAGTGTGGATGGAGGCTGGCTAGTAGCATGGGTGTAGACTGGTTGGCAGTGCGGAAGAGTTTTTGGCTGGGAATTGGTTAGCAGCACTACTGGCTACAAGACTGAAAATTGGCTAGGAGTGTGACTGACTTCGATAGTTGACCGACGATTGACTTTGACTACTGACCTGACGTTGACTTTGACCATTAACCTTGACCGGACATTGACTGTTGACCGACTTTGACCATTGACCGGTCATTGAATTTATGTAATACTGGGCAGACTGGTGGGATGCCTCGGTTGACTGGTTAGAGGGCTTGGATGAGGATCAAAAGATGATTCAAGTATCAATCGGGCCCATAAGTGGCATTTTTACTTATGGTACAAACAAGTTGTTTCGGTTTTTTCTGTGCCACGGTTGAACCATAAAAAAAAATCATTTTGTGTTATATTATAGATGTCAACATAAGCCGATTCTGGGTGTAATCAGAGATTTTGATTTTCGAAAATTGAAGATTTAAAAGTGTAAATCAATGAAGAAATGCAAATCATAGAATGGGTTGAGGGAGATTTACCTTTTTCTTGGTTGGATCGAAGATTCATTGGAGAAGAGGATGAAGATATTTTTTTTATTAGGGTTTTGAGAATTTGGAAAGATTAGGAAGAAAATAGAAAGTTTTTTAGGTTTAGTTTTTTTGTTTGTTTTTGGATTTACTGAAAATGGAAAGATTAATATCTATATGAGATCGTTTTAGGAAATAATGTGGGGGTAAATTAGTATTTTTAGAAGTTGCCGAGAGTAATTTGGTGGTGTGGAATGAAAATTTGATAAGCCCCAATTTAGCATGCTTAATTTTAGGCAACTAATTTTCACTCATGTTAAATGCATGGGCGTGGGGGTTTCAAAGAGTCTTTTCAAAGTAGTTAAAATAACCGGGCACACTTGTAAACAAAGAAAAGAAACCATAACCAAACTAAACGGTTCATAAGAAAAGAAAAGAAAAAGAGAAAAATACAAAAATGGCAAGAGATTTTCAGTTCAGTTTTCTTGTTTATGTAGGTGAGCAGTTTAGGGTTCATGCCAACTGACTCTTCCACGCCCCCACCCAGAACCTCTATCCAAGCAGCAGTTATAAGTTCCTCTATTCTAACCCTTCCTTGTTCATCTGTACACCAGTTTCTCTTAATTTCTCTGATCTCTACATGATTCTTGAAGATATGAGCAGTGGTGGAGATAGATTGAGAGGTTCATGGAGTCAAGCGGAAGACACAAAACTGAAAACCTTAGTAGAGTTACACGGTGCACGTAACTGGTCACTAATAAGTTCAGGGATACCAAACAGATCAGGAAAATCATGTAGGTTAAGATGGTGTAACCAGTTGAGTCCCGCAGTTCAGCATATGCCGTTTACGCCTGCAGAAGACGAGATTATCGTCAAGGCGCACGCTAGTCATGGTAACAAATGGGCTACTATCGCAAGACTTTTGCCTGGTCGTACTGACAATGCTATTAAGAATCATTGGAATTCCACATTGCGTAAAAGACTCGTTACGATGATTAGTAGCACTACAACCGAGTCATTGTCCGTTATTTCTGTATCTTCCGAGTCGGAATTGGTGTTGCCGAATATGAAACGTCCGCGTTTTAACAATGATGATATTGATGAGATTAGTAACGGCGGTCAACGGAGTTTGGAGGAGCCAGTGACGTCCTTGACATTGTCTCTGCCAGGAGATTCTCGAAACGTGGGTATGGCGCAAGATGGTGTCACAGAATGTGAAGAGGACGAGGATGAAAAGGTGGCGGTGGTGGTAGGAGGAGGAGAAGAGAAGATTAGCGATGAAAATGACAATGCCAAGGAACAGAATCCGAAATTTGATGACAAAGAAGAAGGTCCGGGGATAATGAGGTCATATGAGGTTGAGATGAAAGAGATGTGTTTGATTAGTATTATGCACCGCATGATTGTCGAAGAAGTCAGAAAATACTTTGATGCAGTACAGCCACAGCCAGGGTTTCGATGCCGGTTTGATTCCTAAGGTCATTTTTATGGTGCAATTTACAGATTGTTCGAAGATTGTCATTTACCTTTGTTTTTATAGGTTGTTCTCGCTTTCTTCTTTCTTTTAGAGTTCCTGAGCAAAAAAACAAACATTCTTGGACAGTTTGATGAAAAAATTTCATGTTGTTAACGCTCAGATCTGAACATATAACAGTTGCACGATCCTGCTATGCCGATACATCAAGAAAGTAACAGAAACAAGAAGGAATTTAACCTGTGCAAACTTAGTTGGGATTAAAGAGTTTTTTTTTTTTTTTTTAGTGATTGTAATATATTATACTGGATAATGCAGAACGGAAGCGTGAATAAAGAATTTTGATAGTAAAAGTAGAAGAATATTTGAGAAATCTCAATATTGATGATAATAATAATGTGTTGTATATAATACAAAGGACTTGTCCCCTATTTATAAAGAAAACAATAAAACTAACATTCCTAAAATAATCAAACTTAAAAATAAGAAATCCCTAAAATAAATAATGTTCTAGAATTTAATAGATTTTAAAAATAAGTAATCCTAATAATAAAATACTTCCAAAAATAAAGAAAGCCTAAACATATAATGTTCTACATCAGGCCCGCCAGCTTGAAAAGAACTCGTCCACGAGTGTAGTACCAAAAATCATATTAATTGAAAAGGTAATTTTCGGCATCGCCCACTTCGCCATAAACGTGAGTTTCCGGAGGATCAGGGGGATCTTCAGTTAAATAGCTATCACTAGCTTGAATTACAGCAGTACGAGATTGATTTCCACGACACTCATGAGATTGGTGACCTGATTGCCTGCACTTGTTACATCTCATTTAGGTAGTCGACGAGCATATGGATTTGTCTTGGATGCGCCAAATTGAAGTGGAGGATTAGTAGCATATGTATTTGTCTTCGTTGTGCCAACTTGAACTGGAGGATTAGTAGTAGGTGCTGGAGACATACGAGCATTACTTGTTTGAGACGAATTCACAACAACGGAAGGAGTAAATGAAGGTGTAGGTAGAAGGGGTGGAAGAGATTTAGTGTTCATAGGTGTATGGGGTTGATTATAATTGGAAGGTGGGGCGTATTCCATGTTTTGTGAAGACGATATCGAAACATAATAGTTATCCACAACGGACTCCGCTTTCATTGCCAAACATACAACATCATTCAAAGTATGGATAGGCTGTAAGGCTAAGCGTTCTTGGATATCTTTCCGCAAACCATTGTTAAAACGTGCAGCTTGTTGGGAGTCATTTTCAAGCAAACCATTACGAGCAGATAAACGATAAAATTCAGTTGCATAAACCGAGACAGTACGATTACCTTGTTTGCAATTATGGTACTCACAGTATAAGACTTGATCGTAATCCACGGGAAGGAAGTGAGCCTTTAACAAACGACGCATCTTTGGCCAAGAACGAACAGGTTGTTTTCCAATACGAGTGCGAGAAAATTGCACATGTTCCCACCATGCAGAAGCAGCACTTTTGAGTTTAGAAGCGACACAAATAACCTGTTAATCTTCAGGAATATTGTAAAACTTGAAAAGATTTTCAACTTCAGTTATCCAATCAAGAAAACCTTCAATATCACGATTGCCATTAAATTGAGGAAGAGCATTCGCCATTCGATAATTAACCTGATTATTAATTGGGACTTCAACAACTTCATCATCATCACTATCTTGCTGTCTTCGATGTTGAATAATACGACCATTCAAATTGTCTTCACCGTTGCGTGGTTGACGGTTATTGTTTTCACCGTTTTGATGGTTATTATTTTCACCGTTACGATTAAGAACAAGAGCAGCTAAATTGGTTGAAATTAATTCAAGTTGACGTTGATTCTTGAGTTGAGATTCCCTAAGCTGGCGTTGGGTTTCGAGTTGAGATTCTGTATGCTTCTGTTGGGACTCCGCAATAGAACGTATAAGGTCGTAAAGACTAGGGCGATTGTCTTTTCCTCCGTCTTTCTCTCTGTCAGTCATGGTGCAAAAAAAAATCAAAACTGGACGTGAAAATTGTTTGTAGATTGACTGGTGGGCTTGGTTTAATGGATGGGCTTAATGGATTTGGTGGGCTTGGTTAACTAAGGTATGATAATGGGCTTAGGTGAGATAGTGGAATAAAAAACAGTAAGGTGGTGGAAGAACAGTATGGTGTGAGCACTGGATAGCTAGAGACAGTGGTGGAACGGGATGAATTGAAGATTTCAGACAATAGGGATATGAAATTAATTAATGGTGAGGGGAGATTTAAATTAAGATGGTAACGATGGAAAGATGGGAAGGATTTTGTAGCGACAATTTTTTTTTTTTTTGATAAACGAAAATTAAAAGATAGGGTTTAGAAGAAGAGATGCGGAGATCTCAATAAGTAAAGGTGACGAAAGGGTAAAGGAAGTTAGAAGAAAAGAATAAGAGGATCGAAGCCAAAGCTCTAGATGCCACTTAATGCAGAACGGAAGCGTGAATAAAGAATTTTGATAGTAAAAGTAGAAGAATATTTGAGAAATCTCAATATTGATGATAATAATAATGTGTTGTATATAATACAAAGGACTTGTCCCCTATTTATAGAGAAGACAATAAAACTAACATTCTTAAAATAATCAAACTTGAAAAATAAGAAATCCCTAAAATAAATAATGTTCTAGAATTTAATAGATTCTAAAAATAAGTAATCCTAATAATAAAATACTTCCAAAAATAAAGAAAGCCTAAACATAGAATGTTCTACATCACTGTATGTACAAAATGAAGTACTATGTCTCAATCATTTTTCCACTATAAAAACAGAAGCCAGCCTACTGTCCATATATTTTAGATTAGATCGTAAATGCTAGTTCTCACCTTTGTGACCTCATATACTCACCATCAAGGTAAAGGAAAAACTTAATCAAATTTTAGCCCGATTCAGCGATGGTACATGCTAACTCCTCGTCGTTGTTGTCTATTGAATGTGCCTTCGGATCGGTCATTTCGAAAGTGAATGAGTGACTTTGTGCGTATAAGGCGCATGCTCCTGACATCTCCAAAATGTACTGCACTTCTTCTTCTTTTTTTTTTTTTTGAAGTAATCAGTTTTTCCTTCTACACTAAAATAACCAAAATTGGTCTTGAGAGCTAGGTGGATTAGGTGGGCAACTGCACACCCAGCCTTCCCTGCCTCTGGCCCTGAAATTCAGAAAATGGTGACAGTTAAAACTTAAAAGATTGAGAGTGAAACTGAGACTGAGAGCATAGTAGTATGTTTTTAAAGGGAGGGACGATTTTCCTCGGCAATTTATTATGAATGTGGGATACTAAGCTCATGGAGGGTGATTAATAATTGGTGACTTAGGGAAGGAAAAAACCCGTTCTGCGCTTTCCCACGGATAACCCAAAAAATAACTCGTTTCTTCAAATTTCTTCTCCACTTCCTTTCGATTTTTCTGAAATTTCATCTTAGATTTGATTTATTTTAATGATTATGAGAAGCTAATTTGTTTAGGATAAGCCCTACTGGCTACTGAGGTCTGTTTTCTTTATAGATATGGATTAACTCAATTGTTTATGGGGGCGGAGATATTGAAGGCTTGCATCGAAATCGCTCATATCCCAAATCATCTTCAACACGCTTCGTCTAGAAGCAAAGGGGATTCTTTTCATGGCTAATCGAGGTAACCATTAAACTAGTGTTGGGATTAATAGTATAAAGCTCACCCTTTATAGATTTGATTAGGATCCGATTGATTTTTAAATGGATTATCTTAATCTTAATTAGACATTTGGCGATCTTCTACCTCTGATTTTTACATCTGTTGAAGTTTATGGTTTTGATCTCCATCCAATTACGTGCTCTAGGGTTTTTAATTCTGACCAATAATCATGCCTTCTTTGGGAACAAAATCGTCTAATTTTCTATTCGTTTTTCTTGCGCCTCAAACAAATTTTGCCCTATTTAAACTATGTAAGTTGGTATCTTTTATTCCCATAGGTTTGTTTCTCCTGCTTTATTTTCTTTGACATAAATGTTTTTATTCTTCTGTTAATTTATAGCTCTAAATTTCTGTGATTTCTTGTGTGTGGTTTTAAGCCGTCTAGTTTCTTCAACCGTTTCACTATGTGTGCTTGGCATGGTGATGTTTCTCAACTTTCTGATCAACTGCACAACTCTCTGGTTTTAAACAATGGTAATGATTTTATCCTTAGCCAAATTATCCCTTTTCGTTTTCAAAATAATAGAAGGCTGTGGACTAGTACACTACTGGGAAGGTTTGTTGCTCCAATCCCAGCTAATAGATCAACTTTTGATATCTCAAAAGCACTCTCCTTCCTCTGGAAAATTAGAGGTAGGATTTCTGTTAAAAGAACTAGCCAAAGTAGTTTTGTTGTTCTTATTATTAGGTTTGAAAATGAGCATGAGATGAATAGAGTTCTTTCTCTCGAAACTAGGAGAGTTTTTGGGGACCTTTTTTGTCTTAAAAAGCTTGAAATCAAAGATGATATTAGACATTGGTTTCCAACCCTAGAGATATTTTTTGTCACTTTACACAACCTTTACCCTGAACAAGTCACTAGTGAAAATATTAGGAGGTATTTTCCAGTAAATGGTCATGTTTCTTCATTTGGATTCCCATATCGCCACCCTAATGGCAGATTTTCAATAAATGTCAAGACCTTAGTCAATATTAGGGATCCAATTCACTTCTCAGTTAATGCAGAAAATGCCCTAGGATTCTATAATGGGGTGAGCTTTGAATTCCACAATTTCCCAGCACTATTTTGTGGTTACTTTGATCTGATAGGACATAAAATCAGTAACTTCGCAAGATTTGAGATTGCACAACATCATGAAGAACTTCAGCAACAACAATTTGAAATGGAAGCTCACTAGGCAGCCATGCAACAACAACAAGAGAATGAAGTTCAAAATCATGATCCATTTTCTTATGACAACTTGGAGGAGGCACAGCCAGCCATGGAGCAGGTAGGCATGGAATGGAATGAAGACTCATTATCATCCTCTTCAACTAGATATCCAGCCTCAGAAGTAACTTACACTGACTTTCAAAGAGAGCTAAATGAAGAGATAACAAGTCAAGAAGGTAAAAGTTCTGACTATGCATCCTTTCATCAAGCCCTTAGCATGGTTGACTTCCTAGACAATTCCCCTGTAACTAGTATTGAACAACCAAATATTCATAGTGGATCAACCTCAGCACATCATCAACTATCACAAGCTGAACAAGATTACTGTAATAATTGGAACACAATGGAGAAGTACTTCAATGAAGACAACAAGGTACCAGCTGCAAAAAGAATGAGAATTTATGAAGATGGAAGAAAATTTGATGCAATTGATGTCATTGTTATTGAACCTTCTCTTCATGAAAGGGACCATACACACAGGTGGTTCAAAGGCCAATCCAGCACAGATGAAGCCAAAGAAAATAATAGCCCCCATAATCCTTAAATGGAATGACAATCCATTTCTTGAAGCACAGCCTCAGGATACCATTAGGGCTTATTTTTCCCTCTGTTTGTATATTGCTGTAATTCCTGTCTTTTTTCTAATTTTCTGCATTAGTTTTAATTCTTAGCTTTGGTTTTGTTAGCTTTGATCCTTGTATTTTAGTACTACATAATGTATAGTTTTTTCCTCTTGCTGTCTAGCAATTACTTGTTTTTTGCTCCTGATAAGTAGTGCTATTTTTTCTGTTTATCTACATAGACCAACTTTTCATTTTTATCTCCCTTGACCTGAATTCCTTGTGGAGTGGTTAGGATAGTGTTTTGCTCCATTCATCTGTAAATCTGGTGTTGAGTTTTAGATTTTCCTCTATCCTGATTACCTGCACCTCAGATTTCATTAAATACTTAATCTTTAGCCTTACAGATTCTTCTTTTATCTGACCCTTAGATCTTGTATCTTTTAACAGACCCTTTGTGAGCTCTGAGGGTAGATTTTTATGCTCTTTTAAGTTTTTTATTTTAATCTTAACTGACTGGGCTCAGGTACTACTGTGAATCTTGTTAGTATCCTTGTTAATAATACTGTGTCATTTATGCTCAGGAACGGTTGTTCTCCTTCCTAGTTAGTTTTCTCTAATTATGCTTTTTACCTGCTGTGCTCTTTTTCCTCTACCTGATCATTTCTTTGATCTTTGGGCTTTTATACTCAGTTTAAGCAGGCCTGTTTTCTAGTTAAAGTAGGAGTTTTCTCCTTTTTTTTGTTCCTAAAACTATCTGACTTTCATTCCTTTTGAATTTTTATTTTTTCATCTTCTTCATTACTGTGTATGGTATTAAGTCTTGCTTTGGTCTTGTTCTGATTTTATCCATGAGGATTCTCTCATGGAATGTCCAAGGAATTGGAACCCCTTTAACCCAAGACCATTTTAACCATCTAAACTCTTTTTACAAACCTGACATTATTTTTTTGGCTGAAACCAAAGCTCAATTGTCTAAGATGGAACCTTTCTTTAAAAAACATAAATTTTTGGACTAGTTTATAGTCCCGTCCGTGGGAATTGCAAAAGGGTTAGCGATTGCCTAGCACAATAATATAGAAATGAATCTGATTTCAACAAACCTGAATGTGTGCAATTTTGATACAAAAATTGGAGACAAGGAAGTGATATTAACATGTGTTTATGGTGCAGTGGAAGCGGAAGACAAAATAGAGCAATGGTCTTATATAGCAAACATTGCTCAGCGGTTTATCAAACCTTGGTTACTAATTGGTGACTTAAATGTGATATTAGATCCGGACGAGAAGAAAGGAGGAAACAAATCTAGCTCCAGCAGCAAATCTTTCATAATTCATACAATTGATTATTTGGGGCTACAAGATGTGGGTTACGAGGGAGCTCATTTCACCTGGTCAAACAACAGGCAAGGTAACGCGAATATTTGTGAAAGAATTGACAGAGCTCTTACGTCATACCTGTGGATACAAAATTTCCCGAATACCAAGGTAAGTCATCTCCCTAGAGTAGGGTCTGATCATACTCCGCTCTTACTAGATTCTCACCCTGATAAACAACTATCACAAAAACCATTTAGATGCATTAGATCTTGGCTCTCTCATCCATCCATTTCTGCCTTAATTACCAATTCTTGGACACTCCATTCCAATAGTGATCAAAATAATAACATCTGTTCAAAACTCCAACTCCTCTCTTCAGACCTCTCTAAATGGAACTCCGATGTTTTCGGAAATATCCACAAAAATATCAAATCCTTAAACAATAGAATTGACTCCCTACACAAATTAGGCAATTTTTCTGCCAATCTAGAAAAAATTAAAAATCTGCAGACCGAATTAGGATATTGGTATAAGATTAAAAATGACTACTACCACCAACTCTCTAGGGACAAATTCTTTAAGGAATTTGACCAAAACACCGAATACTTTCACGCTACCGCCTCCAATAGGAAAAGAATAAATGCAATTCATACCCTTAGAGAACCTTCAGGCTTATGGATTTCAGAAAGAGATCAAATCAACTCACTTCTAATAAACCATTTCTCTCAAATAGGCACCTCACAGATCCCTAATTATTTGGAAGATTTATCCAACATTATTGATCCCTGTATTTCTGAAGAGGAAAATCTAGCTCTCATCTTAATTCCTTCAAAACAAGAGATTTGTAACACTATCTCTAATATGAACCAATGGGGAGCTCCAGGGCCATATGGGTTTCAACCAGGCTTTTTTAAAGCTAATTGGGATATTTTAGGACCATATATAATTCAATCAGTGCAAGATTTCTTTAAATCAGGATCTTTAGACCCGAATTTAAATTATTCTTACATAACTCTTATCCCAAAAATATCCACTCCTCAAACTCCAGCTGATTTTAGACCAATTAGCTTTGAGTAATACAATCTACAAAACCATATCAAAAATTCTTTCCAATCGTCTCAAACCAATCCTTAATAAGATTATTTCTCCTAACCAATCAGCTTTTATCCCTGGTAGACAAATCACAGATAATATCATCATTGCTCATGAGCTTATTCACACAATGAAAACTTTGAAAGCCAGAAAAGAACATTTTGCTCTAAAATTAGATCTCTCGAAAGTGTTTGACAGGGTGGAATGGAATTTCATTAAAGCTGCACTAACTGCTCTAGGTTTTAGTGATTCCTGGGTAAACCTCATTGCACAATGTATTTCAACCACTTCCTTCTCCATACTTCTAAATAGTTCACCGGGACCGTCTTTCAAAACCTCCAGAGGGCTTAGACAAGGTGACCCCCTCTCCCCTTATCTCTTCCTCATCTGCATGGATATCCTTTCTAGGCTTCTAAACAAAGCGGTTTCGGAAAGGAAAATATCCGGTCTGAAAATAAACAAAAATGCCCCCAATATTTCCCACCTATTCTTCGCAGATGATTGCTTACTTTTCACAAAGGCAGATTTAGGGGAAGCAAAAAACCTTCTTGACATCTTATCCAGGTTTGGAGAAATTACGGGTCAAATGATAAATCTTCAAAAATCCGGAATTTATTTCAGCCATAGAATTCATCCGAAACACGGAAAAATCATAGCCAAAATTCTAAAAGTTCCCTTAATGACAAAAAATGATAAATATTTAGGAACTCCTCTCTTTTTTAATAAAAAAAGAAAAGAAAATTTTGAACCCCTCCTACAAAAATACTATGCCACTTTGCAAGGTTGGAAATCAAAATTACTCTCTCAAGCAGGTAGAACGGTGTTAATAAAATCAGTTCTACAAGGTTATCCTACTTATCAGATGCAAATGCTGGATCTTCCTAAGGAAACTCTAGATCAAATGGATAAAATTCAAAGGGACTTCTAGTGGAATAAAGATAAGCCCAAAAAAAGAGGAGGTTATTTTAAAGCTTGGGTCAGCATATGCAAACCAATCTCTCAAGGAGGTCTAGGAATTAAAAACCCACATCAATTCAATATAGCACTCCTAACGAAGTTAGCAAGTAGACTTATCTCAGAACATGATCAACTTTGGGCTAAACTTCTGAAAGAAAAATACTTCCCCAATAACCACCCATTAGAAGCCTCTAGGACTTCAAATTTATCATGGATTTGGACAAGCATACAAAAAGGTCTAAGCCTTATTAAAGATAACTTTGTGTGGCAAGTAAAAAATGGAGCTTCGATAAAAATTTGGGAAGATAAATGGATACCCAATGAAGACACCATTCAGCAACCGATGGCTTCTCCGGATCCGGTCCCTCAAAGAGTAAGTGAGCTGATTACTCATGATGAAAATTGGGATCAAGATAAACTAGATAACCTCTTCACTCCGGACATTAAAGAAAAAATCCTTGCAATTTCTCCTAATATTCAAGAATAAGATAGGATAAGATGGCAGCACCACTGCTCTGGTTCTTTCTCAGCGAAAAATGTCTACAACTTCCTTATAAAAGAAGACCAAGAAAATAACAACACTATGGATTTCCCCTGGCAGAAAATATGGAAAATCAATGTGATTCCTAGGATTAAAACTTTTATTTGGAAATTAGCCCAGAAAGCTCTCCCAACCAATGCCAGACTAGGAGCTCATAATAAAGATTTTATCACGGATTGTCCTATGTGCAACTTTCAAAGCCAGGAAACAGAGCAACACCTAATAAGATCTTGCCCATTTGCTAGAGCTATCTGGTTTGGGCTCTCTTTAGATGCAATAAATTCAAGAATCAATTCAGATTCAATAATAACCTGGATTAAAGAGTGGATCACGGGACCAGATTTCACCATCTATTCAGATAAGATCGCAACAATCTCCTGGTTCATCTGGAAGTATAGATGCTCAGTAGTTTTTGAAAAAATAAACCCAAACCCAAATTCTCTTATAGAGCAAATCAAAAAATTCTTACAACAATGTCCTCAAGAAAATATCTACAAAAGTAAAAGGAGACAGCCAGGTATGAACTTCAAGGAAAAATGGACAAGCTTAACATCAGATTGGATTATTTTTATAAATGCGGCTTTTAAAAAGGAAAACTCCACCATGGGATATGCGTTTATTCATTATTCAGTGGACAACAATACTTTTATGCACATAGCAGCTGGATCAGATAGGGCTACTTCGGATTTCCATGCAGAATCAAAAGCTTTATTGAAGGCCGATTCTTGGTTAAGTGAGAACATTTTATCCAGTGTCTCCTTAGTTACAGATTGCAAAATGTTAGCAGAAACAATCAGAAATGAATACAAAATCCCAGATTGGAAGGCGGAGTCTACCATCAAGGCGACTCATACAACTCTACAAAAGCTCCCTCAAGCTCAGGTGCACTATATTAATATAAGATATAACTCTGCAGCAGACCACATAGCAAAGGAAGCTCGTGCAAAGAATATGAGGAATTCCTCAAACCAAATACAATTAAGGATTTCACAATCTAGTGTGACGTCCAATATTTTTGAAAAAAAAGATATTGTAAATCTTATGTACACTATTGCTTGATTAATATATTACTTTTTCCATAAAAAAAAAAAAAAAAAAGCTCAGGGAGGGTGCCCTAATCATAAAATGTGTGTGTAAATAACAATCCATTCATTTTCTTCTCATATATCCGGCATTCCACTACCTACATCACTATTTCTTAAACCCTAACAAACACACTCTCTCTCTGCATAAGATTCTCTTAACCCTAACTTTCTATTCTCTCTCAGCGTAAGATTAAAAGGGTTTCATGGATTACTTCAAGTTTCTCCCGGTGGAAATAAAATTAGACATATTAAGTCGCTTGCCGGCTGAATGTGTCCTCGATTGTAAACCGGTATGCTCAAATTGGTTAAGTGTTGTTCGTCATCCGTCGTTCATGAAGATGCACGTACATCGTCATCTCGATCTTACTGATGATTCTGGTATGTTGGGTTTTGTTGTTTCTACTGATGAAAAATTTCACTATTTTGAATGTAATGAAAATCACGACGAGTCAACAACACCCGTTCAGAGAATTACAGGGTTTAAATTAACAAAGGGAAGGTGGTGCAGATTGGTAGGTTCTTCTAATGGGTTGATCTGTCTTGAAGCTGAATCTGTTCGTATTTGTAACCCTATTACCAGGGAATATGTTCTGCTTCCAGAATTTAAGAAGGATACTCTTGTGGCCGGATTTGGTTATGTTCCTTCAACTGGAGAGTACAAAGTTGTAGTAATACATCGGAAGTTAAAAAATAGTGGAAGACGTGCGTCAGGGTCAGAAGTCTACGTTTACACTCTAGGCTCTGGAAAAGGATGGAGAAAAAAATTTATTTCTCAAATATCCGTTCTCTCTGATTGGGAGGATCCTGGTATCTTTGCCAATGGAACACTTTATTGGCTGGATTCTGAATTACAATATATCCTTACCTTCGATTTGGCTGAGGAGAAGTTTTGCGAACATCTTTCGCTACCTCTTGTACCAGAAAGTTGTTACGCTTATGAAATAGGCCTTCTCAATGGGTTTTTGTGTTTTGTTTTTTCACGGTATGACGTTTGTCAATTTGATGACGTTTGGCTATTAAAAAATAAGATTGATGACCATGACATGGAAGTGCGTCAGTCATTGGGTTGGAGTAAAGAATGTAGGGTTGACACTAACAATGCCAAGTTGTTAGCCATTACGACGAGCGGTGGTGTTTTACATTTCAAAAATGACTATCTCAACATTTATGACACAAAAACTTCTACCTCAAAAAGGCTTGTGAAGTTTAAGAATCTGGTTTGTGAAACATATCCTCACAAGAACACCTTAGTTTCATTAGAAGAATTAGGGGGAAAAAATACAAAAACAATGGAGCCAGATGGAATAGAGGGAACAAGAAGCCGTGAGCAGCTACAAAAGGATGCGGACCCTGAGTACATATACTTATAAACTGGTAATGTTTGTTCAGTTTGATTTTGAATTTGAATAACATTTGTGTGAACATAAATGCAAATGTTGTTTTAGTATTAAGAACATGTCAACACTGCTGTTATTTTCTCTTTATAATCAGCCAATCCAACTCTTAAGGGATTGTGTAGACTTTGCATTTTGTTTGTGACTTGACATTACTGAAATGGGAGAGTATGATTGATGTATAGCTTTAATGAACTATTTGGTTTGATATAGGAGTCGAATAAGGAAATGCAGGCATAACAAGGCAAAGTAAGTGCTTTCCAGTAGATGAGGGAAACCATAAATCAAAGTAGGCATGAAGTGTGTATGGTAACTTTAAAGGAAACAATTAGCAAGAAACCATACACAGTTGTGTTATGGCATATTTAGAAAGATAGGTGCTCTTTATTTTTAGAAAACATACTGGTTAATGTGGTTGCAATAGCAAGACAGGTGAATTCTTTCTATACAGAACTAGAACCTTTCACCTACAAAACTCGTTGTATAGGTTGTTAAGAGGGGTCCATTGATCAAACCCATGGCCCTTGTTCTAGATTGCAGTTTCAGTGTTACCCTTAAACAGGGTAGAGCTGCATTTGCAGTTTTATGTTTAACTAGTGTACTACTGCATGCAACTTGCTAGTGGGTGATCATAATGAATGAATAATGGATGATTTGCAGCATCTTGAAAGGGCCAGCAATCGAGAGATCTTGCAGAAGAGCCCTCAGTAACCCGTATATTAACATGGTATGGTATTATTTATGACTTGGATGTTAGTTTTTTTATTTTAATTTGATAAGCAAAGGAGAAAATCTGGCATATATAGTTCATAATCGGGTCTTGGTACAGCTGAGAGTCATACAGTATACCTATCATAGTTTTACAATCACATTTTACTGCATAGTGTTCAATGAAACTCCATTTATTTTTTACGAGGTTGCTCAGCTGGATTTCATAATAATATTCTGATTCCAAGACAGGGTCCCCTATCTATAGCCTGCATCATCCCCAGCATCTCCACCTCATCTTTAGTCTGAGCCGTTGTTGTTTTTGATCAGCATCTCCACCTCATCTTTAATCTGGGAATGATAGCTATAATTCCTACATTAGTCTCCTGATACCATTTTACTGCCACATTAAGTTCGATGGTATCATTTGGCGGAAGTGGGTCTCCCTAACATGCTGAGTGGGCTGTAGCTTTTAGCATGTTCTAGCCAATGTGTTTCCTGGATTAGGTTGAGTTCCTCTGAAGATCTTCTCGCATCTAGCTTTCTGTACGATATGTGCCGTAGGATAGAGGCATAAAAAGCATTCCGTTCTCCTTCATCTTTAGACCAGCCTGCTGAGTTAGTACTCCAGTCAAAAATTCAATCTTTAACATAGAGGACAATCTGACCCGGGGAAAGAATCCAATCTTTAGTGTGGTGTGCATATTCTCAACCTTTCAGTTATGTGTGTCCTGTATTTTATTACTATGCTTAGGTTGAGTTCCTCTGAAGATCTTCTCGCATCTAGACCAGCCTGCTGAGTTAGTACTCCAGTCAAAAATTGAATCCAATCTTTAGTGTGGTGTGCATATTCTCAACCTTTCAGTTATGTGTGTCCTGTATTTTATTACTATGCTTACCTGCGTGGTTACATATTCTACATGTTTTAGTTCAATTGTTGATATTCTACATGTCTTGGTTCAAATAATGATCTACAGCCTTGGCTATACATTTTTAATTTGCTCACTTTTGTGCAGGTAAAAAAGAGGTGGTGACATTGAGAAGGGTAGCTAGCTAGCTGGACTCGCGTTAGTCAATTTTGGAGTCTCTCTCTATCTATTTTATTTTTTTGTGCTCTCTAGCTGATTACAGACGGTTATCAATTAGTTTTAGTTCACCCCCTATACTGATTACAATATCATACTCCATACTGATCACATCTTCTTTGATCTTCACTATTTGGTAAAAGGCGTAACAATCATGTTTCTGTCTTTAAATTCTAGTTTCTGGTATATCCTGAGTTGCTATTATGATAGTTTCCCGCTTCAGTTCACTAAATGAATTACCAAGGGAAATGGGAGTGATGTTGCGGGAACAAAAGTCTCTGCCTCTTGCTTGAGAAACCACCCGTAAATGTCCAATGTGATGATGAAGAAGAAGTAATAACTCTGCCCAAAACAGCTCTAAGTGATTGTTTAAGTGAATCTAAACCATTTGTGTTACTGCTACTTTCTTGATTTTCAATATTGATCAAAACTATGTTTAGAGTGATCCTACCACCTAAGGTTACGACGTCTGTTCTTATAGTTCTTAACATCTTTAAACCTTTTAAGGCTTCAATGAGATCCATGAACAGTTCGGGCCTATCTTCACAGCTGACAGTTGCCTTAAGGTAAATTTCCTTGTACTTGCCTTTGTTGCTGCTGTCACCATTGCCATTGTCATTGATATTGTTGTTGGTGGTGGTGCCTGTGGTTGTTGAGGCCGTCACGTGATCAACAATTACTTGGTCGGACTCGTTGGGAATGACTGTTGACTCTTGCTGGATGATTTCGTCTAGTAAGTTTCTTTTTAACTCTTTTAAATGATCAACCACACACCCTAACAGAGAACCCTTGTCCATCTGCACAATATATGCACCCACGGTTTATAAAATGTTGAGCCATATACATGGATTATGGAGAATAAGTATGTGTAGATGCATATACCTTTTGGTCAGAGTGAGGAATTAGGCGCTTAAGAGAGGAGAGGTGTGAATTAATCCTCTGACGCCGCCGCTTCTCAGCTAGACTGTGACTTGTACTGCTACTACTATTATTAGCAGTAGGGGCAGATGAATAAGTAGGATTCATTATTAGCTTATAGAATGAGGAACTTGGAATAACGATGAACTCAGGCGTACTCAGTAGTCAGCAGACAAGATGGGTGGAAGAAAATAGGCGCTTCCGCCTGAATTTGAGGATGCATGAAATTTGTTAAACTCACTTAGTCACTTGTAAATCTCTAGTTCCCCTCCTCATCTGTAGGCTAGTGACTTGTTGCTTTAGAGCTCACTACTCTGTATGTATAAATAGAGGGAGGCAGCAGTGACGGAAGAATTGGATTCATGAATCCGCCAGTTTTTTTTTTGTTGTTGCTCTAGCAACATATGTCTCCCACCACTCATTCATCATTTGATTTGACATGTCATTGGATTCCATATGGTACTGTTAAATCACTTAAATGATCTACTACTTATTTGATTACTTCTATTATTAGTTGAATGATCTTTTGGGGACCATCCAAAAAAAGTGGGGGACTACCCATCAGTTTTTGGGGAGGATATTAGAAGTAATATTTGGTCACTCTTTATTAAAAAAAAATTATACCCACTTTACCCTTGATGATAAACTTGGTTAGTGATTAGTTAAAAATTGATTAGTGATCAGTGATTAGTGTTTTATAAGTTGGATTTTTTTGTTTTTAACATTTTTTTTGAGAGATAAGAAGAAGAAGATGGGTGAACCTCAAAAATCTTTTTTTGAGTTTAGTAATTATGATATGAGTGATTCATGTGATGATACCTTAGACCTTTTTCTTTAAGAGCCACAACAAGAGTATGATGTTTTGGGTACTCATGGATACTTCAAATTTAGTTAATGGTGCTTGAATTGGCCAAAACATTCCTAAAAATGAACAATTTACAAATTGATTTCCGTTTGGTTTACAAAGTTCGGCTATAACATTTGAAGAACAGGTTACCGAACTCATCTGCAAGTGTAGTTCGCTTAATGTTTCTAAAAACACAGGTAGCCGAACTCAGCTTTAATGGAGTTTTTTTGTTTCAGATACAAGTTCGGTTAGGAAAAGAAAATTATGACGTAACCGAACTAAAAGTTCGGCTGGGAAAAAAATATGAAAAAAGTTGCGACGTAACCGAACTCAATATATAGGTTTTCAGAGAAAAGTTCGGTTAGGAGAAAAAAATTGCGACGTAACCGAACTTTTCTCTGAAAGAAAAACCTCCATTAAAAGTTGAGTTCGGCTAGTTCGACAAAGTTTTTCACATAATTCCTAACCGAACTTCTCTCTGCAACTTACATTTTCAACTCATTTTAATGATTACTTCTCATTTTTGCAACCAAAAACGAATGACAAGTAATGGGTTTGTTATAATTTTGATTTTGATTTTGTTTTGTTAATGATTTAAATTAAGCTATATATTGTGGTCGGTGGTTCAAGGTGGTCGGTGGTGGTGGTGATCGGTGGTGGTGAGCGGCGGGGGTGATAGGAGGAGGTGGTTATATATATAGGTGGTGGTGATGAGAGGAGGTGGTAATATATATATATAGGTTAAGGGTAGGTTAGTCATTTCCACATTTTAGGACACCCCTTATCATTGTAGGGTGGACATTTGTATCACTGGTTAGTCCCCCACTTTTTTTGGGTAGTCCCAAGAAGATCCTTCTATTAGTTATTTCTCAATCATCTTCTCAAAGTTTTTCCACTACAAAACCAGAAGCTAGCCCACATATTTTAGATTAGGCTGAGTAGACAGACAGTAAAGGCTAGTTCTCACCTTTGTGACCTGATATACTGAAATTGAATTATATTGATGCTTCTATTCTGCTAATAGTACGATTTCTGGAGGACCCATTACTCTGCAGCCTCATATGTATAATACATGGGTTCCTCCAAGTTTTATAGCTCGATTCAGCGATGGGACATGTGACGTTGCACGATACCTCATTCATCGTTGTAACGTTGTTGTCGTCTATTGAATCATCTTCTTATTGGGTAAACGGTGTCGGTGCCTTCGGATTGGTCAGTTCGAAGGTGAATGAGTGGCTTTGTGCGTATAAGGCGCATGCAACAATTCTCCTGGCATCTACAAAATGTTCGGCACTTTTTTTTTCTTTTTTTTCTTTTTTGGCTTACACTGAAATAACCAAAGTTGGGCCTGGGAGCTAGGTGGATTAGGTGGGCAATTGCACACCCAGCCTTCCATGCGACTCCTCCCCTGCCTCTGGCCCTGAAGTTCGTAAAATGGTGACAGTTAAAACTTTAAATTAAAAGATTGAGAGTGAAACGGAGACCGAGGGAGGGTGCGTATAGTAGGATATGTTTAAAGGGAGGACGATTGTCATCGGCAATTTATGGGTACTGCATCGTAGAAATTAACTTTTATCCCCAAAGTTAGTGGGCTTTGGACGCTCTAGTCCATGCACACAAAGCCCAAGACGCTTTAATCCAAAAATATCTCGTATTTTACAGTCTCATCCAAATGTTAACGAGTTAGTCCAAATATGTACCGTTTAAGCGATTTCCGATTTTCTTTAATACCAGAATTGACCTTCCATCGATTCTTTATAGAAACAGTGTATTTTGAATTGTTTTCTTTTTGAATCTGAGATCGAGATAGAAAGAGAGCGAGACAGAGAGAGAGCGATGAATCTGATTTTTTTCTTTTCTCCAGTAGAATTCATCTTCAGGTTATTTTGAAAGTGTTCTGAAATCGGTATTTTTGATCTCAGATTTGGGTTCACGGCAGATTTGGAGATAGATCGATCCAGATATAAATTTCGGAGGTGATTTAACAGATTCATAGAGGTTAGGTTTAAGGCTGCACATGGGCTGTTACGGTCCGGGGTTCTTATGAACCCGGTACCTGTACTTGGAGTTGACAGGTTCCATGTTTTGAGTACATGTACTTGTACCGATAGACCGGTCCGGTTCCTGTCCGGTATTGGGTATTTACCCTATCTCAAATTCTGAGGAAGTTCCTACAATAATTTCACATCTTCAGACAACAAATCTCGATAATGCTTGAAAAAGAGAGACTGAAGAATAAGACGTCAATAGAAATGAAATCAAACGAAGCTGCATCAAAAATAGCCTTAAAGGAGGCGAATATTTTCCTTATCTTCTTAATTTACTCACAAATATGTAGATTTAGAAGTTTACAATGAAGAGTTAGAGAAAAATACTATAAACACTAAATTCTGCTTTTCATAAAAATTTGATATTATGTTGAAATCTTGAGTCAAAATATGTTTTTCTTATACATTTGTAATAACCAAACCTTGATTTACAAACCCATTCAGTGGATTCCAAAAATAACATAATGCGTCAAAATTTTCAGATGATTACAGATCTTGTTTTCTACGAACAAAATCAAACACAGTTGATAGTTTTGATTCTTTGAATGGTAAACTTGTCTTCAAGTCCTATAGATTTCTCACCAAATTGATTGGTTGCTTGCAGCGATGACTGAAATCTCCTTTGAACATGTGTTGTTAATGGTGAAGTAAGAAACCAAATAGCTTCGGCATGGAACCCTGCAGACGATAAGCAATAGCTACCACCAAGTTCTATTTCTTTAACAACAAAAGAAAGAAATCACAAATTCAAAAGGCGAAGTAAGGAGAAGGTTTATTTCAATTCTTCATCATCTCCTGTGAACGAGAAAAAGAAGTCGGTGGTATGATGAGGAAGAAGAAGAAAAAAAAGAGATGAAGTGAACCAAATTACGAAAGAGATATTTTTAATCTTAACCGAAAATGAATAGCCCAGATTTAATTCTATAAATTTATCAATAGTTTATATTGATCGGTTCTTTAGGTACCGGTTCGGTCGGGAATCATAGCAGAACCGGTACATGTTCCCCTTATACACCGGTTCTAAAAACGGTTCTAGTCTGGTTCTTCGATTCTGCTTCGGTTCCTGTGCAGCCTTAGTTAGGTTGGATTTGATTGTTTCTGCAGCAAAATTCAACCTCAGGTTAGTCTTCTTTTGGTTGTACGATCGGTTACATCTAATTTTAAGTTTGTTTATGATTTTTAGTTTTTTTAGTTTATGAGTTGATGATATGAATTTGATCTGTTACATCTTATTGTTTGTATGATCTTGATTTGATGTTTGTTATATATTAGCTTTTGATTCTCGTGAAACGATTTTTGTTTACTATTGTTTGATGATGATTTTAGTTTTATGATGCATGATATGAGATCAAACTGATATTATATCGTAGGCTTATGATTTATTCAATCATGTGTTCCAATAAGATTCTGAAGCTTAATTGATGGAGTATTTGATTTAGGTTTACTGTTATTTGATGTTTTGGCTTCGATTAAATGTGTACATTCCTATACACTATTTAAGTTTTAGGTTATTCAAATCTGAAATTGTGATTTGAAGCTTCAAATGTTTATTATAATTTCTTTTGTAATATGTAGGGGTATCAAATATGTTTGAGAAGGTTATTCATGCTGTTTTGAATCATGGTGAGCATTCTGCTGCTTTTCGTGTTAATATTTCTACAACCGTAGATGAATTGAAGCATTTTGCATGCAAGCATTGGATGTCTTTGTCTCCTGGGAGTATACGTTTCAGCTATATGGATAATGATCAATTAGTTTTTGTACAAGGTGATATACAACTGCAAGGTTTGATTGCTCTTGTTATTCTTATTAAGAATGAAGATTTCTATTTTAATGTTGACGTGATTCGGAATCATACTTCTCGTTCTAATTCTGGTTGTAGAAGTTATGGTTCTAATACTGCAAATTCTTGTGTAACTGAAAGTCCTAAGATGGTAAGGGTGGTAGATCATAATCCAGGACAAGCCAAGCCTCTGATTTCTAATGAATGGATTTATGTTTTTGACAAAGTTGATAAAAAATTTATGGGTGGTGCTAAAGCTGTTAGACTTGTTGTTGATAAGTACAAGGTGATATACAAATGCAACGTTTGATTGATCTTGTTATTCTTATTAAGAATGAAGATGGCTAATGGTTACAGGATTATTATTATTAAAAATGATAAGACTCTTTTTACTGCAAAGTGCGAAGAAAATTATTATGGTTAGAGGATTCACTTTGGGCCTGTCAATGGTGACATTTCTCGGTTCGTGCGGAAAGATTCTAATGTTATTCACAGGTTAGGGGTGTTCATATTGGTCCACATTACGGATTCTTGTTTTCAGTCTTTTATATGTAGACTTGTTTAGGTGTACATTGTGGTACACATTTCTTGTTGTAAGCTTGTTAAGTGGCACATTGTGGTGTAAATTACGTATTCTTGCTTGGTCCGTGTTTTCTTGTTGCATATGTGATGTTGGTTTTGAGATCTTATTAGTTATACATTGTGGTGCACATTACTTATTCCAGATTTTTTTTATAGTTGTAGTGTTGGTTTGAGGTTGAAGAGTCATGCAGTGACAACAGAGTTAGTCAAGCATTTGACTGACAATATGCAGGAGGATCCTAGTCTAAAACCCAAATAGATCATGTCACTTTTTAAGAAGACTTATGGATCCAATAGTAAGTATCACCATGCCCGTAGAGGGAAAGAAGACGTATTTGAAGAACAGTTTGGTGATGATGAGAAGTGGTATAGAGATTCAACTTGGTATGTCAAAGCAATTGAAGAAACTAATCCCGATAGCTATGTGAACTTTGAAGTTGATCATGGAACCAAAAGATTACAGAGGATTTTCATTTGTTTCGGTGCTTGCAAGCATAGTTATAGGTATCTCAGGCCCATGATTTACTTGGACGCTACTTTTCTTACTGGTATATTTGGGGATACTTTGATGGCTGCAACATGTATCATTGGAAACAATGGTTTTTACACATTTGCTTTTGCTCTTGTTTCTTCTGGACACAAAGATAATTGGTTTTGGTTTCTGAAGAATCTTAAACAAGTTTTCGATGGTCGTCAGATTGTTTTCCTTAGTGATCGTGGAGAAGGACTTTTGAAGGGCATTCCAAAATTATTTCCTAATTCATATCACCTCTATTACTTTTACCTCATAAAGTAAAATCTCCCCATTGGATCAGGTGATGCAAATTCGAAGGTTGTTATTGATTTGTTTTACAAAGCTGCTTACTCTTACATAGCTGCTAACTTTGAAGAAGATTTGCGGGGCATGCATGCAATTGGATGTGAACATGTTGCTAACTATATCAGGACTATTCCAAAGGAGAAATGAGCAAATGCATTTTTCCCTGTATGCAGATATAGTGCTCACTCTTCAACTCTTCCCAAGTCATTCAACAACTGGATTCTTGATTTCCATAAGTTTTCTGCTTTTTCTCTTCTCGGTGCTATACGGTGAGTTTTATGTTTAGTGTTTCATTCATTTATTTTCTTTGATGTGTACATCATCCCTTGTACACATGTTTATCTATCTACATTATTGCACACATGGATTTGCTTGATTTGTATATACTTGTACACATATTTTATCTGTAATTCTGCAACTGTGTGTACATTATTGTACACATGGATTTCCTTAATGTTTTATCTGTATTCCTTCTAGATCATTTTTTTGATTTGTGTTTTTATTATTTTAGTTTGAAGGTTATGAAGATGAATTCTACGAGAAGGGTAGAAGGTCTATAAATGTTCAACACGAGCTCACTCCCATATATGAGGTTTTACTAAAGGAAAACATTGACATTGGTCGTACTTGGACTGTTACTGAGTCCATGGAAAGATTGTATGAAGTCGCATCTCCCCGGTCTCATTCTATAGATCTATTGCAGAAAACTTGTACATGTCACAGGTGGCGAGTTAATGGTTTTCCTTGTGCACATGCTTATGCTTCCATTCAAGCTACGAGGGAGGACATCTATTCATTTGTTGAGACATACTTCACTATTGAATGATAGAACATGGCATACCAGGAGATCATCTTGCCAATCCCCAATTATGACAAGCCGCGGGCTTATGATCCTAGTGATAGGGTTATTGTTCCTATTCATGTTCCTCCACCTGGTAGACGAAGAACACAGCGTATCAATAATGTTTGGGAGAAGAAAAAGAGGTATATGATGTGTAAAAAGTGCTCAACCCTTGGTCACCACAACAGATCTACCTGCCCCATGCTTTGATGCTTTTTTATATGTTAGATTTGTTCAAAAGATTCTATATGTTTGGTTTTTACTTTTGGTAATATCTTTTCAATTTTCTTTGGTATGGATAATTAGTGCCATGACATGTGTACCACTATGTACAACTTCCTGTGCACTTTAGTTTTCTTACCTGTGGACCATTATGTACACCTTATTGTACAATGGGTGCTACTAGTCTATTTTGTTTAGTAATATTTTATTTTTTCAGATCTGTATAATTGCTACTAGTTTTTATTTTTCTAATGCATGTTCAATTCTATGTTTAGTGTCCCAATTCTATATTTTTAGTTCTGCAGGTCTGGATAATTATAAAAATCTGTCAGTATATGTGTACCATTACTGTGATAAATTTCTGCTCTGTCAGTAACTGTGCACAATCATGTACACCTTAATATTTTACTAACTTGTAACATACATTTTAATACTGACACAAGTATACTTTCAATACATCAATATTGAAATAATAAAAAGATTAATTCAAGGTCTTTATAGTAGTCATAAATCTTAAATTGAAACTAATATAAAGATTAATTCAAGGTCTTTATAGTATTGAAAACATATAATTGAAAAGTTGTCTGAAGATAAAAAATGTTTAGAAGCAATACAGAAAGTGATCTTGTACATGAAACTTATAAACTCCTCTTCTTCTTCAATGGTTTCATTTCCATACTCTGGCGCCACTCCTTGTGTTGTTCATCCTTTGTTATATCCCACACCTTTTCATACACTCTGACTTTTTTCAGCATCTTGGCCACCAATTTTGTTCTCATTTCCTGACAAATGTCTTCGGCCCTCTGTTGATCTCTTTCGATACTCTTTTTTTTCATCACACTTTGTTTCATAAAGTAACAAGTGTATAGGAGGCAGTCTGGGTTGATTCTTTGTGCAACGCATTGCATGTTGTTTATATCGTGCGCTTCTATAGATGCATCACCCATTAATACTCTCTTTTTGTTAAGTTCCAATTGCACCGCATCTTCCATTTGTTGTGCATCTTTTTTATAGTCCTCATTTGAGTGCAACGAGTTGTACCATTTCCACTCTAGAGCTTCGAAATCAAACTTCAAAAGTGACCAGTGAATTCCTACCGGAAATTGTTCTATAGAGTGATTGACGGGGATTACAAGAACTTCCAGATTGTCAGGCATGTCACGTATGAAATCTACCACAAACTTTTGTACTTCACTGATGATATTGTTCTTTACATAGTACTGCAATCAATAATTTGTTGGAAAATAAAATGAATTAGGTACACCTAAATCAGACCAGAAAACTAACAAGCATGTACACTACTACATATCAAACATTTTTAGGCCTGGAAACAAATGTATGATATAGGTGTATCCATGACGTATGATACAGGTGTAAAACTATGTACACACCTAAATAAATCTAACAATCAAGCATCCATGCAAACACTTAATAGAGCATGTGTCAATCATATTGCACACTACTGTATATCTATGTCTACACCTAAATAAATCTACAAACACATATAATATGTCATGTCAATTAGGTGTACACCTATGTACACAACATTAAATTATCCATATATGACATTTTTATTTGTTTTGAGAAACTTACACATGCAGCAGGACTCATTATTTCACAGCTCATGTACTTTTGATCATCTGGATGACGAAAGTTATCTCTGACAGTTGTCGCACAATGTTGATGGATGTAGAACTGCAGTACCTCTTGGTCCAGATATTTGTTGAACATCAGTTCACAAAGTACTTTTCCCACAATCATAATTTCTTCCATGACTGTTGGATCTTCGAGTCTTGTTAATTTCCAAGCTACAGAGCTGCAGAATCATAAAGAAAATATTAATATGGTGTGCATAGTGGTGCACATACCTATTTTTATAAGATTCAATCATTTGTATGGTGCGATGTAATTTTTTTGTGAACTTACGTCAGGCTTGCATAGTCGAATAATTTATGTATCCTTTTTTTGTCCTGTCCTGGTTGCATGGCATGGTATAGTGGTGATTGACGAACATCTGGCAGTGGGCGACGAGGATGATACTCATTTTCCTTTTTCTTTATTGGTTCAGGGTAGCCTGGTTCTTGTCCCTCTTTGATCCCCTTGTCTTTTTGATCCACTTTATCCTAAATTGTCTGGTTTTACCCTTGGCAGTGAAATTGGGATTTAGTTTTTTCTTTGCAACTCTCTTTGGTGGTATCTTAGACAACTTGACAGCTACTTGTGTCCTCAACATCTATGCTTCCCTCATATTCCTTAATCTTGTCTTTTCTGGTGGTGTCTTCTGCTTTTCTACTTCTTGACTGCTAAAAAATTCATCTTCATGTTGTTGGATGAACTGCACTGATTCATCAATGATACTTTCTCGCACATATTTATTGGATAATTATTTTTGCGGCGACTCTTCTTTTGGATCTTCTTGGCTCAGTAATGAAAATCATGTGTTAGAGCACTGCTCGGTCGAACTCGCATGCGTTTCTATCTCAAGCATGTTTGTCAATGTTAGTGATTAAAACTATAAGTATTGATTTCTAGCCTATTTATAGATGTCTCGGACTAGGACATAGATTGTGTAGTTGAGATTTAGACTTCATGGCATTCATCATTTGAAAACGAAGAACTACTAAGGGGGGCTTGTGGAACTTCATCAAAAAAAGGTATGTGGAGACTGAAACTCATCTATCACTTGGAAAGTCTATTTCTACTATATCTCCTATATTGAGGCATAAATCGTATTACGTATAGTTTTTTATTAAACACATTTGAGATTTCGAGATGAGTTTATCTCGTCTACATATTTCTCTACATATGTGTTGGCAAGCTTTCTCTTCGACCAAGTTCATCTTATATTCTTGAAAAATGTCAAAATATGACCATGTGAAAATTACCGAGTAACATCTTACATGGTTTGTGTGATACAATCATTTGGTGTAGTCTTGGAATGTTTCGTTATGATTATTTCAATATCTTGAAAATTGCGTTGATGCTAATAGTGTGTGAAAACGGTTATTATCATCCTCTAAGAACGTTTCAATGATTGAAATAAAGAGTTTAGAATCAAGTAACCATGTTTGGATATAAACATATTATGTTCTCACATTTGTGTGTAAATACAAAACCGGAACCTGTCCGTGAATTTTTGATGGAGTTTGGAAGTTTGAATTGGTATGCGCACCCGTATGCGTACTGGCGTAACCAAACTCGGTCCAGCTACTTAAGTATGCGTACCCGTTTGCATATTTGAGTTGGTTACTTTCTAAAATCAATTGTACATGAACTTAAACATTTATAAATTAAGGAATGCAATCTTTGCAAACCTTGGATATAATATTCATAAATTGATTCGAGTGAATCAAACCGATTTTGCTTCAATTGTGTTCTTGTATACTTCTATGAGAATATAACAATTGAAAGGCTCTTTAACTAGTTTCAGTTGAGTCATTTGAACTAGTTATGGTTAAGATGAATAAGGTTGATATGAGAGTAATCATGTGGCTAACTTCGGTTAACTATTGATGAGCCAACATGGTGTACACGTTTGGGTACGGTTACATAAACCTAAATGAGGGTACATTTCATTTGTGTGTAACAATCTAAGTTCGATCTAACGGTTGAAAGATATTAGCTTGGTTGAATCAGGTTTTTCATCTAACGGTGAATATTGAATGCTTTGTTTACAAGGTAACTAGGATAGCAAACCCTAATTTGAAAACTATATAAAGGAGACCTCTTGCAACTGGGAAACCTAATCCCCACACCTCCTGTGTGTTACAAGTTGCATTAACTAGAGTCAATTCTCCTTTAACCTTAGGTTTCTATCGAGACCCTGTAGGTTAACGACTTCAAATACTTTATTGGGATTGTGAAGCCAGACTCAACTATTTTCTTTGTAGTTGTGTGTTATGATCTTGCCCGATTTTATCGTTTGAGTACCATCTTCTATAATATTTGCTCGATATTTAATCACCGATAGGAAAGATAAAAAGTAATCACAAACACCTTCGTCTCATCGTTTGTGATTCCACAATATCTAATTTCGCCATCATATGATTTAGATTATTGTAAGGTGTTGATAATACTAGGCTGTTCTTCGGGAATATAAGTTTGGTTTATCAATTGGTTCATGTTCGCCTTGATTTATCAAAAGGCGAAACAAAAACTCTTGGGTATTTCTGTGGGAGACATATTTATTCATTCTATAGACTTTTCTATGTGAGACCGATTTGTTTATCAAGTCTTCGACTTTGGGTCATAGCGACTCTTAGTTGTGGGTGAGATCAGCTAAGGGAATTAAGTGTGTAGTATCCTACTGGGATCAGAGACGTAAGGAACACAACTGTACCTTGAATCAGTGTGAGATTGATTAGGGTTCAACTATATTCCAGTCCGAAGTTCATTGGTAGTAGGCTAGTGTATGTAGTGGCTTAATACAGTGTGGTGTTCAAACTGGACTAGGTCCCGAGGGTTTTCTGCATTTGCGGTTTCTTCGTTAACAAAAATATGGTGTCTGTGTTATTTCTTTTTTGTATTATATTTTTTTATATAATTGAAATATCACAGGTTGTGCGTTAGGATCAATCAATTAGATAATCCAACCTATGGTTGTTGATTTAAATTGATTGACACTTGAACATTGGTCTTTGGTACCGTTCAAGTTGTTTCACATAATAATCAGGCTCACGGATTTCTATCTATTTGATTTACTGATTACATTGTGAAACATAGATATAAACTCTTTGATATACTTTTCTCTAGATTGAGTCTAACTGTCTAGTTGATTCTCTTAAAAGTATATTGGAGTAAGTCCTCTCATATTGCCAAACGAATTGTTGGGTGTGGTTGTTGTATCCCCCGCATTTTCAATTGGTATCAGAGCAGGAAAACACATTAAAGACCTCATAAGTCTGTGTTTTTAGCGATATGAGGATGGACGATATTATCTCTGATGAACGCATCGCCAGAAATAAAAAAATTGTTTCTTTAAAGTCTATTAAAGAGAAATATTTGTCAATCTCGAATATAGAAAAACCTTGTGTTCCAAGGAAATAGACGTGCATTGACAAGTGTTATCCTGACTACCTTACTAATGAGTCTAACTCTGAAGTTGGAAGGAATGCATCCAAAGAGAATGCAGTGATTCTAACACTTGTTAGAATCCAGGCTGATAATGTCAACATATTGAAACACAAAGTCAATATCCTTGTTGGTATGGTAAATGAGCGTGACTCTCGTCTAAAGGTCCTCCAAGAGGAAAATATCTCAGTTTGTTCTTCACAAACTCTACTTGAGGAAAAACTCAAAAAGGATGCTTTGGAAATTGAACATCTCTTAAGTAAACTCTATTTACAAGATTGTTCAAAAGAGTCCACCATACCTATTGCCTCTGATCTGACTGTAAAGGAATCGGTTTCAGAAGCAAAACCAAAATCCCTTCATGTTGAAAATGATGCGGACTTGTCTTCCTATAATCAGGGAATTTCCACATCACATGAAAGGAAGTCTCCCAACGATGGTATTAAGACTGTTCTATCTAATCACTCAGGTGATCAGAAAATGTGTCTCTTTTGCGATTCAAAAGGATGGGGTGAATAAAAGAGGAAATCTAGGTTGAATGAATTTTCTATTGATCGTCTTCAACACACCTTAGAGTTAATTCTTAAAGGTGTAACTGATATTCGTATGTCTAAACCAATTGGTTTCAGTACTCACCCTGTGTACCCCACCAGGAAAGTCAGTTCAATGTGTTCCTCAAATGTTCAATTGATAAATAGTCTTCTTAAACCATTCCGTTCAAAAAGAACTCATGGTTTTTCTTCTATCAAAAAGGGATATAATATTGTTCAGGATGTGAAAAAGTTACCATAAGAAGGAAGCAAAAATAGAGAGATGGAAGACAACCTAAAAAGGACAATTGAAGGATATAAAGAAATTATGAACGGGCTGTCAATTCTACCTGGTCAAAATTCTTCAGGTAAGAATCCATATTTTGATGATAGTGTAAGTTTTATGATAACTTTTCACATCTAAATGTTTTTCATCCAAAGCTTCAGAAAAAAGAGGTTTTATCGAGAGAAAAAAACGTTCAATTGATGAGCTCAAGGCTCATACTTGTGATAATATATCACAAGGATGAATTCTCATTCACAAAAAGTCTTGGTTGAGTGAGATAAATTCAGGTATACTTATGGAAAAATGTTTTGTAGGTACCGAATATCACAAGACATTAGCTTACGAACATCGTAATAAATATAAGAGGAAAGAGCTACAAAACAATGCGATGATAGAGGAAGCACGGGGAAGTATGAAAGATTTGCGAGCATAAAATAATCTTGCGAAGATATGTTGTGATACCATAACGCATATACAGTTGTACAAATTTTACTATAAATAGGAGTTCAAATGTAAAATTAGGGAGGTTCTTTTAATGAGTGTTAGAAAATATCTTAGGAGAGAGAATAGAGAAAGTTGTAACTATTCTAGTTCCATTTAGATACTTCTTTGTAATCAATTGAGAGAATTAATAAGAAAATTGTCATTCATCATCAAGAACTTCTTAAGTTTTACAAATTCTGAGGGTGTAGTTGTAGGTTATTCGCAACTACATAATTAGCTAGAAACAGGGACTTGAAGATTGTTCTAGCAAAAATTCTAGGGAGTTTTGAAAATATAAAATGGCTAGAAGAAGAAATACATCAGAACCATTGACTGCAGTAAGAAGAAGTGTAAGACTTGCAGGTGGAGAAGCAAATATAACAGGAGAACCTAATAGGAGAAAGAATAATCAAAGAAATCAAATTCAACAAACAGAAGATCATGATCGAGTGAGTATACACACTTGGAGAACTGATACACCAAAGAGAAACATACGAGAGAACCACAAATTAGAGAAAATGGGAGATTGATGGGAGGAACAACTTGTGAAAGAGAAAGGGAGATGTTAAAAACATTGAGACAAGAAATTCAAGAAGAACGAAGGTTTGAAGCTGAAGAACGTGCCAATCTAACAAGACAGAATCAAGAATTGAGAAGGGAAAATGAGATGTTACAAAGGAGGAAATCTCAAAGTGTTGTAAGATCAAATGCTAGACCAAGAAGAGAAGAACAAAATTCGCCAACAATCAATAGTGAAAATGAGATGCAAGAACAAGCACAGAATCAAGTTGAAAGAAATCGAGAGAATCGTTTCATTCTAGTGCCAAATCACAAACAAAATATGGAGAATTTATGAACATAGCCACTTCCAAGGGAAAATAATCATAATGGTGAAGAAAATCAAGAGGAAGAGCGGCAACTTGTGGAAGAAATTGAGAGACAACAAGCTATGCATCAAAAAAATTATGAAGATGGAAGACGTGAACAAGCTCGCAACAATCAAAATCTTGGGTGTGATAGAATTCGGAGGAAGATTGGGAATCAACAAGAAGACATAACAAGGAGCGAACCAAACCTTCGAATCAGAGTTCAAGCAAACCAGGAAGAAATAAATCACATAAGAATGAGAAATGAAGAAGAAGAAATTCCAGATATTCATATGAGAAGGATGAGGAGAACAGAAATGGAAGAACAAGAATTTCAAAATGCTCTGCAACAAAACAATTGTGACAATTTGGAAAGAAGATATTTGCAAAATCATGCAAATGAAAACATTAATGAAGAGTATGATAGAATGCGAAGAATCGCAAGAGAGGAGATGCAAGAACGTAGAAGAAGAGAAGCTGCGTTGAAGAGGCCAATAGAGGAGAATTCTGAAGCAAATGCATGAATCTTTCAAGAATTAGCGGAAATGAGAGGAATGATAAGCAGTAGAGAAGGAGGAGATAGAAGTCAATTAGATGAAGCAATAGAAGAAGCTGTGAGGACTCCTTTTTCTAGAGAAGTACAGTTGGGAGGGATTCCACCAAAGTGCAATCTTCCTACGTTAACTAGCATCTTTGACGGGAATTCATGTGCTATTCATCACATTAAAGCATATGTAAGATGCATGCTATAATGGGAGAATCATGATGTTGTATTATGCAAGTACTTCGCATCAAGTTTAACAGGAGAAGCTCTAAAATGGTTTGAAGGGCTTCCCAAGAACACTATTACATCATTTAATCATTTACAAGTAACTTTCTTAGGAGCATATATCACGAATCATTCCTCGCGACTTGGCATTGAAGATGTGTTTGGTTTAAAACAAAGAATTGGTGAAAGTTTGAAGCATTTGGTAAGAAGATGGAAAACTATGTGTAGTGATATGGCAGGACGTGTGGATGAGAGATACCTGATTTTGTCTTTCATAAATGCGATGTTAAATCGAACAATTATATGTTCAAATCTTCAGAAGAAAGAATTCGATTATGATGACAGAATTGCGAGAATTGCAAGAGGAGTACATTACATTAGAATAAAAGCAAAACAATATGGAGTCATATCCAGTAGTAAACACCAACAATCAGGATACAGGAGAAAACTTACTTCCTAAAATAATCAATGTCGTAGCAGGTACTTCGCAAACATCTTCGCAGATATCAGAAGAAACGAAAACCAACAATAGCCAGCCAAAAATGGTAGCAATGGGAAGTAAAGATCAAGAAGAGTATGATAGAGAAAGGAATTTCTACAGTCGAGGAGGAAATAACCGTGATCCCAAGATTAGATCGGCAAGAAAATTATGGGGGTCAAAGGCAGAATTATTTTGGACAAGGGAATCATAGACAAAATTATAACAATGATCAAGGAGGTCAAATAATGATAAGAGAAGAAATAAAGATGCCACCTTTGAATACAAGTGTAGAAAAGATATGGCAGGCAATTATCTTGATGGAGAATATACCAACTCCATGGAATATGGGAAAGGAACCACCAATTGGTCCAAGAAGTCATGAATTTTGCTTGTACCATCATTTTCATGGGCACTCTACAAATAGTTGTAATAATATCAAAAGGATTATCTTGCGAATGATTGATCAGGGCAAACTAGATCACTTTTTACTCAAGCAAGCACAGTCGCAACAATTACCGGAAGCACCAATGGAAACTCGCATGGTAAATACAACACAAGAAAAGGGAAAAGAAATCTTACACATTGAAGTGGGACCAAAAGCAAGAAATGTTTTCTGCAATTTTATAGTTCACTCATATAAAACTATAGAAGATTTTCATGATAATGTGTTAAGTAGGGTATATGCGAGAGATGGTGAAGGAAGAGAAATAATGAACATCGCAAAAATTTCACGACTCGAAGATTGGCAGAAGCGTGAAATCTCTTTTGAAGCTACAGAAATTCCAGAAGGTTACGAAATACATGATAATCCATTGTAGTGAGATTGGAAATTTGTCTGAATATGGAAGAAAGTGAGGATGATATAAATGAAGAATCATTTGGTCTTAATAGAATCTTAATTGATACAGGAAGATCTGTCAATATTCTCTTCTATCCCGCTTACAAAATCATGGGGGAAAGGACGTGAGATCTAATACCTTCTACTTACAGGTATTTATGGATTTAATGGAACTGCCAATAAACCTAAAGGAGAAATAAGCATGCGAATTCCATTAGGGGGAATGCGAACTGAAATCTTATTTTGCGTTGTTGATGTTGAATCACCATATAACGCTTTGATAGGGAGACCTTGGATTCAAGAGATTTTAGGCGTAGCTTCAACTTTTCATCAATGCATAAAATTTCCTCATCCTAAAGGTATTGGAGTTATCAAGGGTGATTGGGCAGAAGGGAAGAAATGTTACGATACTGAAGTAGAAGTTTGCGAAGGAAAAACTGTTGAGAAGGAAAATTGGAGAAAAAGAACAAAGGATGCAAAAAGAAGTGAAAATTTAATGGTTGAAGATTAAGTCATGAAGGAATGAAGTTACAATGATTGAGCATACAAGAAATTTACGAAGGTAAAGAATAGATATGATTTGCGAAGGTAATCAGTACATTTATTCATAGTGTATAATAAAATGCATTTTGAAAAAACAAGAAGATGAAATGAGGTATTTCGCAACGTGAAATATTTGTGAAGTATTTTTACGAATACAATTTTTTTTTTTGCGATTAGCTTTCATTGAAGAAAGACGCAAAACATATTTGCGAACAAAAGACCGCAAAATTGTGATTAGCTTTCAAAAAGAAAGAGAGCCGCAGAAATTTTACACAGTGCGAACATTTGTGGCGTACACCCTAGTTCGCGAAGCAACATTTCGTAAGAGGCAAAGTCCTAAAGTACGTCATTTAAGGGGGTACCTATAAGCATGGCTCAGGAAACTTAGGAACACCACAAAGGAACCTGAGTACATGGACATTACAGGGTACAACCCTAAAAAGCCGGGTACCTATCCGGGTTAGACACCTTGGATTCTCAACCTAATCTTGCGAAGTACCAGGATATAGGTTGGGCGACTAAGGCATACTGTCTTTCTCAAGAAGTGTAGAAAACGATCAAGGCGCCGAGGTACACGGTTGAGTCAAGAATGCCGGATGGGTTTGAAGCACATATGCCATTCTTGACAAGTCTTGGCAAATGATGCACTTGGACCAAAGATACCCCATAGGGTGCAACCTAATAACTATAAGCCATATAGCCAAAAAGGATAAGAGGTTGCGATCAAAAGCTGGTTGTTTGCAAAACTAGATGGGAAGAGCTAACCTTGTATGGTAGATGTACGCTTCCTTGAAGGGGAAACCAAGGGGAAGATAAATAGTAGCACCCTCCATTAGGGAGCTGATACGTGTTATAAGACGCAAATGTCACGAGGATTTTTGTTCGCAAGAACATAAAGGCTTGTCATATTTGTGCAACAATAATATTTATGCGAACTAAAAAAAAAAAAAAAAAAAAAAAGAGAGATATATATGTATATATACATATTCGCAGAATTACATACAATAAAGTTAAGATGAGATCAATGGGTTATTACATGAAAGTGTGATAACGTCCTGCGATTTCATCGCAAGACGATAATGTCATGAGGTTGTATATTCGTAAGAATGTTCAGACTTATCATATTATCGCAAAAATATTACCACAAAAGAGGTGGCAAAATAAGACCTTTACTTAGGAAGGCATGAAATCAATTCCATCAATACTGTTGGAAATTTTTTACGAGAATATATATAAAGAGTTCATAATCATAGAGGCAATTTTGTTCGCAATCGAAGACGGATATTTCATATTCATTAAATTTTATAAGGATTGAATACTTCTTATATTTCTTCAAAGATTCAATACTTATTATACTTTTTCAGATATTCAATACTTCTTATACTTCTTCAAATATTGGATGCTTCTTCATAGAGTGAATATTTTTTATACTTCTTCAAGGGTGTTTCATACTTCGTATACTTCTTTAAGGATGTTTCATACTTTTTATGCTTCTTCAAGAATATTTCATACTTCTTATACTTTTTCAAGGATGTTTTCGTATTTCTGCAAGGAGGATTCATAATACTTATACTTCAAGGGAAGATTTCATATATACTTCGCAAAATCTTGAAGATTCGCAACATTAAGCGAGGTAGATATTCTAGATACTTAAAATAAGGATTGATCACCGAAGAGCAATAATAAGGGGAAAGGAATACTAAGTTAGGTCTTCAAAATATATTATTTCTCTATATTATTTCTCTCCATATGATCAAGTCGTGCAAACGAGAGGAAGCATTAGGTTAAACATCAATTTATCATCGCAAAATTAAGACATTGGTACTAATTAAATTTCAAAAGGAAATTGTTGATGGATTAAAAAGTGCAACACTTAAGTAAACAAGATAAAAGAACTGAAGCAAATATACAGAAAGGATTAAGACTATTTTGAAGATGATTTATCTTCATCAAAATGATCTTCTTTTTCTTCTTCAGAGATATCATCTTCAACTTCACTATCATAGATTTCAGGATATTGGGTATCCTCGGGAATTTCTTGAGAAAAGGAGCGTCTGGTACTTCTTGAGAGGAATTTGATTGTCTTCACAAATCTTGCGAGTCATCTTAGCTCGGAAACGCTTGACATATAAGCTATGGTTGTTCGGGAAATTAGAAATTGAGACCTTAAATCGAAATCTTGGTTACGACCGGCAAGAATAGTTTCCAGATCATCCTTCATCTTCGCATAATTTTACGCGATAGGGAAGAAATTAAGAAATAAGTTAGCAAGTTACGAAGGAAAAGTAATCAAAATACTTACCATTATGAAGAATTTACCTTCTAACTGCTTCTTATCATTACGAAGAGAAGAGTTTTCAATCTTTAGTTGATTATTCTCCTTAAGAAGAGAAGAACTTTCAGTTGCGATACTCGCAGATTATGGATTATCTCCGTGACGAGATATTAATTCTGCATTATCAATACTTAAATCCTCTACTTTCTGACGAAGTTTTGAATTTTCAACCTCTAACTTCTTACAACGGCTTAAAGTCTTCTTCTCAAAGAATGGAATGACGTTTTTCCCAATCGAAAGCAATTACTTTGGTGACTCTTCCAACTGAACAAATAAAAATGTTTAGAAATTAATGAAATAAGGGAAACAAGCAAGGAATAGAAAAGAAACTTACCATACTCCCTAAAGCATATAATGAAGCAGGAGAGACGAATCTTGAAATTCCATTAAGAGAGTTGTTATTGAGTACAGTAGGAACTTTACAAGCCTTCGCAATAAGCTTACGATCATTCGCAGTAGGAGAACTTCCTAACCCACGAGAAGAGTGGAGAAAAGCTTCGTGATACTTGAATCATTGCAGATTCAAAAGTTTCTGCATTACTATAATCTTCGTCTTCTTCATCATTTTCATCATCATATTCCTTATCAGAAATGGTATCAGAAATAGAACCAAGATCCTTCTCAGGAAATTTGTCACTTTCATCATTTTGTTCTTCATCAACGTTCTTGCTAGAAGAGATCACATTGGAGTAATCATTGGTCGAGAATTTCTTATCCTTCCTTTCAAAAACAACATCCTCAAGTTTCCTTTTTCCTTTGCGAAGAGCATCATCTTGACTACCAGAAGTTTGGGTATCCTTCGCAGAGCGAAGTGTTTTTTGTCTCGCAGTTAACCTTTTGGAAGAAGTAGGATTCTTGTTTTCACTGCAACAACCTCGGGAAGATCGAAAGAACCTACAAATTCAAATAAGGATAAGAAACAGAGGCAACAATATATTGTTTAAAAAGCATATAAAAGTGTTTCTTACCTCATTTGAAAATAAGTTGAAGAATAACAAAGAGATAAAGAGATGGAGATACATACATTTTTATCTTTGCTAAGCCAAGAAAAGACCCAAGGTTGATAGTTACGATCACGAAGGTTCGCAGGAAGATCTACTATCCCGAAATATAAGAACCCGATAATGTTAGAGGGTAGTTATACCAATCTTCATCATTAGAAAGACGAGGTGTTTTATTATTTCCCGAGGCATAATCAATATCGTGCATGAGAAGATCATCTCTTCGCGATATTAGATTTACGGTGAAGACGAACACCCCAACGTTTATCTTCCTTCTTGAGGAATTAATGTGTAATTTTTGAAGAAACTCTCAACCTGTATAATCCGCAGCGATAATCTCCATATCTCGAAATCCAGGTTTCCTAAGATCAACCTGAATACAAAGATTTTCAAAGTAGTAGCACGAGTTGCGAATTCAACCGAATCGAATGTAATCAGCCAGTCAATTGATAAATGGCACATGAAAAATTGGGGTGGGAAATAATTTCATAGAATAAAGGAAGATTGACATCATAAATAGGAAGAGGAAGACCTGCGAGGATTTGACCTCGTGAGATTAAAACTTTCTGATCATTCCAAGTAAGATCAGTAAAGATCTCCATACACGAGAGAAGACTTATTGTCATGACCATCAATTTCAGAAAGAATGAGGTCCCTATCAGCAAGCTCTGCATTAATTTGTTCAATAGTTTTCTTCTTTGGAGCCATTGGATGTAGGATAGAAAATAGGAAGGAAAAGAAGTGAAAGAGATAAGAAATCGTAGTAGCAGAAAAAGGGAATAAATTTCAGAGGCAGAAGTGATGAGGAAGATGAATAGGATAAGAGAATAAAAAGAAGAACAAAAGATAATATTTATAAAGAAGAGAGAGATCGATGAAGATAGAAACTCAACAATGCGATTAGACGTGAACGGTTGAAAAGAACGGTTACGAAGAAACGTGTCAAAAATTTAATGAAAAAGAAAAATACGTGTTGCGAATGTAATAGGTGGTGATAACTATATTAAATTTACGAAAATAGAGGTTCTCATGACATTCCTTCTTCGTAGAATTGACATGAGAAGAGGCAAGATGTAGGTACCGAATATCACAAGACATTAGCTTACGAACATCGTAATAAATATAAGAGGAAAGAGCTACAAAACAATGCGATGATAGAGGAAGCACGGGGAAGTATGAAAGATTTGCGAGCATAAAATAATCTTGCGAAGATATGTTGCGATACTTCGCAACGCATATACAGTTGTACAAATTTTACTATAAATAGGAGTTCAAATGTAAAATTAGGGAGGTTCTTTTAATGAGTGTTAGAAAATATCTTAGGATAGAGAATAGAGAAAGTTGTAATTATTCTAGTTCCATTTAGATACTTCTTTTTAATCAATTGAGAGAATTAATAAGAAAATTGTCATTCATCATCAAGAACTTCTTAAGTTTTACAAATTCTACTGAGGGTGTAGTTGTAGGTTATTCTGCAACTACATGTTTCTGATTCTCTATGCTATTTTCTTATTGTTCTTAGCGGGATTTTCATTCACAAATATTCTTGCGTAAGTATTTGTTTGTTCTAATAGGTTTCAGGTTCGTTTAATTTCTTCTTGAATTTTTTGCTTGGTCAAAATTGCTACTCTTGCTCTAAAAAAAATTCTCCTGTAAATATACAATTTTTATTGAGCTAAGATCTGTGAGATTTCTCGCATAGGAAAACATTATTGTTGAATAGTCGTCTTAATTGAGTTTTTATCGTTTTGAGTCGTTTATGAATAATGGGACAGGCTTATGTTCGTACGAGTATCCTTGTTACATATCCGAACCGACTTTAACCTTTGGGTTTTCGTGAAACCATTTAAACACCAAACCCGTCTTTTGAAAAAGTACGCATACTCCATGCTACTTTTTTTTTCAAGAATGGCATCACCTTCGGGAACTTGTAATTTTCCAAGGGGTTTTCTTGATAAGGGTTTTGGTCTCACACTCAAAGAAGAGGAGAAATAAACTCTCGTGGATGCTGATGATACGTCTTCTCAATCTCCCAATAACTTCTCAGATATTGTGGATGATTAAGAGATTTCTAATGAAGTTGTTCAAAAATTTATCAATCAGTTTAATGATGCAAAGTTGCTACTTGTTAACACTCTGAAAGATCTAGATATCTTAAGAACTGATTTGAGAAACGTCAACTCCAATATTACTCTAATGAAGACACGACTTAAGGATCGTCTCAATGTTATGTCTGAAGATACGGTTAATTCCGTCCATCACAAGCTTGAAGGTCTTGGAACCGGTGAAGTCTCGGTACTGAAACTCTGATTATTGCTTGTGATTGATACTTGTTTTTAAAGTTATTTTTTTATTTTGTATACGAAACTTCTTATGAGAATTTATTTCTTGTGTTTTTAGATTACTAGGGTTTGGAATAGCCATTATTATGAGTACACATAGCTATTTCCAACGTTTTCATCTTTCATGTTTTTAGATTTATTTATTTAAATTCTAAGTTGTTTGGAAGATGATTTTTGCAATTTTAATCTTTATGATTTTATATATTACAAATTGTTACGGGATATGTTGTTTATGTCCGTGAACCTATGACTGTCCCATACTTGTTCAAAACTTATCTCTATTATATGTAAGTATGAAGGTATTGATAAAAGATAGAATGGACTTTTGACAAACAAAAGTTAAGACTTTTATGTCATTATGCAAATATTGATGGAAGAAAGGATGCACTTTTGTTTACAAGGATTAAGTATATTATATGACATTGAGCAAATAGTGATGAAAAATAGAATGAATCCTTGTTTATTCAAAAGTATTGGTTTATCTCTGATCCACATTTTTGTGCATATACTATGTTGATCCATAAGTTCTCTTATGTTGAGCATGGCCAATTCAATTGATCACTTTTGTGGCTAATTTAATTGTGATTTTTGGTAACAAATTCATGTTTTCATGTGATTTGATTATGTCTAAAGAAATCCTTCTTTTCTTGTAAAAGCAAGGTCGCCTTTGTTGTTCTTTCGGGAATGCCATTTTATGGGGGATAGTTCTTTTTGAACTTGTGCTTTATTGCCAAATCTTTATGGGGAGTACGGCTGTGGAATATTATAGGGGTTATCTTGTATCTTTATAAACTCCTTGACGAATGCATTTAGCTTCGGCTTTATGATTGCATCTAAATAAGTTGATATGTTATTATCTTTTGGTCATGAAGTATCTCTATGAAAATTTCATGAGGATCCCACTAGTTTTTGTATCTTTGCCAATTTATATTGACAAAAAGGGGGAGAATTAATGTGTAGTTTCATACTAAAAATACATATGGTTTATGGATCATTATGTAAGGGGGAGTGGTATTCATGTCGAGATTAAGTATTGACTAAGGGGGAGTGATACATATCACCATAGTATTGTTGTCATAGTTGTGATACAATTGAACTTTGATGATGTGTAATAATACTATGACATTGTATAACAATGATTGAGAGCACTTTTTTTCTCATTGTTATCGGTACGGATCTTCAACAACTATGATGCTCAGTTGAACACTTTTAGAATCATGGAGTACTTGGAAGTGACGAAGATTTTGATTCGTGTTGAAGATGCCCAGGAGATCAAGCATTTGGATGAGAAGCTACAAAGTTTTATTTATTTTGTAATCCATATGTATTAATAGTTTTGTCATTAAAATTGACAAAGGGGGAGGTTGTTAGAACACTTCTCGGTCGATCTCGCATGCGTTGCTATCTCAAGCATGTTTGTCAATGTTAGTGATCAAAACTATAAGTCTTGATTTCTAGCCTATAGATGTCTCGGACTAGGACATAGATTATGTAGTTGAGCTTTAGACTTCACGACGTTCATCATTTGAAGACGGTGAACTACTAAGGGGATCTTGTGGAACTTTATCAACAAAAGTTATGTGGAGACTGAAACTCATCTATCACTTGGAAAGTCTATTTCTACTATATCTCCTATATTGAGACATAAGTCGTATTACGTATAGTTTTCTATTATACACATTTGAGATTTTGAGCTGAGTTTATCTTGCTTACATATTTCTCGAAATATGTGTTTACAAGCTTTCGCTTCGACCAAGTTCATATTATATTATTGACGAATGTCATAATATGACCATGTGAAAATTTTCGAGTATGGTTTGTGTGATACAATCATTTGGTGTAGACTTGGAATGTTTCGTTATGATTATTTCAATATCTTGTAAATTGCTTTGATGCTAATAGTGTGTGAAAACGGCTATGTCATCCTCTAATAAAGTTTGAATGATTGAAATAAAGAGTTTAGAATCAAGTAACCATGTTTGGATATAAACATAGTTCGTTCTCACATTTGTATGTAAGTCCAAAACCGGGAACCTGGAGTATGCGTACCCGTATGCGTGCTGGCGGTTGTTGGATTATGGGCAACTTTGTGTACCCGTATGCGTACTGGTGGAAGTCTCACATCTATGAATTTATGCTGGAGTTTGGAAGTGTGAATTGGTATGTGCACCCGTACGCGTACTTGCGTAACCAAACTCGGTCCGGCTACTTAAGTATGCGTACGCATTTGCATACTTGAGTTGGTTACTTTCTAAAATCGGTTGTACATGAACTTAAACATTATAAATTAAGGAATGCAATCTTTTCAAACCATGGCTATAATGTTAATGAATTGATTCGAGTGAATCAGACTGATTTTTATTTAATTGTGTTCTTGTATACTTCTATGAGAATATAGTAATGAATGGCTCTTTAACTAGTTTCATTTGAGTCATTTGAACTAGTTATGGTTAAGATGAATAAGGTTGATATGTGAGTAATCATATGGATAACTTAGGTTAACTATTGTTGAGCCAACATGGTGTACACGTTTGGGTATGTTTACATAAACCTAAATGAGGGTACATTTCATTTGTGTGTAACAAGCTAAGTTCGATCTAACGGTTGAAAGATATTAGCTTGATTGAATCAGGTTTTTCATATAACAGTGAATATTGAATGCTTTGTTACCAAGGTAACTTGGATTGCAAACCCTTATAAAGGAGAACTCTAGAAACTGGGAAACCTACTCCCCACACCTCATGTGTGTTACTAGTTGCATCAACTAGAGTCGATTCTCCTTTAACCTTAGGTTTCTATTGGGACCCTGTAGGTTAACGACTTCAAAGACTTCATTTGGATTGTGAAGCCAGACCCAACTATTTTCTCTGTAGTTGTGTGTTCTGATCTTTCCCGATTTTATCGTTTGAGTACTATCTTCTCTAAGATTTGCTCGAGATTTAATCTTTGATAGGCAAGATAAAAAGTAATCACAAACACCTTCGTCTTATCGTTTGTGATTCCATAATATCTAGTTTCGCCATCATATGATTTAGATTATTGTGAGGCGATTGATAATACTAGGCTGTTCTTCAGGAATATAAGTCTGGTTTATCAATTGGTTCATGTTCACCTTGATTTATCAAAAGACGGAACAAAAACTCATGGGTATTTCTGTGGGAGACATATTTATTCATTCTATAGACTTTTCTGTATGAGACAAATTTGTTTATCAAGTCTTCGACTTTGGGTCTTAGAAACTCTTAGTTGTGGGTGAGATCATCTAAGGGAATCAAGTGCGTAGTATCCTGCTGGGATCAGAGACGTAAGGAACACAATTGTACCTTGAATAAGTGTGAGATTGATTAGGGTTCAACTACTATCCAGTCCAAAGTTCATTGGTAGTAGGCTAGTGTCTGTAGCGGCTTAATACAGTATGGTGTTCAAACTGGACTAGGTCCCGGGGTTTTTCTGCATTTACGGTTTCCTCGTTAACAAAATTCTGGTGTATGTGTTTTTTTTTCCACATTATATTTTGTTATATAATTGAAATATCACAGGTTGTGTGTTAGGATAAATCAACTAGATAATCCAACATTTGGTTGTTGATTTAAATTGATTGACACTTGAACATTGGTCTTTGGTACTGTTCAAGTTGTTTCACATAATAATCAGGCTTGCGTATTTCTATCTGTTTGATTTGATGATTACATTGTGAAACTCTTTGATATAGTTATCACTAGATTGAGTTTGACTGTCTAATTGATTCTCTATAAAGTATTTTGGAGTAAGTCCTCTCAGATTTCCAAACGAATTATTGGGTTTGGTTGTTGTACCCCCGTATTTTCAGCTTGGACAATCGTGGATCAGGGTTTCCATCTTTTCCTTCACTTCAGATGGTGTCGTTCTGTAACAACCTTTTTCAATCTTTACGAACACAAATTCAGACAAGTTATCTAGAAAGTCTTCAATTGATCTATAAGGATCCTTCTCTGGCTCTTCTCCCTATGTGAGTAAAAGGACATCTTCTTCAACAAGCAACATGCCTTTAGGGTCCAGCTGAGATATGGCTTGTGTTAGAGCATTGCTCGATCGAACTCGCATGCGTTGATATCTCAAGCATGTTTTTAAATGTTAGTGATCAAAACTATAAGTCTTGATTTATAGCCTATTTGTAGATGTCTCGGACTAGGACATTGATAGTGTAGTTGAGCTTAAATCTCTCGAAGTCCTTCTCTTGAAGACGAAGAACTACTAAGGGGATCTTGTGTAACTTCATCGACAAAAGGTATATTGAGACTTGAACTAATCTATCACTTGAAAATTTTATTTCTACTATCTCCTATTGTAGATGGTAGATTTTCGATAAGGGCTAAAATCGTAAGCCCATAATCGTATGTACTCCTGATCCATAAATCAGATGAGTATCGAGGCTCACGTCTCTTATCGAAATCATGAAAGCTTATGTCACGAGAATCTTTGACTGAGAATACTCTCTCAGAGTATATGTAGATATGTGGTCTCTCTGCTGAGGCAACATCATATCTCATGAATACTGAGAAATTTCAGTAATTACTTTTATATAAAATCGAAGGATTGGACGGCTCCTAGACATCTTGCCTACTAGTATAGAGCAATAATGTCTTCAGGATGTAACAATGTTTTCCCTGACTATGTAAAAGAAATATGACGCTTCAACAAGCTCATGATCACTCAATTCATGAATAATTAATGCTCCTAGACGATCGTACTAGTATAGAGCCATCAATTAATTATTCCTAAATCATTAGATTCATTAACTGAATCCCTGGAAAATATTCAATGTTTTTCATAATATTTCGTTACTTCAATTTATGGTTCTTCCCAGCAGAATTCCATGGGTTAGTAATAAATATCCAACACACAGGCATCTGAGCTACCTTCGAGTAAGCCCCGACCCAAATGATGCAAGTGTACTCCGCAATAATGCACTAACGAGCATATGAATGCATGAATGAGTATTTCAAAATACGACGAGAAGATGAACCTATACAAAATAGGAAAAAAATAAAAAATAATAAAATATTAACCAAGGCGCTGAGTTAATGGGTCCACCGGCCGGCCATCCACGCCGTGGCCAGTCCCACGTCCAATTTTATATTTCATCATATATTTATTATTTCCTTGATCTCATGAAAATCCTTTCATTTGAACAAATATCCTTCCTTTTAAGGAAAATCCTCAGTTTCATGGTGTTTCCTTCGCATCAAGGAAATAATATAAAATTAGGAAAGGTGTCATGGGACCGTGTCTACTACCCAGCCGTCTATGCCCTATTCATGGTCGGTCCCACACCTCATGATTCTTCAATATTTTATTATTATTTCCCTAATCTCATGAAAACTCTTTAATCTCATGATATTTCCTCCAAGTCATGAAAATAATATAAAAATTAGGGAAACTCGTGGGACCGTCCCTAGACGGACGGTCATGCCCTAGCTGGTCCCACATGCCCCTTATTTCATTATTATTATTTTATGTTTCCTTGATCCCATGAAATTCTTAGATTTTATGATATTTCCTTCAAATTATGAAAATTCCTTCAAATCATGAAATAATTCATAAAATTAGGGAAAACTCACGGGACCGGGCCCTAGCCGGCCGACCAAGCCCAAGTCGGTCCCACATTCCCTTATTTTATTATTATTAATATTTTTGTTTCCATCATCTCATAGAAACCCCTTGATTTCAACAAAACTCCTTAGTTTCAACAAACTCCTTGGTTTTATGATATTTCCCTAAAATCATGAAAAATATTATAAAATTAGGAAAAATGTCATGGGACCAGGATCTTTGGCCGGCCAGCCATGCCTTAGCCATATCCGGTCCTACACTTCATGATTCTTTTATTTTTTATTATTATTTTCCTTCATCTCATGAAGTTTTCCCTGATTTCTTTATATTTTCTCAAAATGTTGTTCAAACGCACATCAAAAAATATCAAAATTCTCAGAACTGAGATACAAATACTTTAGTGATGTGAGCATGTTACCTTGACCGACCAAGGTTGGCTCTTTGTCTTGCAAGGAGACGGTCCCACGCATTTTCACAATTTGACCTAATTTGCGCAATTGCACGTATTAGGTCCAAAACTCTTCCAAACAACTTGGAACTACATAAGATGATCGTCAGTCGATCCCATGACCAACCAGGGCTAGTTTCATGATCCCTTGGTCGGTCTCTCATCTCTTCATAACTAATTAGGTTTTATCACCTATGGTTCAGACGAGCATTATTTTAATAAATGATTAAACCAACATTTAATCATCCTTTCACCAACTGGTCTTCAAGAGACTTTGGTATATTTTTGCTCACTTGAGCATCTGGGCACTACATGGTCGACCATGATCCCATGTATCCGGTCCCTCATTCACTCCATGGTTAATTTTCAATAAACCATCAATTGATCGAATTAGGGTTTGGAGTCCAAGGTTCATAATTCTAGATTCAAACACTAATAATTTTACGATGATCTCATGGTCAACATTTTATTTATTATACTCGGTCCAGTTGCCAGTATTTAATACTTCATTTGGTTATGCTACCAATAATTCATCAAATAAGCAACATTTGCTCAAACCAAGGAATATTGGTTCAACTATCAATATTCAATAATTCATTGAATGAGCAATATTTGCTCACCTTAACTTTTAATGTTTACTTGAGAAATATACATTTGTCTCAACAGACACGTTTAATTCATGAATCTTAGAACATTTTCAAATCACGTTCGACTCAACAATACAAGGACTCATCGTCCCATGAAAGCATGAAGTCAACAACTGACTAACTAAATACACGTCTGCCTTGCAGACTCCACGAAATATCAATCGTGTTACATGGGGGGATATTAACTAGGGTTTTGGTATGGATATCTATGGCACGTGTGTTTATATACACGATGATAATGTGAGCAAGTCGTGCAATCAGTTGGAGGAGTTAACAAAGTAGTGAATGGAAAATCAACCAAGTCTCCGCACATTGAGCAACTGGTTTTAAGACGATTTACACTTCTGCACTCTTTGATTCCATCAACTGTCACACTTCATGGGATCATGGTGTTTATAATTCTAGCAATATAAATAAGTCTCTGAATCATGATTGAAAGAGAGGACAATCTCACGTCAAACAGACAACGAGATATTAACAAATCAACATCTGAGCAATTACTCTCAATAGAGCAAATTCAATCATTCCAAAACTTATCTCATTTCATAATACATAACACACCTACAATATTTGATCACCATTGATCTCACACATTTATCAGCTTCCTTCCTACAGATCGACCCATCCTCTCTTGTGATCGAATTTACTCTGGAACGGTCATTGTCTTGGTTTAGGCCGGAGTACTACAGATTGATCTCTCGAATTCAAAGCACTCCCTTCTTGAAATGTATCCATGTGAGGTTAGACAGTTCGTTTGGTTCAATGAGTTTCCTCCACACGGTAGTCTCCTCAATTCCTTAAAATCCAGCAACTCGTTTTTCCCCATCTACACCTATATTGAGATATAAATCGTGTTACGATATAGTTTTGTCTATACACATTTAAGATTTCAAGATGAGTATATCTCGCTTACATATTTCTCAAAATATGTGTTGGGAAGCTTTCGCTTCGACAAAATTCATCTTATATCATGAGAAAATTATCGAGTAAAATATTACATGGTTTGTGTGATACAATCATTTGGTGTAAGACTTGGAAGGTTTCAATAACAATTATTTTAATATCTTGAAAATTGCTTTGATGCTAATAGTGTGTGAAAACGGCTTTTGTCATTATATAAGAATGTTTCAATGATTGAAATAAAGATTTGATGATGTAACTATCTTTGGATATAAGCATATATAGTGTGCGTTCGCACATTAGTGTATAAGTCCACAAATCGGGTGTTAGAGCATTGCTAGGTCGAACTCGCACGTTGCTATCTCAAGCAAGTTTGTCATTGTTAGTGATCAAAACTATAAGTCTTGATTTCTAGTCTACTATAGCTAAGGTCTCAGACTAGGATAGAAAGTGTAGTTGAGCTCAAGAACTCCATGGCAATCATCATACAAGATGAAGGACTACTCAAGGAACTGGTGGTTCTTCATCGAATAAAAGGTATGTGAAGACTTTAACTTATCAATCACTCAAAAGTCTATTTATCTTCTATCTTGAGTAAAAAGTCATTTTTCTATACAGACTTAGATTATACACATTTGGTATTTTGAGTCGAGTTTACCTCGCCTATCTTTTTATCGAAATATGTGTTGGTAAAGATTTCTCTTTAGACAAGTTCATCTTTTCCTAGTGCCAAAAGTCATGTTAAGTTTCAATCACTTTGAAAATTGTTCTGACGAAAAATGGTTTGTGAATAACAACTATATAACTTCCTCTGAGAATGTTTCAATGATTTAAATGAGAGTTTAGACTATATAAAAATTGGAGGATATAAGCATTATTGTGGAAGCACATATATGTATAAGTCCTTATTCCTTGAACCGAAGTTTGCGAACTTTGTTGATCAAGAGAACCGGAGAAGTGTGTGAGATAAGTACGCAAACTCAGTCCGCGAACCCAGTCCCGTGAACTGGCAGAAGTTCTCGACCCGAGAATTTTTGCTGGAGTTTGTGAACTCCTCCCGGGAACTTAAGTCCGCGAACTTGAGTAGGTTATGTCTAAAAACGATGTTTGTGAACTTATATTTATAAACTAAGGAATGCTATTGCAAACCGTGGCTATATAGTTCATGAACTGATTCGAGTGAATCAAATCGTTTTTGCTTCAATTGTATCTTGTGTAGTACATGAGATTTCCTAGCAATTGAACAACTCTTTAACTAGTTCATTCGAGTCATTTGAACTTGTTATGGTCAAGAAGAATATGGTTGATATGAAAGTTATCATATGGCTAACCATTTGGTTAATTATTATTGAACTAACTAATATACAAGTTTGGGTACGGTTACACAAACCTAGAAACGTGCATTTCATGTGTGTATAACAAGCTATGTTTTTGATCTAACAGTTGATAAATATTAACTTGAATCTAATCAGGTTTTCATCTAACGCTGAATATTGAATGCTTTGTTACCAAGCTAACATTGATTGCAAACCCTGATTTGAAATACTATATAAGGGAGAACTCTAGAAACTAGGAAACCTAATCCCCACACATTCCGTGTGATACTAGTTGTGCTAAGATATAGTCGATTCTCCTTTAACCTTTGGTTTCTTCTTCTAAACCAGGTTAACGACTTAAAGACTTCATATAGATTGTGAAGCCTGACCGATACTACCTTTCTTGTAGTTGTGTGATATGATCTTGATGTTTCTATCGTACAAGTACAATTGTAATAATTGGCTTGAGATTTCTATCTCCGATAGGCAAGATATGAAAGTAGTCACAAACATCTTCGTCTCATCGTTTGTGATTCCATAATATCTTTTTTCGCTGCTTCGATTAAGATTATTATGAGGTGATTGATAATACTGAGCTGTTCTTCGGGAATATAAGTCTGGTTTATCAATTGGTTCTTTTTCACCTTAATTTATCAAAAGACGGAATAAAACTCGTAGGTATATTCGTGGGAGACGGATATATATATTACCGTATACTTTTATGTGTGATACAGATTTGTTTATTAAAGTCTTCGACTTTGGGTCATAGTAACTCTTAGTTATGGGTGATATTATCTAAGGGAATTAAGTACGTAGTATCCTGCTGGGATCAAAGACGTAGGAGAATAACTACACCTTGGATCAGTGTGAGATTGATTGGGGTTAAAATACAGTCCAGACCGAAGTTAGTTTGGAGTAGGCTAGTGTTTGTAGCGGATTAATACAATATATATTTAATCTGGACTAGGTCCTGGGGTTTTTCTGCATTTACGGTTTCCTCATTAACAAAATTCTGGTGTCTATGTTATTTCTTTTCCGCATTATATTTGTTATATAATTGAAATAATACAGGTTGTGCGTTGTTCAATCAATTAGAATATCCGACCTTTTGGTTGTTGATTTAAATTGATTGACACTTGGATATTGGTATTTAGTACCATCCAAGTTTATCTCTCTTGTATTTAAATTGAGACTCGCAGTTTGCTTGAGTAAGATTTAAATCGAGAGATAGAGATGTAAACTCTTTGATGTACTTTTATATAGATTGAGTCTGAGTGTCTATTTGATTCTCTAGAAAGTATATTGGAGTTTTCCATACAGATTGCTAATCGAAATATTAGGTGTGGTTGTTAGACCCACACTTTTTCAATTGGTATCATCGAAGGCAAACACGTTTAGAGACCTTATCAGTCTGTGTTTGTAGCGATCTGACTCTATGGACAGAAGTCTTATCTCTATTGACGTACCACTAGTCTTCGATGGTTCAAACTACCCATGGTGGAAAATTGTTATGCACGTTTTTCTTCAATCTCGTGATTTTTGAATGTGGGTTCATGTTGTTAATGGCTATGATCCTACGATTAATACATAAGGCGATGTATTTATACCTAAGGATGTTGGCAGTTATAGTCCATAAGAAATCCTTGCTGCAAAGAAAAATTTTAAAGGCTTAGATGCTATCAGACATGCCATTACCCAGACATTCAGCACTATGTGTCTACTTACACTAAGTCTAAAGATGTCTGGGATATCTTAGAAACTATTTTTGAATCCAACAAACACGTTTCAAAGAAGTATACCATCGATGGAGGAAATAATCTCAACACTCTTTCCAAAAATATATCTTTTGGAAAGTTATGAATTCCTGATCAAAATTATGTTCAAACTATTGCGTTCAATGGTGTTTCCAATACAAGTGAATCCTCTATCTTGTCTTGGGCTGATGAATGATGTTCATATGGTGTCTAGTTTAAAAAAAAACATTGATTACAGAAAAGATCAAATAATTTGTAAAAAGAAGCATTAGACATGATAAACATCCTCTGTCTGTCTTCGCTGCTAATGATTCTGTGAAATAAAATCCTTTAAGTGTCAATGGGTTGAATACGTTTGATGGAAGTGATGAACTTGTAGTTGCAGGAAATCCCACAACATACCCCATATAATATTATGATAATAATTTCTAGATCTAAATTTGTTTCCTAACTAAAATAAAGATTAAAGTGCTAAAATTATAAAATAAGACACAAGATTTACGTGGTTCGATCAATGTGATCTACATCCACGGGCTTAGTGTTCTTCACTATGATTATTGAAATTACATTTGGGTTACATGGAGACTCCATTAATGAGTATTTGGAGCTCTAGATTTAGTTTTTGGGGAAGAAGATGATAAACAAAATAAATTTCTCTCTCTTACAAAAAATATCTCCCTCTCAGAATGTGTTCCCCCTTTCTCTCTCCTGCTTTTATTTTTATATAGGTGTTTACATAGTGGATGAAAGCTCACATGCAACTCATATTCCCCCTATTTTAGGATCCCTTACTACATTCTCGCAGGCTTTCTCCATAATTTCGCAAGATCTCTCTCTTGTTATGTTCTCGCAATCTTTCTTTATAATTTCACAAGGTATTCATATCTTTCTCATGTTTTATGCTGTCGTTGTCTATTACGTCACTTCTGTAATTAATCTGCGACATTTGCAATGTGTGGTAGAAGTTTTCGCAAGAGCGTTGTTGTTGCTAGATTCTGCTCCTACATTTTGCCTCTTTTTTCTTGAATATTGCTTGAAGAGCGATCTTTAAGAAAAAATATGTTGTTGTAGTAGTCTTTGATCTTTGTTGATGAAGGAACGAGTGAAAGAATATTGGACTTGAAAAGTACGTACTTGCCTCTATTCTTTTGCGAAGTTTCGAAGCTTTGCGAAGTAAATAAGAAGTATCATCTCTTGGAGTATGCGAAATATGAAGTATCCTTGAAGAAGTATAAGAAGTACTTAATCCTCGAAATATAAGAAGTATCCGTCCTTGAATGAGAGTGATAAGTATTGCCTTTGTTCATGTGAAATTATTACTCCATTTTTGGTGAGACTTCTTGTTGTTCATTAGTGAACGTCCACTTTGGAAATGATTCTTGCCGAGAAGATAAAAAACATGAAATGTTTTCTTGGTAATCCATAGTTACCTTTGTTCTTTATCTATGAGGGTAGAATCCTTGAGAAAATGTTGAATGAGAGAGTTTTTTATTCATTCTTATCTTGCCTCTGCGAAATTCTGACTGAGTCTGTGAAATTCTAAATCATTCTGCGAAATTATGAAGTACTCTGCGAAATTCTAAAGTTCTCTGCGAAATTATGAAGTACTCTGCGAAATTCTGAATAATATTCCTGAGAGATTCTAAATAGTACTTCTGAGATATTCTGAATAGTATTGCAAATAACCCCGAATAATCTTCCGAACTTCTGAATATTTCGTAAATTTTTGTAAAATACTTGTGCGAATTTAATGCTTATGTGATGATTATGTCATGAGATGTGAATGCAATGTTTATGCCATGAAATGCTTATGCAATGCTTTCATGATGCGAGTATGATGCTTGTATGATGAGAATGTTTATCTATTGCAATGTATATCTAATGTTTGTGTTACTTAGCTCATTTTGCCTCGATAAAATTGATGTAGCTTTAAATCGCTTCCATTCTTCATTTCTCTGTTTTTGTCTCTAGTATATGCATTCCTCTTTGCATATTTATTGTTCTCGCAAGTTCATTTGATTGTGCCTCATCTTTCTTGCTCATTGTATCTCATAGTTTTATTGTCTCCACTGTTTATTCCTGCACTATTAGTCTCGCATAATATAATATCATTAAAATATCAAAGGTGCATCATTTTCCTTAATTTAATCTCAGTATATATGTTTGCAAGCTTGTTTGCTTACATATAATCATTTTCGCAAGATTATTTGCTTATTTTCTTATGTGGTCTTATTTTGCCTTCCTAGTTAAGGGTCTTATTTCGCCACGTTTCTTTTTTCTTTGCGACAATATCGCAGGACGTCTTTACACTTTCATGTATTGACCCATTGATCTTGTCTTATCTCTTGTATATGGCCTCAGCAGGATATTTTTCATGCGACAATATGACAGGCCTAAATATTCTTGCGAACATAAATCCCCATGACATTGCCATCTTGCGACGAAATCGCAGGACGTCTTTACATTTTCATGCAAAAACCCATTGATCACGTCTTATCTTTTCTCTTGGCTTTTTGCCTCTTTATATTTGTTGCACAAATATGACAAGCCTAAATTTTCTTGCGAAAATAAAGCCTCATGACATTTGCGTCTTAAGAAACTTATCATCTCCCTAATGGAGGGTACAACCCTTATCTCCCCCTGGTTTCCACTTCAAGGAGGCATACATCGGCCATACAAGACTATCTCCTCCCATCCGGTATTAACAACAACCAGTTGTTTTCGCAACCTCTTATCCCTTTTGCCTATATGACTTATGGTTATGAGACTGCACCCTAAGTGGGGTTTTCTTCGGGCCGAGTGCATCATAGTCAAGACTTGCCAAGAATGGCCAGGGTAGTTTCATATGCCCCGGGCACCCTTGGCTCAACCGTATACCTCGGCGTCTTGATCATACTTTTCACTCCTTAGGAGAGACCCTCGGTCGTCCAACTTTTAATATATATAGTTGAAAATCCAAGGTACCTTTCCTGTATGGGCTTTCATTGACCCCAAATCTCCATGAATCAGGTTCCAGCAGCGGTATAACCTTATCCCTGAGTCATGAAAAAATATACCCCCTTATATGACGCACTTTAGGTCTTACATTTGCCTCTTGCAAAATTTTATTCGCGAACTAGGGTGTACGCCATAAAGGTTCGTCCCATTCTATTTGTTTCTTTGCGAAATTTTATTCGAATCTTTATTCTTTCATTCATTCTTTCATTTATGTCATGTCTTCCATTCACTCTTTCATTCTCATAATATCATATCATTTGAAGCAAAGTAAATATTCAAGAGAAATAATAATTTACACTAGTATTCAACATTTATTTTATCAAAAATTTTCATTTAATTGCAAGTTCAAATCGTTTTTCTTTGTTTTGATTTCCTTTGTATAAATTGTTTCGTCTCATCCGATAAACATCTTTCATGGAAATGATCCTAATGAGGTCTTACGCAGCATGTTGATGGAAGGTCTTACTAGCCAGTTGATGGAAGGTATTATTTTGCCTCCTACTACTCTCCATGTTAGATATCATTCTCATTTAAAACAAAGCAAATATTTAAGGAAAATATATAGATTTATCTGTGGGATATTGTTCTCGGTTTCTCTTGTAATTGTGAAATCTTTGTCATTCTGAAATATCTGTAATAAGTACTTGTAAATCAGAAGTACTATTCAGAATCAATGAAATATCTCACTTTTGAATAAATGTGATGCCTCTTGCTTGCGAAATAATGAAACAATGCTGCAAAATTATTCATTTTTTCACCCTCTGTAAAAATAAGAAAACTATGCTCGCAGGAGAATTCGAACATGTGACCACAAATTCACATATTGTTCTCTGGACCAACTGTTCAAGAACCTCTCTGCGAAATTAATGCAAAACTTTTTTCCTTATTCTTTTATTCGCCAATGAAAATGAAAAGAAAATGAAAAATATGTGTCTCTGCGAATTTGAACCCGTGAGATAAGTGTCTTAAAACGCAAATGTCATGAGGCTTTATTTTCGCAAGAAAATTTAGGCTTGTCATATTTGTGCAACAAATATAAAGAGGCAAAAGGCCAAGAGAAAAGATAAGACGAGATCAATGGGTTTTTGCATGAAAATGTAAAGACGTCCTGCGATTTCGTCGCAATACGGAAATGTCATAGGGATTTATGGAGAGAGCCTGCGAGAATGTAGTAAGGGATCCTAAAATAGGGGGAATATGAGTTGTATGTGAGCTGTCATCCACTATGTAAACACCTATATAAAGAGAAGAGCAGGAGAGAGAAAGGGGGAGGAACACATTCTGAGAGGGAGATATATTTTGTAAGAGAGAGAAATTTATTTTCTTTATCATCTTCTTCCCCAAAAACTAAATCTAGAGCTCCAAATACTCATTAATGGAGTCTCCATGTAACCCAAATGTAATTTCAATAATCATAGTGAAGAACACTAACCCCGTGGATATAGATCACATTGATCGAACCACGTAAATCTTGTGTCTTATTTTATAATTTTAGCACTTTAATCTTTATTTTGGTTAGGAAACAGATTTAGATCTAGAAATTATTATCATAATATTATATGGGGTGTGTTGTGGGATTTCCTTCAACTACAAAAATTGCTCAAAAACAGAAATAACATGACATGAATCACTGCAACAACATGGAGGTGTTCTAGTATGTACACACCAACAACAATTCCCACAAAAATTACTCAAATACAGACATAACATGAAATGAATCACTAAACAGCATGGTGGTGTACTAGTATGTACACACTAACAACAATTCCCACAAAAATTGCTCAAAACAGACATAACATGACATGAATCACTGCAACAACATGGTGGTGTACAGATCTGTACACATATACAAGAAATATCATAAATATTGCTCAAAAATAAACATAACTTTACTTGAATTGTTACCTTTCTTTTTAACAGATATTAAAGGCTTTGAAGGATTTGAAGTATTTGATTTCTTCTTAGCCGGTGATATTTTTGAAGTTTCTGGTACTGAAATTGATGTTAAATCTTGTAATGCTCTCTTCGATCTCATCCTTGGTGTTGTTGATTTTTGAATTTCTTGTACTGCAACTGACGGAGTTGGGGATGAAATTGATGTTGAATATTTTAATACTGACTTTGATCTCGTCCATGGTGATGTTGATTTTTGAATTTTTTTCTATCGAAACTGATGGATTTTCTTCTTCAGTTGATGTTGAATCTTCCACTATTGGTGTTGCATTTATCTTTGAAGCAATTTTTTTCCTTTGAATATGATGTTACTGATATTGCACTCATCTAGGTGTTTTGATTAGTAAGATTTTAGGGTTTTGATTAAATGTTTTCAATAATTTGAAGAGATTTCTAGGGTTTAATTGCCAAATGTTTTATGAAGTTTTTTTGATTTTTTTCTTCTGGTTTTAGTCTGCAAATTCAATATGTTGGATTTAATGTTTTGTTCGTTACGCCGCAGTTATTATTCAATTTATTTTTCAAGCCAACGTGTCGCAACCACGTTCATTGTGTTAGTTACAAAATTGATTCCATTCGCTGCAGTGTGCTTTATTAAAAGCGTACGAAGGATAGCAGCGTCTTTCCGTAATTCTTGGATTAATTTGTACCTAGTTAACTAGGTCTGGACTAAAGGGTATTGTTTGAGCCATTTTTGCACTAAACCGTTTTTTTCTCTCCGCAAAATCTAATAAAACGCGGGTGCTACTAAGCTCGGGGAGGGTGCCCTAATCATAATTCCTTAAGAAAATCAAGCTTCCTATAGGGATTCACTTTTTCAAGTTGTGTGCTGGAAGACAGACTCCTTTGTCTCTGCTGTTGTAGCCTGTAGCACATGGAAAAAACCTTTTTTTTCCCGATCATCAAAAAGAAAAAGTGTATTAAGGAGCACGAGCGAATGCAAGAACTAACACCACAGAGAAAAGCAAGAGTACGCAGAAGAAGCCAAAGGAAAAAAAATACAAGAAAGAAACTTCCAAGTACAAATTTTATTTCTAATTTTTATTTGGTTACTCAATATTTTAATTTTTTTGAATTTTTTTCATGACGGCAAATGATAGTTGCAGATATATGTGGGTGTAGATGGGTAAAAATGATTTTCTGGTTTTTACGGGATTGAGGAGATGACCGTACGGAGGAGACTCCTTGAACCGATCGAAACATTTAACCTCACACAGATGCACCACTGCAAAGGGGGTGTTTTGAATTCGAGAGATCAATCTGTAGTACTCCGGCCTAAACCAAGACAATGGTTGTTCCAGAGTAAATTCGGTCACAAGAGAAGATGGGTTGATCTGTAGGAGGGAAGCTAAGAAATATGTGGAATCAATGATAATCAAATATTGTAGGTGTGTTGTGAATTCTGAATAAGATAAGTTCTGAATGATTGAAATTGCTCAGTTGAGAGTAATTACAAAATTGATAAGTTGTTGATCTCGTATTGTCAGTGAGACGTGAGATTCTTGTTGTAGTTTCAATCATGATTCAGAAACTTATTTATATTGCTGGAATTATAGACACCATGATCCCATAAAGTGTGACAGTTGATATAATCAAGAAGTGGGGAAATGGAAATCATGTTTGAAACTAGTTGCTCATCGTGAGGAGACTTGGTCGATTTTCCATCCACTACTTTGTTAACTTCTTCAACTGACTGCACGACTTGCTCACATTTCATCGTGTGTTTGAACACATTGTAGTAGACCGCCAAACTAAAACCCTAGTTTATATCCCCCCAAGTGACATGATTGAAGTCTCGTGGTAATTAGTCAGTTCCTGACTTCATGTTTTAATGGGACAATGAGTCCATGTATTTGCTGAGTTGAACATGATTTGAAAAAATGTTCTGAAACTCATGAATTGAACGTGTCTGCTGAGACAGATACAAAATTCTGACGTTGAGGTGAGCAAGTGTTTCTCATTATATGAATTGTTGAATATTCATAGTTGAACCAATATTCCTTGGTTTGAGAAAATATTGCTCGTCTGAGCAAGTGTTGCTCATCTGATAAATTATTGGTAGCGCGACCAAAATAAAATATTAATTAAAATATTGGTAGTTGAACCGAGCATAATTAATAAGAATACTGATCACGAGATCGTCATAAAATTATTAGGGTTTGAATATGGAATTATGATCCTTGGACTCAGAAACCCTAATTTGATCAATTGATGGTTTATTTGAAAATTAACCATGAAATGAAGGAGAACCGGCTTCATGGGACCATGGGTCGACCATATAGCTCTCATATGCTCGTATGAGCAAATGCAAATGACTCTTGAAGAGTTGGTGATTTGTTCATGAAAGAATGATCAAATGCTGGTTTAATCATTTATTCGAAAAATGCTCGTCTAAGACTTAGGTGATAAAACTAATTAATTATAAAGGGTGAAGGACCGACCAAGTGGTCATGAAATCGGCCCTAGGTGATCATAGGATTGAATGACGATCATTCCATGAAAATCCCAAAATTATTTGGAAGAGTTTTGGACCTAATACGTGCAATTGCGCAAATTAGGTCAAATTGTGTAAATACGCGGGACCGGCTCCTTGCGAGCCAAAGAGCCAACCTTGGTCGGTCAAGGTAACATGATCATGTCACCAAAGTGCTTGTATCTCAGTTCTGAGAATTTTGATATTTTCAGATGTGCATTTGAGCAATCATTTGAGAAAATATGAAGAAATCGGTTTTTTTTTTATGAAACCGTCCAAAACTTCATTAGATAAAGGAAAAATAATAAAAAGTGAACGAATCATGAAGTGTGGGACCGGCCATGGCCAAGGCATGGCCAGCCGTCCAAAGGGGCCAATCTCATACATTTTTCCCAATTTCTTATAATATTTTCATGATTTTAGATAATATTATAAAACCAAGGAATTTGTTAAAACCAAGGAGTTTTTGTTGAAATAAAGGAGTTTCCATGAGATGAGGAAAACATAAAAAAATAAAATAAGGGAGTGTGGGACCGGATTGAGCATGGTTGGTCGGCTAGGGCCCGGTCCGGTGAGTTTTCCCTAATTTTATATATTATTTCATGATTTAAAGGAATTTTCATAATTTGAAGGAAATATCATGAAATCAAGGAATTTCATGGGATTATGGAAACATGAAAAATATAATAATAATAATAATAAAATGGGACTTGTGGGGCCATCTAGGGCTTGATCGGATGGCTAGGGCCCGATCACACGGGTTTCCCTAATTTTATATTATTTTTTCATGGGATCAAGGAAATTTCATGAGATTAAGGAGTTTTCATGAAATTAGGGAAATAATAATAAAATAATAAGGAACCATGAGGTGTGGGGTCTGCTGGGATCAAGGCATGGCCAGTTGGCCAATAATCACATCCCACAATGTTTTCCTTAATTTTATATTATTTATTTGGTGTGAGGGAAACACCATGAAACTGAGGAGTTTCCTCAAAACGAAAGATATTTGTTCAAGTGAAAGGATTTTCATGAACTCAAGGAAAATAATAAAAAATATGATAAAAATATGAAACTGGCGTGGGATTGACCACGACACGTATGGACGGTCAGTGGACCCATGCTCCCAGCGCCTTGGACAATTTTAAATTATTTATTATTTTCCTTCATATTTTGCATAGGTTCATCGTCTCGTCGTATTTTGAAATACTTGTTCGTATGGTGATTGTTAGTGCATCATTGTCGAGTACACTTGTACCATTTGAGTCAGGTCTTACTCGGAGGTACCTCAGATGCCCGCGTTGTTGAATATTTATTACTAACCCATGGAATTCTGCTGGGAAGAACCATGGATTGAAATATTACAAAAGTATTTGAATATTACAAAAGTATTTGAATACTTTCAGAAAATATTTGAATATTTTCAGAAATTCAGTGGATGAATCCAAGAATTTAAGAATAATTAATTGATGGCTCTATACTAGCAGAGCTGTCTAAGAGCATTAATTATTCTGATATGAGCTTGCTAGAGCTTCATATCCTTTATATAGTTAGGGAAAACTGTTGTTTGTATCCTGAAGACGTTATCGCTCTATACTAGCAGAGCAAGCTGTCTAGGAGCCGTCAATATCGTGATTCTATACAAAAATAATTACTGAAGTGTTCAGTATTCATGAGATATGTCGTTGTCCAGCCGAGAGACTACATATCTACATGTACTCTGAGAGACAATATTTCTCAGTCAGAGGTTTGATAAGAGATCCGTGTCTCAATACTCACGTCTGATTGCTGGATCAGAAGTTCGTATAATTATGGGTTTACGATTTTAGCCTTTGTCGAAAATCCACCATCTACAGTGGGTAAATGCGTGCAAAAATTATTTAGTCATGGGAATAACTTCTATCTGGTTAGGTGTACCTCTCCTTTTCTTTCTTTCTTTTTAGATGGATGACTGACCGTAATTGCTGATATGTTATATAAACGGCGGGATTTATACACGTGGAGAATTTCAAAGTTGGACCTATTTGTAAGGTGTCATCTGAGTATAAAGGTTTGGAAATTTTGGCACCATCTCAAAACACCAGTATGAATTTGATCCTCAGACCAATCCCACTCTTGTAAATATCCTTTTTTTTTTCTGTAATTGGCTTCCGACATTGATGTCAATCCATGTCTTGCATTGACAAATGTAAGCCCCGTTTGGGATTGATTTTTTTTTCCATCAAAAGCACTTTGTAACAAACTTTTACCAATAATTATGTTTGGTAAAAAAAAATCAAAGCGCTTTTTACCAAAAGCACTTCCATTTTAGGTCTGCTTTTAAAAGCTGAAAAGCAGAAGTTGTGGACCCACAAAAAACTGAAATAACAAATTTTCTTTTTAAACCTTATTATTTTGTTAATATGACAAGATTTGTCCCTATATTTCTATTATATGGTACGCGCGAGGAAATATAAGTGATACATGTTAGGATATACAAGTGATCGATATTTCGAACCTGCGTAAATAGAAAACATAGTACGCAACACGAACATAATGATTTTTTTTCTTTTTTTTTTTGCTAGCAACGAAACTAGCGAATATTACGTGGATTTTTTTTTAAGCAATATTACTTGGATTCATGTTATACAAAATGTTTATTGATGATTTTTGTACAAGAAGTTCATAGTGATCATAATAATATAATAATATTAATACTAAAAACACTATGATAGTAATAATAATAATAATAATAACATATTTTAAAACATGTCTATTTTCGTCAGTAGTTATATCAACATCACTTCACATGATAATTTACCAAACAGAATTTCATCGGTTTTTAAACTTACATCACTTTTAAGATTGGAGTTTACCAAACGTCTAACTTTTTTTTTTCCGTAGCACAACACAGCAAATCATAGCACATCATAACATAAAAAGCGCTTTTACAAAATTTACAGCAGTGCCAAACTCGCCAGTAGTTTATGAATCATGGAAACTCATTTCTTTAACCTTTTCTAGAATCTCTTCAAATCTATTGGTTTTATATGCTCTTGGTTGTTTGATTAGATACTTGGGAATATTATCTTCAGGTACACCTTCATTACTCTTTTAACTCGGCATATACTGAGAATCCAAGAATATCGTTTGTTTTATTTACTTTTAATACGAAAGGTGATTTACTATTTAGAGAAAATATTACACTTGTTCATCCTTATGGATACATTCTGTTATCAAAGAAGGGAAGTTAAAAGACATTTCTAGAATTTGATAGTCTAAAATACCATGTTTTGCTAATACATGAGCCACATGGCATACATCTCTTTGCACATTAGTGCATTCCCAACTACTATAAGAAGATAAAAACTTTAGAATATCCATGACCATGTTTCTGGTTGTCCATTTTATTGCTCCGAAATTGCCATTAACAACTCTGATAACATTTTGATAGTCTCCCTCAAGATGAAAGGCTGCTACATATTTATGCTTGGCTCATAGAACATCATCTAGAAGAGATTTAGCTTCAGCCTTTTAGGATCTAGTGTTCTATTCAAGCTACATCTAATCCCCCCTGTTGTACCTGCAATATTTCTTAATATTGGTCCACTTCCTATAATATGTGTTACTTCCTCATCAAAGTTAAGATTTGTAAAAGGTTGAACATGTTTTTCCTAATGTAGATTAAGAGGGATATGTGTAATACCCTGATTTAGGCAGTGGTACGCCGATGGAATACAATATAGGTAATATTTTGTCATTTCCTAACATTAAGGCCTTTTCAGCACAATTATCTCTAGAGTTGGCAGAAAACTCTTCAATTAAGCATGCTCGCGCGGGAGCAATCCAGGGATGGGTGACCTCCCGAGAAGTTATCGTTGGATTACCGTAACGATTCCCGTTGAAAACCCAACACTTGCGGATAACCGCAGTGGCTAAGTGGGGACAGTATCGATGGAAGGGACGGGTCATTACAAATGGTATCAGAGCCGATGACGGGTCATGTCGAGCATGGGAAGGTACGCTGGATGGGTTTGGTCCAGGTGCTTCTCATGAGGGGCATGGAACGTAGGATATCTGAGCTTGTATATATATATATATATATATTCCAGAGCCGAGGTTGGCTCCAATTTAAGGTGCTGGTATTGTAATACTCCGATGTCGGTAGTGGTACGACGATGAAATGGAATATAGGTAATGGTTCGTCCTTTCCTAACACTGAGGCCTTTCATCACAATTGGCTCCAGAGTTGGCAGAAAACTCTTCAGTTAAGCTTGCTAGGGCGGGATCAATCCAGGGATGGGTGAATTCCCGGGAATTTACTGTTGGATTACCGCATCGATGCTTGTTAAAAAAAACCCATATTGTCGGATAACCGCAATGGCTAAGTGTGGACAATATCGGTGGAAGGGACGGGTCATTACAACATGATTATAAGTAACATATATAGTATTTGCATTTTTTTATCCTGTGCCACTCAGCATAGTCATATTTTATTAGGTTGACTACATTTTGAGAGTTAGGTTGGATATTTTCAAACATTTTTTTGCATATACATTTTCATACCTACCACATTACAAATCCAAACCATTATATAATACTTACTCTGTGCTTTGCTTGGTTATTAGCCTCAAACATGCTACACAACCAATCATTAAACTGAACATTTCTCATATCACTGCTACAAATATTTATCAAAGAATTCCAAACACTTTGGGAAAAACAAGAATTAATAAAAATATGTTGCATACTTTCAATATGATTGTTATAGAGTGGGAAATTAACATGATATTATTTCAAAACCTTAATAGGTTCTCACTAATAGGGAGACAATTCTACAAACATTTCCTAAGAAAAAACAGAATACCAGGGAGGTTGGTTTTCCAGAATGAGTTCCAAGATATTGGTATAGTATTAACAAAAACATGTCTATTGATTCCTATCATTTATAATAGACTTTTAAGAAGAGTTGATAGTGAAATATCCACTAGAATTAGGTTTCCACCTGAGGTAATCTTGGCCATCAAAAGAGATTTTAATGTCTTGGATTTTACTAATGGTATTAGCATCAAACAAGGCATAAGAATCTGTAAATCCATTGTTTAGTTTCAGGATCAATCAATTGGGATATATGAATTATATTAGAGGAAACAATATGAGAACTTACAATGAAAATTATTGATGGAATCCATATACCCTTACCATTGGATAGATCCCGAAAAGTTATGAGAAATTGACTATTTGAACGTGTCATTCGGATACCGGATGAAGAAGAAATCATCGGAATTGTGGGTAGGCTAAAATCATCATTTCATGGGAGAATTTATTAAGGCATCCAAGTTATCTTCTTTTGGAACCGTGTGTCTATTCATATTCTACCGATTCGGTGCCTCATCAATTATTTTTGTTTTTATCCAAAAACCATATCGAAGAGAATTGATTTATCTTGTTTTCTTTTTTTCATTCCTCACTTCTGTTCTTCTTTTACTTTTTCTTTCTATCGAATTCAATTCATGTATTGAGCTAAACTGCATGAGTAATTCATAAAAAAATTGATAACGTGATAAATTAAAGAGGGAGGTGTTGTCTCTGGATGTTAATTTGAGCTTTGTAAGAAGATTAAACGGTAATCTAAATTACGGTTTCATAACCGATTTTTATTTTGAACTAGATGGATATAATTAGATCAAGTATTTGATGGGTTTAATTTCGTTCAGGGTGGAGATGATTGCATGTGGTTCAATTTTGGCATCTTTAAGAAATTGAAAAAGAACATTAGGGTTCCTAAGTTAAAAATTATAGATGAAGAAGATGTGTTGAGTTAACTGAATGGAATTGGGGAAGTACACCCCCCCCCACCCCCACCCACCCACCCACCACCTCACCGCCCCGTTTCATCTTATAAACTCTGTAATCCTTTTTTTTTTTAATTCAATTTTCTTTTCTAACATTTTTTTTTAATGTAATTGGAATTGATTGGATGTTATGGAGCTGTTCATGACGAATGAAAGTTCGGTTTTTGTGAGTTTCAGAAGAAAAAATTATTGTTGGTGCTGAGATTGATTGAAGTCTGGAAGGCGAGAGAAAAGTAAATTAGAGGGAACTGAAATATTTTTCTTTATTCTGACTATTAAGATTGTGTGATTCTTATAGTCTCAGCCAAAGGGAATTAGGATTCATGATGATGGAATAATTTATGGAATGGAAGTGGATGTTGATGAAATTAATTTAAGGAATCTAAGTGTTTACTTTAGCAGTTGATGAAATCTAATTGTTTTGTGTCATTGGTAGTGTGTTTACTTTAGCGGTTGTAATATTGAGATTACAGGGAAGTTTATAAAGTAGAATGGTTGAATTTTGTTGTTGATGTTGGTAGGTGCATGTATTCACTTACAAGTAGTGGTATTAATGTTGAACTTACAGAAGGGAGGTGAATTAGAATATTTCCCCCGAAAGTTGAGTTTAAGCAATTGGTTTTAGTGATATCTATGTGAGTGAGAATAGTTTAAAGATGTATGTGCTGGGTTGTTTGAGTTTACATAATCGAGAATGAAGCTGAGTGAGATGAGAATAGTGAATATGGAACTGAAATTGTTGTACCGGTGGTGATTTAATGAGATACAAAACTTTAGTTAGGAGATGCTAATGAAATTGAATAGATTACTAATGCAAGAGGTGTAAAAATTGGTAAAGGGGTTGCCCAAGATATAGGTATATGGTTGTAGTTGGAAGATTCGGTAAAGGATTGCAACTTATGTTATAGATGGTAATTACACGTTCAAGATGAGGCTGATGATAAGGGACGGTTCTATAGTCTTATAGATATGAATCTGTGAAGTAAACATGACTTGTCACCAAATAGTTGGAACTTATACACATTTCTCTTGATCATTTAGATTACTTTCCATCTGCGAGCATGATGTGTCTTTATTTTGAGAGCATGTTTATGCGTATTGAATGGGTATGTTGTGTAATATGCGTTGTCAAGATTTCCCCGTGAGGAATGTCCGTGTTTCACCATATTTCATTGCTAAGTCATTATTAGTGGGATTGGCAATATTATCATTATTAACGGAATTGAAAATATTATCTTATGGTATTTATTAGCATAATTTTCAATATTACTTACTAGCACGGGAGGCCGTGTACTAATTGCATATATAATATTGGTATATGGGGGAAAGTAAGACGTATGCATATTATGCTTGATTGTTCAATTATAATATAGTCTTTTTAGTAACTTTTAAACTATGATTGGTATGCAGCGCGATGTGCTTAGTATAGTTTCCCGGTGAGAAGTATCTTTGATTTCCCACAGCTTCTTGCTAAGTCTTATTAGCGGGATTTGCAATATTACTTACTAGCACGAGAGTCCGTGTATTAATTATATATGGATTATAAGAGGTATTTGAAATATTATTATTAAAGTTACTGGCAATATTATATATACATATTGATATCAGGGAGAACTACTAGTATGCACGTTATGGAAATTGTTGTGTTATGAGAAGATTGATGGTGTAAAAGTGTTTAATGTTTTCTCTTGCTGTTGCACTTTAATTATTCATCTCTTAGTATCATGTTGGTGATTTCTTGAAAGATATGTATGTTTCCATTGGGCACCCTTTTGGGATGATGTGCTCACTCGTTCACACTTCAGTTTCAGTTACACGAAGGAATGGTGCATGTGATGATATTTGTATCGTAGCTTAAAGCTTTATTTTAATTAGAGATGTTGTGTATCTTTTATATATGTTTTTTTTTTTTCTGAAAACAACACATTATTTTATTCATATCACTCGACATATTTTCATTTGTATAATATCAGATTGTATGGGTTTCCTTTGGGATTAGATTATGTAATTATGATTATTAAAATCGATAATCTAGTTTTGATACTTTATTTAAGTTGTAATCCTATTAGCGAAAATAGGTGCTTAGGTTGGGGCTTCATGAAGTGGTAGGCGATGAAGACAACTACTGGATCAACAAATGAAAATGCCGGGGTACAACAACCACACCCAACAATTCGTTTGGCAATCTAAGAGGACTTACTCTAATATACTTTCTATAGAATCAACTAGACATTCAAACTCAATCTAGAGAAAAGTATATCAAACAGTTTATATATTTGTTTCACAATATAATCAGCAAATCAAACAAATAGAAATCCGCGAGCCTGATTATTATGTGAAACAACATGAACGGTACCAAAGACTAATGTTCAAGTGTCAATCAATTTAAATCAACAACCAAAGGTTGAATTATCTAATTGATTAATCCTAACGCACAACCTGTGATATTTCAATTATATAACAAAATATAACGCGGAAAAGAAATAACACAAACACCAAAATTTTGTCAACGAGAAAATTGCAAATGCAGAAAAACCCCGAGTAGTCCAGTTTGAACACCACATTGTATTAAGACGCTACAGACACTAGTCTACTACCAATAAACTTCGGACTGGACTGTAGTTGAACCCTGATCAATATCACACTGATTTAAGGTACAGTTGAATTCCTTATGTCTCTGATCCCAGTAGGATACTACGCAATTGATTCCCTTAGCTGATCTCACCCACAACTAAGAGTTTCTACGACCCAAAGTCGAAGACTTGATAAACAAATCTGTCTCACATAGAAAAGTCTATAGAATGAATAAATGTGTCTCCCACAGAAATACCCAAGAGTTTTTATTCCGTCTTTTGATAAATCAATGTGAACATGAACCAATTGATAAACCGGACTTATATTCCCGAAGAACAACCTAGTATTATCAATCACCTCATAATAATCTAAATCGAATGATGGTGAAACTAGATATTGTGGAATCACAAACGATAAGACGAAGGTGTTTGTGATTACTTTTTATCTTGCCTATCGGAGATTAAATCTCGAGCAAATCTTAGAAAAGATAGTACTCAAATGATAGAATCGGGCAAGATCAGAACACACAACTATAAAGAAAATAGTTGGGTATGGATTCATAATCCCAATGAAGTCTTTGAAGTCATTAACCTATAGGGTCTCGATAGAAATCTAAGGTTAAAGGAGAATTGACTCTAGTTGATGCAACTAGTAACAAACATGAGGTGTGGGGATTATATTTCCCAGTTGCTAGATTTTTCTTTTATATAGTTTTCAAATCATGGTTTGCAATCCAAGTTACCTTGGTAACAAAGCATTCAATATTCACCGTTATATGAAAAACCTTATTCAACCAAGCTAATATCTTTCATCTGTTAGATTGAACTTAGCTTGTTATACACAAATGAAATGTACCATCATTTAGGTTTATGTAACCTTCCCCAAACATGTACACCATGTTGGTTCAATAATAGTTAACCGAGGTTAGCCATATAAATACTCTCATATCAACCTTGTTCATCTTAACCATAACTAGTTCAAATAACCCAAATGAAACTAATTAAAGAGATGTTCAATTGCTATATTCTCATAGAATTATATAAGAACACAATTGAAGCAAAATCGGTTTGATTAACTCGAAGCAATTCATGAACATTATAACCACGGTTTGCAAAGATTGCATTCCTTAATTTAAAAATGTTTAAGTTCATGTACAACCGATTTTAGAAAGTAACCAACTCAAGTATGCAAACGGGTTCACATACTTAAGTTGTCGGACTGAGTTTGGTTATGCCAGTACATGTATGGGTGCGCATACCAATTCACACTTCCAAACTCCAGCATAAATTCACGGACATGAGACTTCCGCTAGTATGCGTATGGGTACGCATACTTGCCCAGAAATCCAGCAACCGCCAGTACGCCTACGAGTATGCATAGTTCAGGTTCTCGGTTTTGGACTTACACACAAATGTGAGAACACACTATTTTTATATACAAACATGGTTACTTGATTCTAAACTATTTATTTCAATCATTGAAACTTTCTTAGAGGAAGGCAATAGCCGTTTTCATACACTATTCAAGATATTAAAATAATCATAACGAAACATTCCAAGTCTACACCACATGATTGTATCACACAAACCATATTGTTAGAGCACTGTTCGGTCAAACTCGAAAGCGTTGCTATCTCAAGCTTATTGTCAAGTTTAGTGGCAAAACTATAAGTCTTGATTTCTAGTCTACTTATAGCTAAGTCTCGGACTATGATAGAAAGTGTAGTTGAGCTCTAGACTCCACGGGGTTCATCATACAAAGACAAAGAACTACTCAAGGAACTGGTGGAACTTCATCGACTAAAATGTATGTGGAGACTTAAACTTATCTATCACTCAAAAAGTATATCTACTCTATCTCCTATCTTGATACAAAAGTCGTATTACTATATAGACTTCAATTATACACATTTTCTATTTCAAGCTGAGTTTATCTCGCTCTCGAAATATGTGTTGGTAAGCTTTCGCTTTGGCCAAGTTCATCTTTACAAGTGACGAAAGTCATGTTGATTATTTCAATATCTTGGAAATTGCTTTGATAAAAAATAGTGTGTGAATAACCTCTAAGAATGTTTCAATGATTGAAATAAAGAGTTTAAAACATGTAACCATCTTTGGATATAAGCATATAATGTGTTCACGCATTGGTGTATAAGTCCAAAACCGGGAACCAAATGTATGCATACTTGTGTGTGTACTAAATGTTTGATGGAGACTGGGTAAGTGTGCGTACCCATATGCATACTAGCGGAAGTTCACGTCCGTGAATTTCTGCTGAGTTTGGAAATCAAAACCAACTCAAATCTGGTTACCTAAGTATGCGTACCAGTACGCATACTGGTGGAAAGTTCACGTCCGTGAATTTTTGCTGAGTTTGGAAACAAAAAAAAACTCAAACCCGGTTACTTAAGTACACATACCCGTACGCATACTTAAGTGTGTTACTTTCTAAAATTGGTTTATTCGTGAACTTAAATTTATATAAATTAAGGAATGCATATTTGCAAACCGTGGCTATAAAGTTCATGTATCGTGGCTAACCATTTGGTTAACTACTGTTGAACCAACGGTTTGTACACATTTAGGTACGGTTACACAAACCTAAATGATGTATATTTGATTTGTGTATAACAAACTAAGTTCGATCTAACCGTTGAAATATATTAGCTTGAATCTAATCAGGTTTTTATCTAACGATGAATATTGAATGCTTTGTTACCAAGGTAACTTAGATTGAGAACCATGATTTGGAGACTATATAAAGGAGAACTCTAGCAACTGGTAAATTTAATACCCATACCTCCTGTGTGATACTAGTTGTATAAGGTAGAGTCGATTCTCCTTTAACCTTAGGTTTCCACCGAGACCCTGTAGGTTAACGACTTGAAGACTTTATTGGGATTGTGAAGCCAGACCCAACTATTTTCTCTGTAGTTGCGTGATCTGATCTTGTTGTTTCTATCGTATTGAGCACAATTGTAAAATTGGCTCGATATTAATTTCTCCGATAGGCAAGATAGAAAAGTAATCACAAACATCTTCGTCTCATCGTTTGTGATTCCACAATATCTTGTTTCGCTAGTTGATTCAGATTATTGTGAGGTGATTAATAATTTTAGGCTGTTCTTCGGGAATATAAGTCTGGGTTACCGATTGGTTCCTGTTCACCTTGATTTATCAAAAGACAGAACAAAATCTTGTAGATATTTATGTGGGAGACATATTTATCTATTCTTGTAGACTTTTCTGTGTGAGACAGATTTGTTTATTAAAGTCTTCGACTTTGGGTCGTATCAACTCTTAGTTGTGGGTGAGATCATCTAAGGGAATCAAGTACGTAGTATCCTGTTGGGATCAGAGACATAAGGAGCACAACTGTACCTTGGATCAGTGTGAGATTGAATGAGGTTCAACTACAGTCCAGACCAAAGTTAGTTTGTAGTAGGCTAGTGTCTGTAGTGGCTTAATACAGTGTGTGTTCAATCTGGACTAGGTCTAGGGTTTTTTTTGCATTTTCGGTTTCCTTGTTAACAAAACTTATGGTGTGTGTGTGTTATTTCTTTTTCGCATTATATTTTGATATATAATTGAAATATCACAGGTTGTGCATTGAATCAATCAATTATGAAATCCAACCTTTGGTTTCTGGTTGAAATTGATTGATACTTGAATATTGGTCTTTGGTACCGTTCAAGTTAATTTCCCTTGTATTCAATTAGACTCACAGATTTCTATTTGATTGAGTAAGGATTGAATAGAGAAATTGAGATACAACTCTTTGATATATATTTTATTAAGATTGAGTATAATTGTCTAGTTGATTCTCTTAAAAGTATATTAGAGTTAGTCCATACAGATTGCTAAGAGAATTATTGGGTGAGGTTGTTGTACCCCCATTTTTTCACATGTAAGATGTTACTCAGCAATTTTCACATGGTCATATTCTGACATTCTTCAAGAATATAAGATGAACTTGGTCGAAGCGAAAGCTTTCCAACACATATTTCGAGAAATATGTAAGCGAGGTAAACTCAACTCGAAATCTCAAATATGTATAATAGAAAACTATACGTAATACGACTTATGTCTCAATATAGGAGATAGAGTACAAATAGACTTTCCAAGTGATATATGAGTTTCAGTCTCCATATCCTTTTTATTGATAAAGTTCCACAAGCTCCTCTTAGTAGTTCTTTGTCTTCAAATGATGAACGCCGTGAAGTCCAAAGCTCAACTACACAATTTATGTCCTAGTCCGAGACATCTGTAAATAGGCTAAAAATTAAGACTTATAGTTTTGATCACTAACATTGACAAACATGCTTGAGATAGCAACGCATGCAAGTTAGACCTCTCCCCTTTGTCAATTTTAGTGACAAAACTATCAATACATATCGAATACAAAATAAATAAAACCATGTAGATTCTCATCCAAATGCTTGATCTCCTTGGGATCTTCAACATGACTCAAAATATTCATCACTTCCAAGTACTCCATGATTCTAAAAATGTTCAACTCAGCATCACAGTTGTTGAAGATCCATAACGATAACAATGATAAACAAATGCTCTCAATCATTGTTATACAGTGTCATAGTATTATTACACAACATCAAATTTTAATTGTATCACAACTTTGACAACAATACTCTGGTGATATGTATCACTCCACCTTAGTCAATACTTCATTTCGACATGATAACCACTCCCCCTTACATAATGATCCGTAAACCATATGTATTTTTAGTATGAAAATACACATCAATTCTCCCTTTTTTTTTCAATATAAATTGGCAAAGGTACGAAAACTAATGGAATCCTCATGAAATTTTCATAGAGATACTTCATGACCAAAAGAGAATAACATACCAACTTATTTAGATGCAATCATAAAGCCGAAGCTAAATGCATTCATCAAGGAGTTTATAAAGATACAATATAACCCCTATAATATTCCACAGCCGCACTCCCCACAAAGATTTGGCAATAAAGCACATGTTCAAAAAGAACTCTCCCCCATAAAATATCATTCCCTAAAAAACAACAAAGGCGATCTTGCTTTTACAAGAAAAGATGGATTTCTTTGGACATAATCAAATCACATGAGAACATGAATTTGTATCCAAAAATCACAATTAAATTAGCCACAAAAGTGATCAATTCAATTTTCCATGCTTAACATAAGAGAACTTACGGAGCAACAAAGTATATGCACAAAAATGTGGATCGGAGATAGACCAATATTGCAGAATAAACAAGGATTCATTCTACTTTTCATCACTATTTGCACAATGACATATAACATACTTGATCCATGTAAACAAAAGTGCATCCTTTCTTCCATCAATATTTGCATAATGACATAAAAGGCTTAACTTTTGTTTGTCAAAAGTTCATTCTATCTTTTATCAATACTTTCATACTTTAAAATATATAAAATCATAAAGATTAAAATTGTATAAATCATCTTCCAAACAACTTAAAATTTAAATAAATAAATCTAAAAACATGAAAGACGAAAACGTTGGAAATATCTGTGTACTCACAATAATGGCTATTTCAAACCCTAGTAATCCTTTTAATCACACAAGAAATAAATTCTCATAAGAAGTTTCCTAGACATTGAGACCTCTGAAGAATTCCTTATCGTCCCAGAACTCATTGTCGTCAACAACTATAGGTACATAGGGTTTGTAAAGATAGGAGTCAATTCCAACAAACCTTCTAGGCTGATGATGTCGAACCAGGGCCCACTACACCATTTTAAGGTTTTAGAAACCCAGAGTAGCAACAACACTAGTGCCGTTGCGAAATTTCCGTTGCTAATTTCGGTTGCTAATATTTCGCAACGGCGGCTTGTTGTTGCTAATTTCGCAACCTTGAAATTTTGGTTGCTATTAGCGACGGCTAGTTGTTCATGCATGCGAAGCACGCGTGTGGTAGGGAATACTTTGACCTATGTTTACACCCAAGTCAAAGTTTGGTCAAGTCCTCTTCTTTTGTTTTCCACCCTTCAGCCTTATCCGCCTTATCTTTCCATCCTTCGAGTTTTTCTCAGCCACATTTTTTTCTTCATTCTCTTTCTTCTTGAGATGCAGCTCACGAAGAACCCTAGTTCAGCAACAACTCCTCGATCGCATGGCCACAATCAGTCTCTTCACTTTTCAAGACCCCATCTCAGATTCAAAAGAAAACCTTAGTCTCTTCTTCATCGACTTCTTCTTAATCAAGAGCATAAATTCGTGAATCAGCTTGAGATCCCCTTTCACAAAATCGATTGAACCACATAAACCCTAGTTCGATCAACAGGTAATAATCGTTTTATTCTTTGTATGTATTGGTTTTAGTTTTATGTTTGCTAATGGATTTTCAGTTGAAATTTTTATTGCAGTTGGAAGCATCGATCTGAGATTTTAGGTCATTTACGAGATTTGGAAGTATCGATATGAAAATCAGGTAATAAGGACATATTTTCGTACTAGTTTTATGATTTTGGGTTCAATTTTAGGTTTCGTTGTCTGTGAGATTTGGGTTTCTGTTTTTTTTTTTTCAATTCTAATTTCAAATGTGATGTCCAAATAGCAGTTGTTGGAGGTGTTAGATGATACCTCTTGTTCAGGCTACCACATATTTTAGATATAATATTTGATTGTATGATTTGAAAGTAAACATCTTTTATGTAATTGTCTTTTGATTGTGGAAGAGTTGACGTTTTAGGCAATTATTTATTCTCAATGGTAGGATTACCTTATGGGAGTTCTTTTTCTTTTAAAAGGGTTGAACTTTATGGGAGTTCTTTTTCTTTTAAAAGGGTTGTTATTGGAAAGCTTCTTGAAATTGTATGGATGCTTTTCTGTACCAAGTGTATCCTTGCTCTTTACTTTGTACTTTTTTCATATGAATTTGGTCGATGTTTTTTACATCTTTTATTTTTCGTAGGTTAGTGCAAATTATGTTGTAATCAGGTTCTTATCTATGGATATTTGTTGCAATGAAGGTTTAGGACTAAGTGTGCTTTAGGTGGACTTGGTTTTGCACATTTGCATAGGTCATGAACAAGGTATTTGATCAAACTTTCGGGGACTTGTAAGTTGACTATTTTGGTGAGAAGATTGTGGCTGCTGCGAGAAAGAATGAAGAAGGTAATGCCTTTGTTCAAGGCTGGTAAATACGCAAGAGCCTCTAAGAGATACGAAGGTACTTCCAACTCATTAATATCATAGATTCAAGTTTTCTAGTACATAGTGACCCAAGGAAGTGGTTTGCCAAGTTTTTTTTTCTTGTCTGGAGTTAGGCTGCAAAATTCATCGAGTACGATTCTCTTTTTAGCGAGGAGGAAAAAGGGAGGCTAAGACTCTTAAGGTCAGTTGCAACCTTAACAATGCAGCTTGCAAGTTGAAACTTAAAAGCTACAAGGAGGAAGAAAAGTTGTGCGAAAGGTCTGAACTTTACCATTCTATGTTTTGAAGCTTTTAAAGTTTCATATGTATATAGTTTCATATGTATATAACTTCTTGTTCCTTGATGCATCATGTGCTCTCTTGCTCTGCTGAATATGCGTAATCTGTTATTTTTCTAGGTGTTAGAGATTGAAAGTTGGAATGTGAAGGCACTTTACGAGACGGGCCCAAGCTTATATCAACTTTGATAGATTTTGATATGGCTGAGCTTGATATTAAGAAGGCTCTTGAGATCGACCCTAATAACAGGTATATATCTATCTGTGCAAATGTACTCTATGGGATTAGGGTCAAAGTTTGCCATTTATCTAAGACTCTTGACTGATCATTGATGTGTTGTTGTGGGGGGTTAATACTGGGTTAATGTAGGGATGTGAAGATGGAATACAAAGTACTGAAAGAGAAGGTAAGGAGTACAAAACTATCATAAATTCTTAGTCTATAAGTAGATTTGCCGATCTTGTGGTGGCAGCATTCGCTTAATCTAATAAAAACTGTGTTAGCAAACACGAAGGAAAGAAAAGAAAAAAGTCCAAGTACAGTTTCTTGAGTCTATAAACACTGTGTTAGCTGAGTGTATATCTATTGAAGTTAACAACATATAAATATTCATAAATTCCTTAGTTGTATAATGGAGTTGAATGGCAGCATTGTTGCGTTTCTTGAGAACAAGAGTATCCTGGTCACTGGTTCAACTGGCTTTCTGGGAAAGGGTATGTAACATATGTACATTGCCATATTTTAAACACTATAGATAGATAAATATAATCAAAAGTTTGTGGAGTGACCAAACAAGATCTGTATATCCTTATACGAATCACCGCAGTTCTCATTAATCAAAAGTTTCAGCTATCTATCTGTGCAACTGTACTCTATGGGATTAGGGTCAGAGTTTCATATATTTTCTAGAATCACCTAGAATCACATTTTTTGATTGTTCTTTTGTTGAATATTTCATTTTGGATGCGGAAAACCAAGTAGGAAGCTGAACCTATGAATCTTGACAAAGCACGGCTTGATGGGATTGGAAAGGGTTTATATGTTAAGAGTATGTTAAGAGTAGTAGAGGGTTACTACAAACTTGTAACTCTTACACGTTACGAAAGGATAAATTGTTGAGTCGTATATTTTATTGTTATTAGCTGGTGTTTCCATTTGTGTTCTCTTTTTTGTTCCACCCATCTCATTTGAGCATGGTCTCGGCTGATTGCTTATCGGTGAGTGTTTCTCTGCATGAAACCCTTCTCTTCCTATAGTAGAACAGAAGGTAAATAGTTTTATTCTGAGTCCTTGCTTCGCTTCTTTTCTTTTGTAATTTTTTGACATGTGGATAAATATATCTTGATAGTTTCGTCATTTCCTTTATATCTCGACTTGGATATTATCTGAATTACTTAGTCTCTGAGGATTTTTTAGCTGCAACGGGTTCATTCGTTTAGTCAGTGATTGGGGAGTATAAATAACTATCTACCGCGTAATATTTTACAGGTTCTTGATGCGACAAGCAATGAACCATGGGGTCCTCATGGGTCAAATCTGTCAAATATTGCACAAGCTACTAAAAACTAGTAAGTTGATTCATCTTTTTAGATGCCCTTCAACACTTTCAAGCTTGAACAGAACAAGAAATTTTGCTAATTACAGGGCATTAATGATGGGTGATGCAGCTTGTTGCTCTTGTCATCTCTCATCTTCCTTTTATTTATTTTTAACAAGGCATTTTGTCGGCTTTATGTTGTGTGTTTGTTTATTTTGATTCAATCGATTGTCTTGACTGTTGAATACAAATATGATTGAAGAAATATCTTTACGAACTATTTTTGTTGTCGATTGTGGTGTAGATCTCTGTTTATTTCCACCATAGTAATGCACTCCTTCCTTTTTTTCATCTTTGCAGATAAAGAGTGTTCTAATTCAGCTATATGCTCGCCGTGGAGATGTTGTTCTATATCTTACTTGTGGTAAGGTATGTTTTCCACTCTCTCGATGGCTATTGTTAAGCAAGATGCAGTTAACCTATTTCTATTCTAATAGGACCGTTTTTTTTTTTCTGTTCATCTAGGGTGGTGATTTGATAAAGTAGGACAAGGTAAGGGTTGGATATTATGTTGGTGATTTGATAAAGTGGAAGTGTGGGACATGACACGTTACAACGGGGATGCGAGACCATCATCAACATCGCAATAGGTTAACATTTCAGCATGCCTCTTATGTGGTGATTGCTTGAGGTAGATATTTTTGTTTTTTGGCTCGAGTATGGAAATGAAGTCATAGCCTACCACAAATTATTGTACAACTCGTGGAAATTGTCAGCTGATCATTTATATGTTGTATGTGTGATTGTTCTCAGGTTTGCTTGGATGAAGTTTTGAGGGATGATGGACCATTTGATATTTGCAGTTGCCAGGTGAATTATTTTTTGACTCAGAATCAGAAGGCTACTAATGTTCCATATTGAAGTGTAAGAAAAATGGGGAAAATAACTAAGGTATTATATCTTTTTTTTGAAACCAAACTAAGGTATTATATCTATTTACTTGTATACAAAGATCGAATATTGTATGTCAGTCACAACATACATAAGTTTACTTGTGTACATTTTTATCAATTGAAGAATCCTTTCTTTCAGTGGTGATTCTCAACTACATTTGTATCAGTTTTGTATTGCCATTGTAGTTTGTGTATCTGTGTGGATGTTGAATATGGGGAACTGGGTAATTGCAGTGGGGAAATGTGGGGGTAATGAATTTTGACTAGGTCAATAAACATAGACTTGACCTTTTTTTTTTGTGGTTGCAAAAAATTAGCAACGTCAGTGATCTGTTGCTAAATTAGAACCAGAACCAATAAATTAGAACCAGAACCAACAGTATATGGTTTCGGGTAAGGGTATTCCTATAATTAGCAACAGATTAGAAACAACCACATCTTTGTTGCTAATAAAAAAATTAGCAACGGCAAGAGCCGTTGCGAATCTCCGTTGCTGACCGAGATTCGCAACAGAGCTTATGCCGTTGCTAAAAATTGCGACACCGTGTTTAGCAACAGCGAAGTCCCGTTGCGACCCGGTTTAGCAACATCTATTGTATGTTGCTATATCCTTAAAATGGTGTAGTGGCCTTCTGAATTTCTAGAGTTCTCATAACAATAGACTTTATTTGCTGAATCTGATTCCTTGTTTCCTTCAACTCTTCAAGAACTCTAGAAAACTTCTGAAAATTTGAAGGAACAACTCTTGGCTTCCTCACATTCCTTTTTTTCTTTTTAAAGTTGGAGGTAACGGATAATTCTATTTTTCCTTCATGATTGACGGCTTAACAATCATATTAACATCCTTTCCATCAGAAGACGTGATGCTTGGAGTATCCATACGTGTATGGGTTTGTGAGAGGAAATCACAATTTAAGCTCAACAAGCAGTCTTAAGATAAAAAAAAGTTTTTGAGAAGGAAAAGGAATGTAGGGTTACAGAACCTTTAACATAGGTTCACGCACGCACAATTCACAACACTAAAGAGAGTATAATTGTCGAGAATAAGCCTCTTTTATTGATTAAATAGGGAAGCTCCTTCCAATATCAATTAGATACGAAAGAATTCAAAAATTGAAAAACACGGCAAAGCTAAGAAAAATAAAATACAATATATATTCCTAAAGCCTGAGGTGTGCACAATCTTGTCTCTTTTGATCAGGCACATGAGACAAGATGCACCAAAATAACACAATCAAGTTATGCTGCGGTGAACAACAATCTGTCCACCATAACCTTTTTGAAAGGAATCATAAAACCATGTATATCAAAATGTTTAGACCATAACCTTTTTTCTATTGGTCTTGTCTTATCTTTGGAAACTAACTTCTTTGAAGAAGATAAAATCTTACATACCTCAGCGATTTTTTGTACAAGTTTGAGCTTGTTTGCCAGTCGATTCACTCTTCGTTGAAGTTTATTGACATATATCATCTCGTGTTTGTACTTTAAACACTTTGAAAGTTTATGACCTTTGAGTGAAAAATAAGAGCATGTCAACGGATAAGATGATTCAGACTCCCGAGATGTGCAAGCTGCTAGACACATAGTAGAACCTGAAAAATCAGATAGAGAGTTGCCAACAGAAAGGTCAATTTTTTTCTTCCAGAATGGTTGAGTCTTCTTCTGAAAGAATTGATTTATGTATTGCTACAATTATCAAAATCAATATCTTCACAAAGAAGTGCAATACTTGATTTTTCGTCTTCATTGGAATCATAATGATCAGACATTTCATCAAGTGTTGCAGCAAGACCTTTGTTCCTAGTATATTTTCTACGGTTCTGACACTCATTTGAAAAATGACCAAAACCTTTACACTTAAAGCACTGTGGCATATCCTTGTCATCAGCCTCATCAACATCCTTGTTTCTAGGAGGAATGTGATTGTGAGGTTTAACTGATGATCTGGGTTTGTCTCTCGAGAACCGTTTACTTATCTTCAATAGAAGATATCTAAACTGTCTTGTGATCAATGAGACTGACTTGTCAAGATATTCATCTGATGAATCATCCTCAGAGACGTGGACACTTTTACTTTTGTCAAATAATTTGTGTTCATTTGTGATTTAAAGGAAACATCCTTTCCGGTTTTGGATGTATTCTCATGATCAAATATCTTTAACTTATCAACCAACATATTTCTGGAGAGAGCATCAAGGTTATTTCCTCAATGATAACATGTGTTAGAGCATTGCTCAGTCAAACTCGTATGCGTTGCTATCTCAACCATGTTTGTCAATATTAGTGATCAAAACTATATGTCTTGATTTCTAGTTTACTTATGACTAAGTATCGGTCTAGGATAGTTAAGTATAGTTGAGCTCCAAACTCCATGGCGATTATCTTACAAAGATGAAGAACTACTCAAGGAACCAGTGGAACTTCATCCGACCAAAAGGTATGTGGAGACTTGAACTCATATGTCACTCAAAAGTATAACTACTCTATCTCCTACTCTTGAGACAAAAGTCGTATAAGTATGATAGTTTTCATACATACACATTTCCTATTTAGAGCCGAGTTTACTCGCCTATATTTTTCTTGAAATATGTGTTCATAAGATTTTGCTTTAACCATTTTCATCTTTACCCGTGACGAAAGTCATGATGATGTTTCAATCTTGAAAATATCTTTGATGACAATAGTCGTGAGTAACGATTGTTATAACATTATAGAAGAATTTTTCAATGATTAAAATATAGAGTTTAGATTATGTAACAAACTATGGATATAAGCATATATTGTGTTCGCATATTAGTGTATAAATCCATGTGCTGGAAAAGAAGTGCATGCATAAGTGTTCATACGGTATTTCTGCTGAGTTTGTAAGTTTGAAAACTATTGAACCAGTCACCTTAGGTACGCGTACCCGTACGTGTACCCACGGAAGTTTTTGAACCAAAAATTTCTGCTGAGTTTGTAAACTAAAATTCGGTAGCTATGGTATACGCACTCGTACACGTACCCAAGTTGGCTATATCTCTCAAATCGGAAGTTCATGAACTTAAACAATAAATAAATAAAGAATGCAATCTTTGCAAACCGTGGCTATATTGTTCATGAATTGATTCAAGTGAATCAAACCGATTTTGTTTTAATTATGTCTAGGTATAAAGATCTAAGCAATTGAACAACTCTTCAACTAGTTCTTATGACTCATTTGAACTAGTTATGAGAAAGATAAATACAGTTAATATGAAAGTGCACATATGGCTAACCATTGGTTACCTATTTGTGAACCAACCAAATGTAAACGTTTAGGTACGGTTAATTAAACCTAAATGAAACATTTCATTTGTGTGTGTAACAAGCTAAGTTTCGATCTAACGGTTGAAAGATATTAGCTTGGATAAATAAGGTTTTTCATATAATGGTGAATATTGAATGCTTTGTTACCAAGGTAACTTAGATTGCAAACCCTGATAATGAAAACCATATAAAGGAGACATATAGTATCTGGAAAAACTAATCCCCACACCTCATGTGTGATTCTAGTTGGTTTTGCTAGAGTCGATTCTCCTTTAACCATATGTTTCTTCTTGAGACCCTGTCGGTTAACGACTTAAAGACTTCATTGGGATTGTGAAGTCAGACGAATCTACTTCTCTTGTAGTTAAGCGATCTGATCTTGACATTTTCTATCATACGAGTTCAATTGAATAATTGGCTTGAGATTATATCTCCGATAGAGTAAGATAAAAAGAAATCACAAACATTTTCGTTTCATCGTTTGTGATTCCGCAATATCTAGTTTCGCTACCATACAATTTAGATTATTGTGAGGTGATTGATAATTCTAAGATGTTCTCCGGGAATATAAGTCTGGGTTATCAATTAGTTCATGTTCACCTTGATTTTATCAAAAGACGGAACAAAACTTGTAGGTTTATCTGTGGGAGACAGATTTATCTATTATCGTAGACTTTTCTGTGTGATACAAATTTGTTTATTAAAGTCTTCGACTTTAGTTCATAGCAACTCTTGGTTGTGGGTAAGATCAGCTAAGGGAATCAAGTATGTAGTATCATGATGGGATCATAGGCGTAAGGAGCGCAACTGTACCTTGAGTCAGTGTGATGTTGATTAGGAAGTTTTTTTGTACTAGGCTAGTGTCTGTAGTAGCTTGATACAGTGTGGTGTTCAATCTGGACTAGGTCCCGGGGTTTTTCTGCATTTGCGGTTTCCTCATTAACAAAATTTCTGGTGTCTGTGTTATTTTTATCCCGCATTATATTTTGTTATATAATTTAAATATCACAGGTTGTGCGTTGTATCGATCAATTATGAAATCCAACCTTTGGTTGTTGATTGGAAATTGATCGATCCTTGGATATTGGTGTTTGGTACCATCCAAGTTTATTTCTCTTGTCTTTGATAAAGACTCGCAGATTTCTATTGGCTTGAGTATAGATCAAATCGATAGATATATATATTAACTCCTTGATATACTTTTTATTAAGATTGAGTATGACAGTCTAGTTGATTCTCTAAAAAGTATATTAGAGTTAGTCCATACAGATTGCTAATCGAAATATTGGGTGAGGTTGTTAGACCCCCGCTTTTTCAATTGGTATCAGAGCAGGCAAACACGTTTAAGACCTCTAAAGTCTATATTTTTAGTGATCTGACTCTATGGACAGTAGTGATATCTCTGACCTCGCAAAACCATAACATGATCCTCTTGATAATATTCAGAGTTTTGAGACTCATTACTTCCCCTCTGACTGAGATCGATACCAACTGGGACACTCTTCTAGAAGATCAACTAGATGAACTTTCAGATGAAAGTGACTCAGAAGAGGAACCAAGTATTGATGAATAAGTCTCACAGTATATTATACTCTTTGACGATATCATAGAAAAAAGGGATTAACTGCCAATCTGGCAAAATATATGTTTCCTCTCTGTCGTTAAAATAGGAAACTAAAAAAACTCTTTAAAGGATATGATAGTGGTTATAAAATTTTACAATCCATCCTTAAATATCATGATGAAGAAGTCCATTCAAAGATTGCTGAATGAGAAAACCTTCAAAAGAGTTTCTATTTGTTGAAAGAAAAACTTGTTGAATCTGAGGCAAAGTATGACTCTCAACAGATTTACTATAATGACAGAGAATGCCTTTTCTTGCCAAATAAAAATAATTGAAGAATGATCTATCTACAGTTGTCGGCAAGGCAAAATCGCTAGAAGAGAATTTGAGAAGATTCAATACTAGCTCTACAAAATTATCTTGCATGTTAGGAGCATGTAAAGAACATCGTGATACACGTGGTCAGGGATATAAAGGAATAGACGCTCCAAACATTGGGAAGATCAATTTCGTCTGTGCTAATAATAACTTGTTATTTGAAAAATTACCTATTACAGCTGATGTTCCTGTAAACAAAGATTGTCATTCCTCGAAGATAGGGCATAGGAAAGCCATTAAAACCACTTCCTTAAGAAATGAAACTACGAGAAAGCCGTTAAAACCACTTCGTTTTCGGTTAAGAAATGAAAAACTTCATAACATTCTCATATGGACGTCAAAGGAAGTAATCAAGCATGTCTCTCTCCATACTGAAAACATCATAACATCAAATCCGGAAGTATACTGTGATGAGTCCTCTCTTAGTTTTATGAACAATCCTAACTCCTTCTACAATCGTAGAGGAAATAATGTCATATGAAAAGCTAAGACATTTGATTTTCCAGTAAAAATAAAAAGACGTCAAAGGAAGAATGATGGTTAAATTAAGGAAGGGATATCATCTTTTGTCAAGGATCACACTGGGTCCAAAGTATTGGGTTTCGATCACATTCACATCAACAATCATGCTTATGATTTAAGAACCAGTATAAATAATCTCAAGCGGAAAATAAAAAAATTAAGGAAGAAAGCATCTTCAGGTATGTCTTGTCCTCCATATAATAATTCTTTTGAAATTGATCCTACTAATCCTTCTTGTGATTTAGAGAAGGGATACGATGATGAGCTACATGCTCTCTATACAACTTGACCAGTTTTTACTGTGAATTCTTGTTCTAATCTCATGAGGATACACATAGATCTCAAGATGCACTAGTCTTGACAAAAATGGTTGTTGTAGTTTCCGTTTGGTTCTTTAATTTTATGCCCTCTAAGTAGATTTATACTCTAGCCTTCTGTGAAGCATATTTGATCCATAAAAACTCTTAAGAAAACTATTCTTTATTGAAACACTAAATCCTTCAGTGCTTCTTCCTTGATTTAAAGTCCCTTGACAAAGCCTTTTTATAAGGATCCCTTGCTCTGACGGTTTGGAACTTGGTTCGTAACTGTGAGCGTTTGCATACCTGGACCATTACCTACTTTTAAAAAGGGTAACCCTAGGGTTTTCGTATATGTATTTCATACATACATACATATATATATATCATAAAGAAATTCTTGGTATATACAAGTTCGAGAACGAGAATAGTCTCTGTGAGATAACGGTGCAAACTATGGACGGGTGCAAAAAGGAAGTTGAGAATGAAAGAATCAACATTGCTGAATTTTGTGAGAACCATGTTCTTATTAATTTCTATCATGCAATTGATCATATAGACAAGCAACCAGTTCTATTATCACAATAACTGGTTGGAAATCTTCTTCAAGATTTTAAGGTCCTAAATTCGTGATTGCTAAAAGGAATCTCGAGTTCGTGAGGATCAAGCTGAAGGAAGCTAATGAGGAACTTGTTTGTGTTCGAAAACTTATAGCATGACTTGGATAGATTCCATTGATCTTTATCTAGGAAACTTCTTAAGAGAATTTTTATTCTTGTTTTTGTTTAAGAAGGATTATTAGAGTTTGGAATAGCCATTATTGTGAGTACACATAGCTATGTCCAACGTTTTCATCTTGCAATGTGTTTAGATTTATTAATTTAAATTCTAAAGTTGATTTGGAAGATGATGATTGCAGTATTAATCTTTATGGTTTTATATATTGCAATATGTTACGGGATATGTGTGTTTGCGTCCGTGAACTATTATTATCCCATATGATGTCAAAAGTTATCTCTTTTATATGTCGATATGCAAGTATTGATACAAGATCGATGAACTTTTGACAAACAAAAGTTAAGCCTATTAAGTGAATTCATTGATGGAAGATAGGTTAAAATATTTTGTTTACAAAGATTATGTCTATTATATGTCGTTATGCAAATAGTGATGAAGATAGAATGAATCTTTGTATATTTCACAGTATTGATCTTCCCTGATCCATATTTTTTGTACATAATGTGTAGCTCCATAAGTCTTCTTGTGTGAGCATTTCCAGCTAAACTAATCATAGATTCATTTGTGGTTATTTTGGTTGTGTATTCCGATTAAATTAATCATGGGTTCTCTTGTGATTAGTTTAATTGAGAATTTTGGATACAAAATTATTTTTATTTTATTTTATTTTAGGTGTCCAAAGAAATGCTTATTTTATTGTAAAAGTAAGGTCTCTCTTGTTGTTCTTTCGAGAATGACATCAAATGGGGGAGAGTTCTTTTGAACTTGCGCTTAATTTCCATATCTTCGTGGGGAGTGCGGCTATGGAATTTTTTAGGGGTTATCTTGTATCTTTATAAACTCCTTGATGAATGTATTTAGCTTTGGCTTTATGATTGCATCTAAACAAAGTTGATATGTACTTTTATTTGGTCTTGAAGCATCTCCGTGAAAATTTCATTAGGATCCCATTTTCGTACCTTTACCAATTTTATTGACAAAAAGGGGGAGTATTAATATGTAGTTCACACTACAAATACATATGGTTTTCGGATCATTATGTAAGGGGGAGTGGTTTTCGTATTGAGACGAAAGTATAGACTAAGGGGGGAGTGATACATATCACCATAGTATTTTTGTCAAAGTTGTGATATAAGAACTTTGATACTGTGTAATAATACTATGACACTGTATAACAATGATCGAGAACTTATGTTTTCTCATTATTATGGCTACGGATCTTCAACAACTATGATGCTGAACTGAACATCTATGGAATCATGGGAGTACTTGGAAAAGACGAAGTTTTCAAGTAATGTTGAAGCACCAAGGAGATCAAGCATGTGGACGAGAAGCTACAAAGTTTTATCTATTTTGTAATCCATATGTATTGATAGTTTTGTCACTAAAATTGACAAGCATGTTTGTCAATATTAGTGATCAAAACTATATGTCTTGATTTCTAGTTTACTTATAACTAAGTCTCGGTCTAGGATAGTTAAGTATAGTTGAGCTCCAGACTCCATGGAGATTATCTTACAAAGACGAAGAACTACTCAAGGAACCAGTGGAACTTCATCCGACCAAAAGGTATGCGAAGACTTGAACTCATCTGTCACTCAAAGGTTTATCTACTCTATATCCTACTCTTGAGACAAAAGTCATATAAGTATGATGGTTTTCATACATACACATTTGCTATTTCGAGCCGAGTTTACTCGCCTATCTTTTTATCGAAATATGTGTTGGTAAGCTTTTGCTTTAACCATTTTCATCTTTACCCGTGACGAAAGTCATGATGATGTTTCAATATTGAAAATAGCTTTGATGACGATAGTCATGAATAACTATTGTTATAACATTATATAAGAATGATTCAATGATTGAAATGTAGAGTTGAGATTACGTAACCAACTATGGATATAAGCATATATAGTGTGTTCGCACATTAGTGTATAAATCCATGTGCTAGAAACCAAGTGCGTGCATATGTGAGCATACGGTATTGGTAAAGACAGCTTGGGTACACGTACCAGCGGAAGTTTTTGAACAGAAAATTTATGCTGAGTTTGTAAGTTTGGAAACTGTTAAACCAGTCACCTTAGGTACGCGAACCCGTACGTGTACCCACAAAAGTTTTCGAGCCAAAAATTTCTACTAATTTTGTAAACTCAAATCCCGTAGCTATGGTACATGTTCTGTACGCGTACCCAAGCTGGTTATATCTCTCAAATCGGAAGTTCATGAACTTAAACAATAAATCAATAAGGAATGCAATCTTTGCAAACCATGGATATATTGTTCATGAATTGATTCAAGTGAATCAAATCGATTTTGTTTTAATTGTGTCTATGCGTAAAAATCTAAGAAATTGAACAACTCTCCAACTAGTTCTTATGAGTCTTTTGAACTAGTTATGAGAAATATGAATACGGTTAATATGAAAGTGCTCATATGGCTAACCATTGGTTAACTATTTGTGAACCAACCAAATGTACACGTTTAGGTACGGTTACTCAAACCTAAATTAAATACATTTCATTTTGTGTGTGAGGAGGGGCTAAGTTTCGATCTAACGGTTGAAAGATATTAGCTTGGATAAATCAGTTTTTTCATCTAACGATGAATATTGAATGCTTTGTTACCAAGGTAACTTAGATTGCAAACCCTGATTTGAAAACTATATAAAGGAGACATATAGCAACTGAAAAAACTAATTCCCACACTTCATGTGTGATACTAGTTGGTTTTGCTAGAGTCTATTCTCCTTTAACCATAGGTTTCTTCTCGAGACCCTGTCGGTTAACGACTTAAAGACTTCATTGGGATTGTGAAGCCAGACAAAAATACTTTTCTTGTAGTTGAGCGATCTGATCTTGCTATTTTCTATTGTACGAGTTTAATTGAATAATTGTCTTGAGATTATATCTTTGATAGGGCAAGATAAAGAGAAATCACAAACATTTTCATCTCATCGTTTGTGATTCCTCAATATATAGTTTCGCTATCATACAATTTAGATTATTGTGAGGTGATTGATAATTCTAGGCTGTTCTTCGGGAATATAAGTCCGAGTTTTCAATTAGTTCATGTTCACCTTGATTTTATAAAAAGACGGAACAAAACTCATAGGTTTATCTATGGGAGACAGATTTATCTTTTATCGTAGAGATTTCTGTGTGATACAGATTTGTTTATTAAAGTCTTCGATTTTGGGTCGTAGAAACTCTTGGTTGTGGGTAAGATCATCTAAGGGAATCAAGTGCGTAGTATCCTGCTGGGATCAGAGATGTAAGGCGTGCAACTGTACCTCGAATCAATGTGATATTGATTAGGGTTCAACTACAGTCCAGGCAGAAGTTATTTTGTAGTAGGCTAGTGTATGTAACGGCTTAGTAAAGTGTGGTGTTCAATCTGGACTAGGTCCCGGGGTTTTTCTGCATTTGAGGTTTCCTCGTTAAAAAAATTTCTGGTGTCTGTGTTATTTTTATTCAGCATTATATTTTGTTATATAATTGAAATATCATAGGTTGTATGTTGTATCGATCAATTGTGAAATCCAACCTTTGGTTGTTGATTGGAAATTGATTTATCCTTGGATATTGGTCTTTGGTACCATCCAAGTTTATTTCTCTTGTGTTTGTTAAAGACTCACAAATTTCTATTTTCTTGAGTATTGTTAGCGCATTGCTCGGTTGAACCCACCAAGCGTTGGTATATCAAGTTTGGTTGTCATATTTTAGTGAACCAAAATTCATTTAAGAGTCGCTTGATTTAAATGTACTAGAGTCAACTTCGTATAGGTTAGCTTGAAAGTATTAGGGTGAAACATTACAAGTATTGTGAAGACTTGAAGAAGTGAAGAAGTACGGAGCTACAACGACAACATCATACTTCCACTTGAGGTTAGTGATATTTGACTTGAACTATTTCATTCCCTAACGTATCTTTCAAGTCGTGCATATTGAATACATAAAACTGCGAAGCATGAACACTCTAGATAGACATAGTATTAAGGAATACAATATGAAGTTTCTTGCTTAACCATTAAACTTTGTATATAAGACATCGACATAATCGTATTAATGCTACTGTGATTATGCATGGGTATGAGGTGAGGATTTCATCCTAGGGAACAATGTTTACATGTGTTCTAAGGAACTTAGTTCATGATATGTGTTGTGAACCGAAAAGGAAATCGCCATGTGTTATTGGGGATGTTCTTCATTACATATCTTATGAACGACCAATATGTGTGATTAGTATAACCGCTCACGACTTGTTTGTGTTCTTGGTAAAACTATTCACATGAGGCCTGACTTATGTATTTGTATGACTTTTATTAGTGAAACCGATCTTAAGTAATCACCTGGGGTATGATCGGGTTGTGTATGTCTGAACTTATTACTGGGAAGAGGGGAACCGATCCTAGTAAGAGGTGTAGTACATCACAAGGGGAACCGATCCTTGTATAAGGTGCAGAAAGGTTTATGGAAGAAAGGGGAACCGATCCTATGAACATGTGCAACACGTTTTTGGGAAGGGGAAACCGATCCTATGGACATGTGCAGTGCATACTAGTTAGATACCAAATATATGTGAGGAACCGATCCTAGTACCTAGTCAGTCGTATCTTTGGTAAGTATAGTTGTAGGAAAACCTACACTACACCCTTCACAAGAATTCACAATAATCAACACATATTTGAAGATTAAAAACAACACTTTATTATTTGATTCTCAGAAATGTTTACAAGAAATGGAAGAAATCAAGAATACAACCGCTCTCTTGGATTTTCTCTCTCTTGGATTTTCTCTCTCCTCAAAACTTTCTTCACACTCAAAAATTCATCATCCCTTTCTGAATCTACTGGGTCTCTTTATATATGGTAGTTACATAATGGATTATAGTTAATCTATCCCTTAATCTATCTCTTTTCATGTTTCATCTATCTTCATCTGCTACATCATTCTTTGAATCATTATGAGACACTCGCAGTATGTTGTTGAAGAACTCGCAGACAAATTCGCAGAAGTGTTGTAAATATCACAAGAATAATATCATGGCGATATTCTGGTCCTACATATTGCCTCTTCTTATTCCTTTTCTGCGAAGGAGAAAAGATCATGAGAAATAAAATGTTGCATCTATTCATACTAAGAAAATGCCTCCAGCTGGTCGTAAATATTTGAAAGCTTTTGCGAAAATTCAAAAAGAACTTTAGAACAGAGGTTTTACTTTATCTACCATTGCTGATCAAAACCCTAAGGCCAAGCTTTCTGTAAAATTATTTTCTGATTATCCATGTAATGGCGAGAAAACTATAGTCTCGCTAGGCCAACTTGAAGCCGATCTCCCTTTTCCTATCTATGACCATGGGCTTCCTTTATTATATGAAATACTTTCTGATCAGAAATTCTCGTGAGTGGTATATCAATTGAGTGGGGATTGCATTCGCTTAATGCTTGAGTATGCTACTCACAGTGCTGGTAAAGAATCTCACTACCCTGATACCGCAAAGAATCATAAATTCAAAGACGTTCCAATTATTCCTGCAAAGTAAACTGTGGAGAATTTCTTCGCAAACTATGACATAATTCCCATGAGAAGGGATGCCACTTGTTGGGGTGTCCGCTTACAAAAGAAGGATGATTTTTCTGAAGATAAAGCTCTTATGTTGGACATCGATTGGAATCCGGGCAACAATACATCCCCTCGCCATTCCAGTGATGACAAATGGTATATTCTGTTCTGACACATTTCTACATCCTTTGCCATATTTTTTTACACGTATTTTTCCTTCCAATCAATTCCTGACACGTCCTTTTCAACCGCTATGTTCCAACCGTTCACGTCTTTTCTTCGCATTGAATACATTTATCTTCTCAAGAATATTTTCCTTCTATAAATACTTCCTTCATTCTTTTCTTTCATTCTTTTTACTTCTTCTTTCTTCTCTCTGCAATTTTACTATTCTTCCGTGAATTCCGGATCTGCTACTGCTGTAATTTTACTTTTGAGCTTTTATTCTTTCAATCTTCATTCCCATACTAATAAAATGCCTCTAGCTGGTCGTAAATATTTGAAAGCTTTTGAGAAAATTCAAAAAGAACTTCAGAACAGAGGTTTTACTTTATCTACCATTGCTGATCAAAACCCTAAGGCTGAGATTTCTGTAAAAATATTTTCTGATTATCCATGTAATGGCGAGAAAATTATAATCTCGCTAGGCCAACTTGAAGCTGATCTCCCTATTCCTCTCTATGACCTTGGGCTTCCTTTATTCTATGAAATACTTTCTCATGAGAAATTCTCGCGAGCTGTATATCAATTGAGTGGGGATTGCATTCGCTTAATGCTTGAGTATGTTACTCGCGGTGCTGGTAAAGAATCTCGCTACCCTGATACCGCAAAGAATCATAAATTCAAAGACGTTCCAATTGTTCCTGTAAAGTACACTGTGGAGAATTTCTTCGCAAACTATGACATAATTCCCATGAGGAGGGATGCCACTTGTTGGGGTGTCCTCTTACAAAAGAAGGATGATGTTTCTGAAGATAAAGCTCTTATGTTGGATATCGATTGGCATCCGGGAAATAATACATCCCCTCGCCATTCCAGTGATGACAAATGGTATATTCTTCCCTTATTATTAGAAGGTCCATACATTTCTGGTTCCCATACTTTACCCGCGAGTCTCGCAAACTATCAACCATAGGCTTTTTGCTTGCCTGAAAAGAATAAAGAGTTATATTTCTGAATTTTTACTTGTTTCTATTTTCCTCGTATTCTTACGCATACGCTCGCTGACTACTCAAATATTTCCATATTAACAGATTGAAGGCTAGTTACATGACGTCAGGGAAACCTAGTACTTTATTAGCTCTCAAATCACTCACAGATGAGGTAAGAAATATTCCTTTATGATTCTTAACAATATATTGTTGCCTCTATTTCTTACATTTATTTGTGTTTGAAGGTTATTGAAGAAATAGAACCTGTGAAGATCGTGACAACTAAAGGGAAAAGCGAAGGTTATTCTCGCAAGGATAAATCTACTGTTCTTCTCAAAGAGAAATCTACTGTTCCTCCTCCAAAGAAAAGAAAAATCCAATTTACTTCCCTTTCATCATCTCAATCTAATGAAAAAAATTCTCATGATCATACTGATAATGATGATTTTAATGCTGATATTCCTTCCGCGAGGAAATCTTCCCCACCTGAGTCTTCTATGTCTCAGCTATCCAACATATTTTCTGACACTATGTTTGGTGTGGGGGATGATGCTCTTAGAGACACATGCCAAGCTCTCGCAAAGATCTGCGATGCTTCCATATTAATGCACAATGAATCTCTTTAAGGAATTTCAAGATCAGTGACGCCTCTTAAATTCACTAAGCATTTTGGTGTGTTCTCATTTCTTCGTCATATTTGTATAATTTCATTTCTTCGCAGGATTTTAATTTATTTTTATCTTGACAATTTTTATTTTCCCTCACAGGCTGGAAGAGCTTCTTTTGTTGTTGCCTCAGACTTGGAGAAAAGGTGTACATCCTTTCACAAGAAGAACACTGTTCTTCGCAAGAAGAATGAGGAGTTAGAATCTGAGTTTGCTAATCTCCGCGAGAAGGATGGACAGATGGAATCTGAACTTGTTAGTCTTCGCGAGAAAAATAAAGAATTAGAATCTGCCTCTGCTGATCTTGGCAAGAAGAATAAACAACTAGAAAATGATCTTTCTCATCAACTACTCAAAGTATCCAATCTTGAAAGCGCCAATAAACAACTCTTAGGTATGAGAATTTTCCTCTTATCTTTCATATTTTTATTTTCCATTACTCCTCATTATTTGGTTTACCATTCTCCCAGACATTTATGGTTTCTCTGATGAGGCTTGAACCCTTCGTTTTTTTCCTGAACCAATAGATGATGATGTTCTTCTAGAGCTTCTCAATAACTCTTTGAACAATCCCTCCAATGATAGAATTAATTATATTTCCATAGATGGACTCAGGTCTAAGCTTCGCCTCTTAGAAATTGACCACAGATCTTGTTTAGGCATGGCTAACAAATCCAAACATTTTTACCACAATTCTAAGGAAGAGATTAAAACTTTAAGGTCTAAGAACAGTGATCTCTCAAATGACAAATATCGTATATCTAGACAAGGAACTCAAACTTTAGCGGATTTTCATAAAACCCTTCTTGAAGTCCAAATTGAAAGAGATAGACTTATCTGCGAGAAAAAGTCTCTTGTTGAGGGAAAACCAAATTCGTACCCATCTTCTTATTAATAATGATGATGAATTCGCCTGGGCTGCGAAGGTTCTTGACAACTCCATAGCTAACTTAGGTTTAGATGTTAGTCTTCATGTCGAACAAGCGGCCTTAATTAAAGACATGATTTCTGAAAGAGAATGTTGTTAACTGTTCTTCCTCATTAATTTCCTGTCTTTATAAAAAAAATTTAGCAAAATTTCCAACTCGTTGTTACACACTCGCAGGAGCTGAGAAGAGATATTCTGAAAGAATTGGAGAACTTGAAGCTGACAAGAGTCAACTCGCAAAGACACTTGTTTCTCGAAATGAAAAATATTCAAGATTGAAGGACCAATTAAAGATCACTGCTGCGAATTTTAGTAACATACTTATTGGTGTTCGCAATGACTCTGTCAAGATGGTCTGTGATGATCATAACATTCCTCACTCTTTGTATCCTTGCCTTGTGGAAGAAGTTCCAGCGAATACTCCAAACCTTGTTATTTCTGACAGTGAATCCGAAGAATCTGACGAAAATGAAGGATATAGTGAAGATAATAGTGAAGACGAAGAAAGAGAAAAATCTGGCAAGGATAATGATGGATCTAACTAGTTTTGTTTCTCCTTTTTAATCTCCTTGTAATATTTGTACTTTTATCTCCTTCTTCTTGTGATATTGCTGCGAATTTCTCCAGCTTCTAAGGTTTCTTGATGAATAGATTTCTTTTGCTTCTGTCTGTATAGATTTAAGAACAATTATTTTTTGCAATATGATTAATCAACATGATTATTAACTTTTAACTATCTGTGTAAATCTGCCATATAAAGATGAATAATAATTTTATCATTCTGTGCATTCCCATACTTGCCTCTATTATTCATCTGCAATATAAAAGATTGAGCAGATTAATGTTGAATAAAATCTGTTTGTAAATATTGCCTCTACATCTGCGTAAATGGCGCAGGTCATGTCTGCATAATCTCATGATCTCTTATGGTCTTATTTTGCCTTCCTAGTTAAAGGTCTTATTTAGCCACCTTTTTTTTCTAGCGACAAAATCGCAGGACGTCCTTACACTCGCATGTAAAAACCCATTGATCTTGTCTTATCCTTATTTTTTCAATTTTATTGCGACAATATGACAGGCCTAAGTTCTCTTGCGAGAATAAATCCCCATGACATTTCCGTCTTGCGATGAAATCGCAGGACGTCTTTACACTCTCATGTAAAAACCCATTGATCTCATCTTAACTTTTTCTCATGGCTTCTTGCCTCTGTAAGGTATTTTTCACGTGACAATATGACAGGCCTAAGTTCTCTTGCGAGAATAAAGCCCCATGACATTGCCGTCTTTAGACACTTATCAACTCCCTAATGGAGGGTGCCGCCCTTATCTTTCCCATGGTTGCCCATTCAAGGAGGGCACATCGGACATACAAGACTAGCTCCTCCCATCCGGTCTTACCAACAACTAGTTGTTTTCACAACCTCTTACCCTTTATGCCTATATGACTTATAGTTACGAGACTGCACCCTAAGTGGGGTTTTCTTCAGGCCGAGTGCATTATAGACAAAACTTTCCAAGAATGGCTAGGGTAGTTTCGTATGCCCCGGGCACCCTTGGATCAACCGTGTACCTCGGCGCCTTGGTCATATTCTGCACTCCTTAGGAGAGACCCTCGGTCGTCCAACCAGGGTATAACCTTATATATATATAGTTGGAAATCCAAGGTACCTCTCCTGTATAGGTATATCTCATGGAGGTGGACCCCAGCTCTCCATGACACAAGTTCCAGCAGCGGTATAACCTTATCCCTGAGCCATGCAAACATATACCGCCTTATATGACGTACTTTAGGTCTTACATTTGCCTCTTGCAAAATTTTATTCGCGAACTAGGGTGTACGCCATAAAGGTTCGTCCCATTCTTATGTCATTACTCTTTGATTATCTCTTTTTTGCATTTCAGCTCTTGTATGATTTTTCAATTTCATCTTTTTCATTGAAACGAAATATTCTTTTGAAACATTTTCTTCAACAAATCATTCATACATTTCTTAAATTTCACAATTTGAGAAATTTTACCTTTCTACTTACTACTTTCTGCTTCTGCTTTTTTGTTACGCTTTGCTATTTTCTCTCCATCTGCGAGGCGCTCACCATCAATAGCTTTTAGTGTGTGTTGACTTTGCAACATTCCATCTTCTCGTCGTTCTATTGTATCAACCATTAATTTGTCACTTCTTGCCTTATGTTTGATGTTATGCTTCCAATTTTTATTCTTCGCAGCTCTTTCTTCACAAGATTCCATGTAAATTTCATAACACTTTCTTCCTTCAATCCAATCTCCCTTTATAACTCCAACACCGCTGGGATGAGGAAACTTAATGAACTGGTGGTAAGTTGATGCTACACCTAGAATCCCATGTAACCATGGCCTGCCAATTAAGGAATTATATGGTGATTCTATGTCAACAACACAAAATTGAACTTTGGAAGATATCCCCTTTAATGGAATTCGCATAGTAATTTCCCCTTTGGGCTTGTTTGCAGTACCATTGAAACCATAGATATTATAGGTTGATGGTATCAGATCCTCGTCTCTTCCACCCATGGTTTTGTAAGTATTATAAAATAAGATATCAAATGAGCTTCCAGTATCTATTAGAACTCTGTTAATGGCCCAAGAATCTTCAGTTTCACCGTTATCATTTTCTTCATCTTTTTCTTCTATTTGTTTTGGATTTATTTATAATCTTACCACCAGTGGGTTGTCATGCATCTCACCAGGCTCTGGTACTTCTTGTGCAGTGAAAGAAATAGTTTGTTTTTTCCACTCCTCTAATGGCGAGACTCTCGCAATATTCATTATCTCTCTTCCATTTGCATCTCTCGCGAAGACTCTGCTTAGGACATTGTCGTGGAAATCCTCAATAGTCTTGTATGAATGTATGATGGAATTACAGAACAAATTCTTCGCCTTGGCTCCAACCTCTATCAAAAATGTTTCTGCTCCTTTTACAGTATTCACTCTGCGAATATCTGGTGCTGGTGGTAACTGCTGAGATTGCGGATGTCCTATTAAAAATGATTTAACTTTCCTTGATCAATCATCCTCAAAATTATTCTTTTTACATTCCTGCAATCGTTTATTGAGTGACCATGAAAATGATGGTAAGGAAAAAATTCTTGATTTAGATTTTTTGGATGCGGCTCTTTCCCCATATTCCAGGGTGATGGTATATTTTCCATCAAAATGATAGCCTCCCAAATTTTCTCTATACTAGCATTTAGAGGTGGCATCTTAATTTCTTCCCATATTATTTTCTGACTCCCTTGCCCTCTATAATTATTTTGCCTCTGACCACCATAAGTCTCTTGCGGCTGATCAAGTCTTTGAATTTTATTATTTCCACCGCGATTTTAATAATTCCTTTCCCTTTCATACTCCTCTTGATCTCGACTTCCCATGGCTACTAACTTATGATGATTATCAATCACTACTTTCTCTTGTGGTGGCTGCGAGGAGCTCGCCACATTATTAATCATCTTAGGAAGTAAACTTCCATCTTCCGCTATTAAGCTGGTGTTTGCGACTGGATATGATTCCATTTCATTTTGTTTTTCCTCTAAAGCAATGTATTCTTCTTGTAGTTCTCGCAGCACAGTCATTGTGATGGTATTTTTGACTCTGAAAACTTGAACATATAGTAGATTGGTTGCGAACATAGCGTTAATGAAAGATAAAATAAGGTATCTCTCATATACTCTACCAGTCATTTCATTGCACATTATTTTCCACCTTAACGTTAAGTGTTTCAGACTCTCGCCAACCCTCTGTTTTAATCCAACCACATCTTCAATTCCTAGACGCGTAGACTTGTTACTTATGTATGCCCCCAAGAATGTGGTTTGTAGATGAGTGAAAGAAGTTATAGTATTCTTGGGTAAACCCTCAAACCATTTTAGAGTCTCGCCAGTTAAGCTTGATGCGAAATATTTGCATAACATAACATCATGATTTTCCCACTGTAGCATACATCTCACATAGGCTTTGATGTGCTGAATGGCACATGTAGATCCATGAAAAATACTAGTTAATGCTGGCAAGTTGCACTTTGGGGGTATTCCTCCTAATTGTATGGCTTGAGTGAATGGAGTTTTTGCAGCTTCTTCAATCGCCTCATCAAGTTTCCTTCTGCCTCATTCTCTTCTATCATTTAAATTTCCCCTCATTTCTTCTAACTCTCTCAAAACTTGATCATTCCCAACTAAATTTTGCTCCATTGGTCTTTTCAGTGCAGATTCCCTTCTCCTGCGTTCTTGCCTATCTTGTGTTGCGAGATTTTGATTTCCGTCTCCATTATTTTCTTCTTGTCTTTCTCCGCAATCTTCTCTTTCATTTCTTTCATGAATGCGCACACCATTATATCTCTTATTTTCTCTTCTGTGATTTTATTCTGCTCTTCTTTGCACCCTATCGTATTATTCGTTAATATTACCATTATTGCGGTTTTGTTCGCGTCTTCTTTCTCGATTGTCATGATTATTCTGGAGAATTGCCTCTTGGAATTCTTGATCTTCCACCTCTGCTCTTAATCTTTCCCTTTCGCAAGCTAAGCGTGCTTGTTTAGCATAATGTCTCTCGATTTCTCTTTCAATTATCTGCTGATTTCTTAGGATTTCTCTTCCATGCAATATCCTCCTTCCTTCCTCTTGATTTTCTTCGCCATCTTGGTTATTTCATGCCTGACGTTGTTCATTCTCCTGCCTTCTATTGTTTTGTTCGTTTTGTTGAATTTCACCTTGTGGTATGTAACGATCTTCCCTTATTTATCTCCTTTCGCGACGTCCTCCATTTGGATCATGATTTTCTTTTTCAATATTTGTTATAGGTGATCTTCTTCTTCTGATTGTTCTCGAACTTGATCTCGTTGTACTTCTTGATCTTCTATTTTGTAACCTCATGTTTTCCATTCTCAATTCATGGTTTTGCCTTGCCAAATTTGCACGCTCTTCCGCCTCTAATCTCCTTTCCTTTTGTATTCTTTGTCTTAAAACCTCTACTGTTTCATTTTCATCATCTCCATGTATTAATCCTCCATTTACTTCTTTATTTATTCCCTCTCATCTTTCATCTCTTAATTGTCGATCTTTTAGTTCTTCCATTGAATCTGATTGCCAAGTATGCACGCTTACTCTATCATAATCTACAGCTCTATCTTGCATTGGCGTTTGCTGATTTGGCTGTCGAACCTGATTTTCTCCATCATCCCTTGTTCTATTTATTCTTGTTCGTACTCTTGAAGATTCTCCCATTTCATTTGTTTCTCCACCTGCAAGTCTTTTGCTCCTCCTTACGGTTGTTGGTGGTTCTGATGTATTTCTTCTTCTAGCCATTAATCTTAGTAAATTGTTGAAAATTGCGTAAGATGCTTCACTAATTATGTAGGATCAGAATATCGCTACAACAATATTCTTATGAAATTATTATCAACATTTCTATGAGTTCTTCAACAACACTCTGTGAGCGTCGCAGAATAATTCAAAGAATGACGTAATAGACAACGACAGCATAAAACATGAGAAAGGTGTGAAGATTTTGTAGTTGGAGAGAATGCTTGCGAGAACAAGGTGGGAGCTCGCGAGAACAAAGAAGGAAATGAAGATTTTGTGGTTATAAAAGAATCTCGCGAGCACGATAGCAAGTCTCGCGAGCATGATAGCAGATCTCGCGAGCACAATAGCAGATCCTGCGAGGAGCATAGCAAAGGTCCTAAAATATGGGAAATATGAGTTGAATGTGAGCTGTCATCCACCATGAAGATACTTATATAAAGAGAAGAGCTGGAGAGAGAAAGGAGGGAGACAATTTTTGGAGAGAGAGAAACATTTTGCACAGAGATTTTTAGAGAGAGAATGTATTTTTCTTTATCATTTTTCTTCCCCAAATCAGATTTAGAACTCCATCAATGGAGATCATCAATGTAAAATCAAATGTAAGTTTTAACGATCATAGTGAAGAATCATGGATGTAGATCAAATTGATCGAACCATGTAAAAAATCTTGGTGTCCATTTATAATTTTATCAATTTTACTACCATTTCTATATGTAGATCTATAAATTAATATCAAAATATGATAAGGGGTGTGTTGTAGGATTTCCTGCAACTACATTATTGGCGCTATAAACAGGGACAAATTGAAGAAGATTCAAAGAAATTGGCTATCATTAGAATTGGATCTCACTGGATCTAAAAACTTCAAGATCAAATATGGAAGCTACAACGAAAACTCATAATTATACAGCAAATAAAGAGAAGGAGATATATTAAGTGGCGAATGAAGAAAATATCAGCAAAATTATGTTAACAAATCATCAAAAAGGACAAATTTCTTCTCACTTTTCTTATTCTTTGTTTCATTTTTCAGATCTAGGAATTTCAAAACACAAATTGGAAAATAGATTTTTTGTAAAATCTAAACTTTGATTTTTGTAGAAATTTGATTTATTGAGGAAGTCTTGAATCTAAAAATGTTTTTGCTACGAATTTGTAGTAACCAAACTTCGTTTTACAAATTTGTTTAATGAATTTTTAAAAATGTCAAATTTCGAGATTTTCTGTTGATTAGAGATTTACATTTCATAAGAACAAAAATAAGAAGATTTCATTGAAAGTTTTCATTCTTTGTAGGGAGAAATTACTCATATTAATGCTCTATAGACTGCTAACCAAATCTACTGATCGTTTGCGATTCCAGGCAAAATTTCATCAATATGGATTTTCGAAGGAAAATGTATGATGGAAACCAATCACTTGTGAAGAATACAATTAACAATAACAACGGGATCACTTCAATTGTCAACAATCAGCAAGGAATCCGTTAATCTCGCAGGAAGACCAACCAATCTTGCAAAAAACGAAACATCACAGGTTTAACTCGCCAGATGACCAACCAAAGACCAACAGTATATTAATTTTCCGGTGAGACAATGATGGTTATAATTTGTAAAATTAACATCACTAAACTTCTGGACCCAGCTTCCATTATCAATGAACAAAGAATAATAGACGAACCCAACCCTGAATTTTGTGGTAACCAACGAAATGAGCATTACAGCGAAGCTTTGTGTAGGAATATTTCTGCAAAGAAGAAGTCAGGGAGAAAAGGAAGGAATATGAAGTTTAAACAATACGTTTATGTGAAGTAGAGAACAGATGAAAGATTGTCAGCAGCTCAACCAAAATCAACGAGCAAAGAGAATACACACAATAATAAAATCTTTGTTTCATTGTTTCAAATAGTTCAAAACTTCGCAGGTGTAAGCTGTTAGTAGGAAGGACATCGGTACAAATGTTATACAATTTTTTTAAATAGTTTCAAATCACCGCAGATATAAAATTAAGAGATCTCTGGCGAAAGAAGTGTGATGTGTAAGGTTCTAGCAAAATTTCTGCGAGGAGGAATACGGTAACAAAGATCAGAGAATGCATTTCAGAAAGAAGCACTAGCAGTAAAGAAGGATGAGTAGTGTTTGCCGCAAAGGGTGAGCGTGGAATACTCCTTCAGATTGTTCCAGCGAAGTTGCCGCAACGGTAAGTTCCTGCGAGGTTAAAGGTTCCTGCGAGAAGGACAAAAGTAAAACATCAAATGAAAGTCAAATATCATCAAGCAAACACATTCACAAAAAGGATTTAAAATCAATGGCGAACAGACCAGCAGAGCAAGGAAGTAAATAAATACAGCTCGAATGAGAATGGAAACAAGAAGCTGCGAAGAAATAGTAAAGAACAAGTAAAAGGGAACATATAGGCAATTAAGAAAAAAGATGAGCGATCTCTACAAAGACACCAGGGTGAACAACAATGAAAACTTTACCAAGTCTGGGAAAATGGTGAATGAGGAGAGCATCTAGCTCTATTGAAAAGGATCATAGATAAATAGAAATGTCAAGGAAGAACAAATATGCACAGCTTTTCGACCCAGAGATTTACAGCGAGTAGAATCGCAACAACAACAGCAGCGAGTAAGAAGATGCAATATAGAAGCATCATTTCTCTAATGTTATTGCGGTGAAGTATTGCGAGCAGGAACGAACAGTATCATTGCCTGTGGGAGGAGAACCTAGTAAAGAAGAGAGGAGCTCGAAGTTATTATTTCCAACATCTAAGAGGTGATGAAAAGAGAGAGGCAAACGAGAACCATTAATGAAACAAGGAGTTCCAGCTCATGAGTTTTCCAAAGCCAGCATTCAGATTTATTACTCCGCAACATCAAGATAATGGCACATTAAGTAACCCGCAAGTATACTAGTATGGACAAGACATATGAGAAGACACGTGACAACTCAGATGAAAGAAGAGCAAGCAAAGAAAATTAAGCAAAACGACATCAGCAACATATTAAAAGAAGGTTCATGCAACAAAATAGTTTAAAACAAATAATTAATCATGTTGGCTGCAATACAACACATGAAGGAACCATTGCCAATCAACAGCCAGAAGAACAATAAGAAAACTCGTGGCATATGAATATCTCAACATTCCGTCATTAATATTCCATTTCATTGGCAGATGAATTTTTTAAATCTTCAGTTACTAACAACATTTTCTTTTAGTTGAACATTGCAGGTCTGTATCAGTACTATTTAGGATACATAGTTAAGTAGAAGCAGCATGCTAATGGTTAATGGGTGAGAAACTCATAAAAGAACGCTGCTTGGATCAATTTTCATGGTAACTACGTCACATTTTGGAATCTAAGTGGAGAGGCTAATCACCAGAACCAAAAGGATTTAATAGCGAGAGAGATCATCGTCAATTACCAGCGAGAATAAGAACAGAAGAAGATAAAATTTGTGTAAAGAGCGATTATAAAGGCATAAGTTACGTGAATCTTACCTTTCTTTCGCAAACAGGACGCTGGAACAGTTGGTAAAGGGAAGACTGAGTGAACTTGAGATCTTGCGATCGAATCTGAGCACATGTATATTTTTTTCGTTAACTTTCTATAAAACCAGAAAGAAGATCATAATAAGAGGATAGAAATAGGGATTGTTATCGCAAACAGAATCCAGTACAAATGGTCATTAGCGATGAGAAGGAGTTAATTATCACGGATTCGAATCCCTCTCCAAGCATGTTTTTTTATTTATTTTTACTCATTTTTGAACTTCAAGGGGAGAAGAAATGGAGTAATATATCGAACTATGACTTTATTTCGCAAACAGAAGCCAGAACTGATGGTCATAGGTGAAGAGTATAATATTGAGTTCGCGAGTTCGAGTCTTCCCCATCGTAAAGAACTTTTTATTTTGCAAATATTTACAATATAGACGTTTACCTGGCATACATTTGCAGCAAGAATAAACAGTTTGCAGATGTTCAATTACTTCGCAAAGATATATATTTCCCAAATACCAGCGTGAAGAAGAAATGATTAGCTAGAAAATTGATTAAATATTCCAAGACTAGTTCGTCAAAGTCCATTAAAGTTCACCCAGCAGTAAACAAAATATCAAGGTTTAAGTTTGCACAGAAGTTATATAGTTACGAGAATCATTGCTACAAAATTTCATATACAATTAGTTGGTTAGAGGAATAAATTTGGTATTTCATTACTTCGCAAGATTTTTGATTAATTCGCAAGAGAGGGTTAGCATAGCTGGTATGTTGCGAGAATATGCAAGAGGAAGATCAAGAGTTCATTTTTCATTCCTTCTCATCTCGCAAGCAAATCATATACTTCGCGAGAGACGACAGCCACAGAAAATCACATAAAAGCTAAGTACCATTTCCTTGAATATTTTACTTACAGAAAATGAATTTTTTTAATTTAATTTACTAGAAGCGATACAATCGCAAGATTTAAAAGAACATTTCTAAGATTTATAATATTTCAAAAAAAAAAACAAAATTTTCAAAGATTACAGAAAATGAAATTATCGCAAAGATTTTTAAGATTTCAAATTTTTTTGATTAAATTCCCAAAAAAGCGATATCCTCGCAAGATTACAAAGACTTCAAAATTACAAAAAACCGAGAACATTCAATTTATATATTTCTCTAGAAAATTTCTTTTACAGAAGATTTTTGATTTAAAAACGCGATACAATCGCAAGATTTCAAAGAAGATTTCAAAGATTTCTCTAGAATATTTCTTTTATAGAAAGAGATTTTTGATTTAACAATGCGATACAATCGGAAGATTTCAAAGAATATGTATAAGATTTCAAAAGATTTTAAAGAATATTTACTTCAAATATGGTGTTATGAGAATGAAAGAAGAAAGGACAGAAATGAAAGAACAACTCACAGAAATGACCAAAACAAATTTTTATCAGAGCTGCGAGTGTAATCGCGAGATTATTCAAGATTATATAAAGAATTGACAGAAATAAAAGAATGAAGAAACGTGAGAATATCGCGAGAAACGCGAATAAAATTTCGCAGAGACATAAGAATGGGACGAACCTTTATGGCGTGCACCCTAGTTCGCGAATAAAATTTCGCAAGAGGAAAATGTAAGACCTAATAGTGCGTCATATAAGGGGGTATCAGATTGCATGGATCAGGGGTAAGGTTATACCGCTACTAGATCCTGAGCTATGGAGAGAAAGGGGTCCATCTCTTTGAGATACCTATCCAGAAGAGGTACCTTTGATTTCCAACTATATATATATATATAAGGTTATACCCTGGTTGGATGACCGAGGGTCTCTTCTAAGGAGTGCAGAGTATGACCAAGGCGCCGAGGTACACGGTTGAGTCAAGGGTGCCCGGGGCGTACGAAACTATACTGGACATCCTTGGCAAGTCTTGTCTATGATGCACTCGTCCCGAAGAAAACCCCACTTAGGGTGCAGTCTTGTAACTATAAGCCATATAGGCATAAAGGACAAGGGGCTGCGAAAACAACTAGTTGTTGGTAAATCCGGATGGGAGGAGCTAGTCTTGTATGGCCGATGTGCCCTCCTTGAAGGGGAAACCAGGGGGAAGATAAGGGTGGCACCCTCCATTAGGGAGATGATAAGTGTCTTAAGACGGCAATGTCATGGGGCATTATGATCGCAAGAACATTTAGGCCTGTCATATTGTCGCATGACGAATATTATACAGAGGCAATAAGCCATAAGAGAAAAAGTTAAGATGATATCAATAGGTTTTTACATGAAAATGTAAAGACGTCCTGCGATTTCATCACAAGACGGCAATGTCATGAGGCTTTGATCTCACGAGGGAACTTAGACTTGTCATATTGTCGCAATACAATCAAAGAATAAAGATAAGGCAAGATCAATGGGTCAATACATGCAAATGTAAAGACGTCTTGCGATTTTGTCGCAAAAAGAAAAATTGGCAAAATAAGACCTTTAACTAGGAAGGCAAAATAAGACCAATAGAATAATCTCAAACATTAACTATCTTCTTTTAAGAATGCAGGAAAGATTTGTTCATCGCAAGAGAGATAGAAAGTACTATTTAGAATCTCTCAGAAATATTATTCAGAACTTCTTACAAGTATTATTCAGAGTCTCTCAAGAGGATTGTCTACAATCGCGCAACACAATTCATCATCTCGCGGCATTATTCACAGTACTATTTCAAGAGCACTATTCATAAATTCGCAGATTATTCAGAAACTCGCAGACACATTTAGAAACTCGCGGATACATTTAGAATCTTGCAGACATATTCAGAAACTTGCAATCTCATTCAGCATCTCGCAGACTCTTCCAGGATCTCGCAGGAGATGTGATTATTTCACAGAATATGATTATTTTATCGCATGAGGCAGAGGCAAGATAAGAATAAAGAAACAATTCGTTCATTTAACATTTTCTCAAGGATTCTACCTTCATAGATAAAGAACAAGGGCAACTATGGATTACCAAGAAAACATTTTCTGTTCTTTATCTACTCGGCAAGAATCATTTCCAAAATGGGCAAGAATTCTCACAAAAAAAAAGTAATAATTTCGCATGAACAGAGGCAATACTTATGACTTTCATTCAAGGACGGATACTTCTTATATTTTGAGGATTGAGTACCTCTTATATTTCATCAAGGATACTTCATACTTCGCATCTTCAAGAGTTAATACTTCTTATTTACTTAGCAAAGATATGGAAATTCACAAAATAATAGAGGCAAGTACGTACTTTTCAAGTCCAGTATTCTTTCGCTTGTTCCTTCATCAACAAAGATCAAATACTACTACAACAATTTATTTTTCCTTAAAGATCGTTCTTCAAGCAATATTCAAGGAAAAAGAGGCAAGATGTAGGATCAGAATATCGCCACAACAATATTCTTATGAAATTATTATCAACATTTCTATGAGTTCTTCAACAACACTCTGTGAGCATCGCAGAATAATCCAAAGAATGACGTAATAGACAACGACATCATAAAACATGAGAAAGGTGTCAAGATTTTGTAGTTGGAGAGAATGCTCGCGAGAACAAGGCGGGATCTCGCGAGAACAAAGCAGGAAATGAAGATTTTGTGGTTATAAAAGAATATCGCGAGCACGATAGCAGGTCTCGCGAGAATGATAGAAGATCTCGCGAGCACGATAGCAGGTCTCGCGAGCACGATAGCAGAGCCTGCGATGAGCATAGCAGAGCCTGCGAGGAACATAGCAGAGGTCCTAAAATATGGGAAATATGAGTTGAATGTGAGGTGTCATCCACCATGAAGATACCTATATAAAGATAAGAGCGGGAGATAGAAAGGAGGGAGACAATTTTTGGAGAGAGAGATATATTTTGCCGAGAGATTTTTAGAGAGAGAATGTATTTTTCTTCCCCAAAATCAGATTTAGAACTCCATCAATGGAGATCATCAATGTAAAATCAAATGTAAGTTTTAACAATCATAGTGAAGAATCATGGATGTAGATCAAATTGATCGAACCATGTAAAAAATCTTGGTATCCGTTTATAATTTTAGCAATTTTACTACCATTTATATATGTAAATCTAGAAATTAATATCAAAATATAATAAGGAGATGCAACTACAAATTATTCCAAATTCCTTCCAATCACAATTTCAATTTTTATCTTTTTCTTCAAATGATCATCAATTCATCCCTGTTTCTAGCGCACCCTTCACAAGAATTCACAATAATCAACACATATTTGAAGATTAAAAATAACACTTTATTATTTGATTCTAAATGGAAGAAATCAAGAATACAACCGCTCTCTTGGATTTTCTCTCTCCTCAAAACTTTCTTCACACTCAAAAATTCATCATCCCTTTCTGAATCTACTGGGTCTCTTTATATAGGGTAGTTACATAATGGATGACAGCTAATCTATCCCTTAATTTCGGATCCGACTCACAGTGTTCTCGCAGAAGTGATAATGCTAATTTTCGCAGATAATATAACCCTCGCAGAATTATCATGCTCTTCTCATGTTTCAGTTATCGTCATCTGCTACGTCATTCTGAGACACTCGCAGTATGTTGTTGAAGAACTCGCAGACAAATTCGCAGAAGTGTTGTAAATCTCACAAGAATAATATCATGGCGATATTCTGGTCCTACAGTAACCTAGTATAACTAAGCACAGTACTCACATGGAGGTAGAACCGAAACTTGTTTTGGTATAAACGTAAACCCATGATTTTTGATTGAGTGGTACTTGATCAATCACGTAGTTTTTGAAAGTCAGATAAACTTTTTTGGAAGTGTGGTAAATCGGTTTCAAGTGAGCAAGCATGGAAAATACTTGCAAGAGTAAGATGTCGTCACTCTTTGAACACGGTGCATTAATGCTTATTCTATTTTGTTCAAAGATATTCCTTAAAGGCTAAGAAGGAAGTAAATCCCAAGATCGAATTTAAATAAGTTAAGAATCTTTTTAATTAAGGGTTTTTAATTATATATGGAAAATAAGAATTAGTAATGTGCATTTGCTAATTAAAGATTTTCCAAGGAGATTTCGATCATTATTTTTGGACAACGCATTCACAGGAATTATGAAAACCGAATTTGGTGGAGTAATGAAAAATATCTTGAGAATATTTTCGGTTTGGAAATTCCTTGGTGTCCAAACTTCCTTGTCTATAAATACTTTGAGTTTTCATTTCTAGCAAACTAATCATGCGTAACCTAGACTTACTCTTTTGTCTTTGTTACTGGTGAAGCTGCCTATCGGAGAGGAGAGTAATCTAATTAGGTGAAATCTCTTACGGACGTTCAATTTAAAGTATTCTTTGGGATTTAGAAGCTCTAGCACGACCCATTGGTAGGAAATAAGATATTGCGGTTTATCTTTAGTTTGTGTATTGATTTGATTGACTAACGGTGGTTGAACTTTGATTGCACCTAGTTTGTTTATGCTTGAGAATCTTCTCTTCTGATATAAGATTTAATTAAACTAGTTCAAGGTTTCTGTAGGATCAGAATATCACAAGAAGGACGCATTTGCGAAGGAATGGTTAACCACACCTTGCGAGTGTCACGGGATTGTTTAAAGAATGACGTAACAGACGATGATAGTAGAAACATGAGAAGTGTATGATGATCTTGCGATAAAGAGGACGTTTGCGAAAATTGGCATTATAACCCTTACGAGAATATCGTGAGTCAGATCCGAAATTAAAGGACAATTTAGATGTCATCCACTATGTAACTACCCTATATAAAGAGAACTAATAGACTCAGAGAGAGAGAGAGAGATCAGTTTGAGAGTGTTGGGAAAGTTTTGAGGAGAGAGAAAGTTTAAGGGAACGGTTGTATTCTTGATTTCTTCCATTTCTTGTAATATTTTTGAGAATTAATCAATAAAAGTGTTGTTCTTAATCTTCAAACATGTGTTGATTCTTGTGAATTCTTATACGGGGTGTAGTGTAGGATTTCCTGCAACTACATTTTTGGCGCTAGAAATAGGGATATTTCTGAGCAAAGATTAAAATTGTAATTTGTAAGAATTTGAAGAAATTGGAGAAGACTTTTACGTGATTTACAGTAAAACATCAAATTTGAAGGAATGGCTAGAAGAGGAAATACATCAGAACAACCAACAACCGTAAGGAGGAGCAGAAGAATTGCTGGTGAAGGGACAAATGAAATAGGAGAATCTTCAAGATTAAGACAAGGAGAAACATAATAAGGAATAATATATAAAATCAAGTTCAACAGCCAAATCAGCAAACACCGATACAAGATAGAACTATGGATTATGACAGAGTAAGCGTGCATACTTGGCGATCAGATTCAATAGAAGAAGCAGAAAATTGACAATTAAGAAATAGAAGGCGAGAGGGAAGAGATCAAGAGGTGGTGGGAGGATTAATTCATGGAAATGATGAAAATAAAACAGTAGAGGCTCTAAGAATACAAGAGCAAAGGAGATTAGAGGCGGAAGAACGCGCGAATTTAACAAGATAAAATCAGAGTTAAGAATGGAGAATTTGAGATTACAAAATATGAGATCGAGAAGTACTGCAAGATCAAGTTCAAGATCATTTAGAGAAGAAGCAAGGAGAAATTCCCCTGTGAGAAATGCTGGTGAAAATATTCGAGAGGAAATGCAAAATCCAAATGAAGAGCAGCGTTATGGAGAAGAAGAGATGATTAATGATCGCTACATTCCGTGTGGTGAAACTGTGGATGATAGACGTGATAATAGAAATCAAGGAGGTGGAAATAACCAAGACGGTGAAGAAAATCGAGAAGAAGGTATGAGAATATTACATGAGCGAGAAATTCAAAGAAACCGAAGAATAATTGAGGATGAAATTGAGAGACATTATGCTGAACAAGCACGTCTAGCTTGCCAAAGAGAAAGATTGAGAGAAGAAGTGGAAGAACAAGAGCTTCAAGAAGCAATACATCAGAATAATCATGACAATCGAGAAAGGAGATGCGCATTAAATCGCAACAATGGTAATATCAATAAATAATATGATAGAATATAAAGGAGAATAGAAAGACATCGAAGAGAAACGGTGAGGAATGAGGAAAATCATGAAAGAGAAAATAGAAGACATAATCATTTGCGAATTCAGGAAGGAGGTGAAGAAGAAAACCGCGTGAGAAGGCAGAATTAAGATGCTGAAGAAGAAGCACAAAATTTCACAGGGCAAGAAAGACATGAACGCATAAGAAGGGAAGCTGCATTGAAAAGGCCAATGGAACAAAATTCAGCTGGGAATGAACAAATCTTAAGAGAATTAGCATAAATGAGGGGAATATTAAATAACAGAAAAGAGGCAGGAAGAAGGCAACTTGATGAGGCCATTGAAGAAGCTGCGAAAACTCCATTTACCCAAGAAGTACAATTAGGAGGAATTCCCCTAAAATGCAACTTGCCAACGTTAACCAGTATCTTTGATGGAACAAATTGTGCTATTCAACATGTCAAAGCTTATGTTAGGTGTATGCTACGGTGGGAAAACCATGATGATGTATTGTGCAAATATTTTGCATCTAGCTTTATAGGCGAGGCGCTAAAATGGTTCGAAGGTTTACCAAAGAACACCATAACTTCTTTCAATCATTTACAAGTTACATTTTTGGGAGCATATATAAGTAACAATTCTTCGCGACCTGGCATTGAAGATGTATTTGGATTAAAGCAAAGGGTTGGCGAAAGCTTAAAACATCTAACCATAAGGTGGAAAATAATGCGCAGCGAAATGGAAGGCCGCATGGATGAGAGATATCTCATTTTATCGTTCATTAATGTAATGTTCGCAACCAATTTGTTATATGTCCAAATCTTCAGAATCAAGAACACCATCACAATGAAAGAACTGCGAGAGTTTCAAGAAGAATACATTACTTTGGAAGAGAAACAAAATGAGATGGAATCATACCCTATCCCAAATGCAGCTTAAGCGCAGCGAACGCAACTCTACTTCCCAGATTAATAAATACAGTAGCGAACACTTCGCAGGTGAAACAAGAAAAGAGTATGGATGATGGTCCACAGAAGTTAGTAGCTATGGGAAGCAGAGATCAAGAAGAGTTTGAAAGAGAAAGGAATTTTTTTAATCGAGGTGGAAATAATAAGATTCAGAGACTTGATCAGCCGCAAAATACTTATGGTGGTCAGATACAAAATTATTATAGAGGGCAAGGAAGTCAGAAGATGATATGGGAAGAAATTAAGATGCCACCATTAAATGCTAGCATAGAGAAAATTTGGGAGGCTATAATTTTGATGGAGGACATACCCGTACCCTGGAATATGGGAAAAGAGCCACACCCAAATAATCGAAGTTTAGAATTTTGTTCTTATCATCATTTTCATGGTCACTCAACAAATGAATGCAGGAATGTAAAAAGAATCATCTTGAAGATGATAGATTGGGGAAAATTAAACCATTTTCTAATAAGACATCCACAGTCTCAGCAATTACCTCCAGCCCCAGAAATTCGCAGAGTGAATACAACCAAGGAAGGAGAAACATTTGTGATAGAAGTTGGGGAAAAAGTGAAAAATCTATCTTGTAATTCCATCATACATTCATACAAAATTATAGAAGATTTCCACGATAATGTTTTAAGCAGAGTTTCCGCGAGAGATGCGGATGGAAGAGAGATAATGAACATTGCAAGAGCTTCGCCATTAGAAGAGTGGCAAAAGCATACTATTTCTTTCACTGCACAAGAAGTACATGAGCCTGGCGAGATGCATGACAACCCACTAGTGGTAAGATTAGAAATAAATCCAAAACAAATAGAAGAAGAAGATGAAGAAAATGAGGATGATGAAGTTGAAGATTCCTGGGCCATTAATAAAGTTCTAATTGACACTGGAAGCTCAGTCGATATTTTATTTTATCATACTTACAAAACCATGGGAGTAAGAGACGAGGATCTAATACCATCGAATTATAAGATCTATGGTTTCAATGGTGCTGTCAACAAGCCCAAAGGGGAAGTTCCAATGCGAATTCCATTAAAGGTAATATCTTCTAAGATTCAATTCTGTGTTGTCGATGTTGAATCTCCTTACAACGCTTTGATTGGCCGACCTTGGATGCATGGGATTCTAGGTGTAGCATCAACTTACCACCAGTGTATTAAATTTCCTCATCCCAACGGTGTTGGAGTCATAAAGGGAGATTGGATTGAGGGAAAAAAGTGCTATGAAATTGATATAAAATCTTGTGAGAAAAGAGCCGCGAATAAAAAGAACAGACATTAAATCGGAAAGTAAGACCTAAAGAATAAAATTGCGAAAAATATAAGACCATATAAGGGGGTATCTCTTTACATGGCTCAGGGATAAGGTTATACCGCTGTTGGAACCTGAGTCATGGAGATTTGGGGTCAATGAAAGCCCATCCAGGAGAGGTACCTTGGATTTCCAACTATATATATATATATATATTAAAAGTTGGACGACCGAGGGTATCTTCTAAGGAGTGCATAGTATGACCAAGGAGCCGAGGTACACGGTTGAGCCAAGAGTGCCTGGGGCGTTTGAAGCGTCTCGGCCATTCTTGGCAAGTCTTGGCTATGATGCACTCGACCCGAAGAAAAACCCACTTAGGGTGCAGTCTCGTAACTATAAGCCATATAGGAAAAAAGGATAAGAGGCTGCGAAAACAACTGGTTGTTGTAAAGACTGGATGGGAGGATCTAGCCTTGTATGGCCGATGTACGTCTCCTTGAAGGGGGAAGATAAGGGCAGGACCCTCTATTAGGGAGCTGATAAGTGTCTTAAGACGCAAATGTCATGAGGCTTTATATTCGAAAGAATATTTAGGCTTGTCATATTTGTGCAACAAATATACAGAGGCAAAAATCCATGAGAAAAAGATAAGATGAGATCAATGGGTTTTTACATGAAAGTGTAAAGACGTCCTGCGATTTCATCGCAAGACAGAAATGTCATGGGGCTTTGTTTTTGCAAGAAAGCTTAGGCCTATCATATTGTCGTAGAGAAATTGACAAAGCGCGGATAAGGCAAGATCAATGGGTCTTTACATGCGAATGTACGGACGTCCTGCGATTTTGTCTCCAAAACAAAATGTGGCTAAATAAGACCTTTAATTAGGAAGGCAAAATAAGACCACAAGAGATCAAGATTGAATGACTGCGAAATTTACGCAGAGATCATGAGATTATGCAGATATGACTTGCGATATTCTCGCAGAGATTGAGGCAATAATTTACAAACAAATCTTATTCAAAATTAATCTGTCAAATCTTTCATATTGCAGATAAATAAAAAAGGCACATATGGGAATGAACAGAATGATAAAATTATTATTCATCTTTATATGATAGATTTGCGCAGATTAACCATATTGCAAAAGGTATTGTTTTCTAATATATGCAGATAGAAACAAAAGTAATCTGTAACATCAAGGAACCTTAGAAGCTGGAGAAATTCGCAGCAATGTATTACATGGAGAAAGAGATGAATGTACAGATATTACAAAGATATTTAAAGAGAAGATAAAGCTATTTAGATCCTTCGTTATCTCCACCAGAGTCCCCCTCTTCATATTCATATTAATTATATTCTTTATCTTCTTCAGACTCTTCAGCTTCGCTATCGGAGATGACAAGGTCAGGAATATTCTTTGGAATTTCATCCGCGAGATAAGGATAAGTAGAATGAGGAATTTTATGATCATCGCAGACCATCTTAATAAAATCATTGCGAACACCAACAAGAATATTGCTGAAATTCGCCAGAGAAATCTAAAGTTGCCTCTTGAATTTGGAACACTTCTCGTTGCGAGAAGACAGAAGTCTTGCGAGATTTCATTTTTCTTTCTCCAACTCTTTAACTCTTTGGTGAGAGTTTTCTTTAGATACTATAAACAAATGACAACATATTAATAAAATAACGGACATATAGCTACAAAATGGATTAGTGGAAAAACAAGAATAACAACCTTCTCTTTGCGAGATCATATCCTTAATCATGGCAGAATGATCAGCTTGAAGACTCACATTTACACCTAAATCGTTTCTGGCATTATCAAGAATTTTCGCAGCCCAAGCAAATTTGTCATCATTTCTAATAAGAAGGCAGGAGCGAATTTGATTCTCCCTCTCAAGAAGATCTCTATTTTCGCAGATAAGTCTATCTCTTTCAATTTGAATATTGAGAAGAGTTTTATGGAAATCTGCTAAAGCTTGAGCACAATTTTTAGTAATAAGGTCTTTCTCGTCAATAAGATCACTATACTTGCTTCTCAATCTATTAGTTTCCTCTTTTGAATCAATGTAAAGGCGTTTGAACTTATTGGTTAAACCCAAGTTGAATCTATGTTCAATTTTTAAGAGAAGAAATTTGGATCTAAGTTCATCTATAGAAAGAGATCTAATTGTTCATCTGAAAGGCTATTTAAAGAATTATTAAGGCGATCAAGAAGGGTATCCCCATCTACAGGTTCAGGAAAGAGCGGAGGAATGTAACCTCATCAGTAGACCATAAACATCTGCAAAATGGTTGATTGAATAAGCTAAAATAGGATAAAAGAATTAAGAGAAAATGGGAAGAATTCATACCATAGAGTTGCTGGTTTAGCTTTCTCAAGATCAAATATCTTTTGCTTATCACTCGAAGCATCGATTTCTAGTTGTTTATTTTTCTTCCAAAGTTCAGCAATTTCAGCTTCCAGTTCTTCATCCTTATTGCGAAGATTAGCATATTCATATTCCCAATTTTCATTTTTTTCGCGAATAACAACACTCTTCTTTTCAAAAGTTGCACGTCTCCTCTCCAGGTCCGAGGTAATAGAAAAAGAAGCTCTTAAAGCCTGCGAAGGAAAGCAAAATTTGTCAAGACAAATATAAATTAAAACATGGCAAGGAAACGAGAATACAAAAATATAGCGAAGAAATGAGAACATACCAGAGCACAAAGTAAATGCAAGAAACTTGGATATACAGATCTTAAAACCCCGCATATTCTCCAAAAGAGGGGCATCGCAGATAGCTGCCATATATTTGTAAGATTCAACAAGAGGAGTATCGCCAATTCCTAGCATAGTATCAGAGAATATACTGGGAATCTGAGACATAGAAGACTCAGGTTGGGAGGATTCCTTCGCAAAAGTGAAATCATCATCATCATCATCGCCATCATCATCATTGTTATCATCGCTATAATTCTCACCAGATTGAAGAGTTGAAGGAGATTGGGATTGCACTTTTATTTTCTTTGAAAGAGGAGTACCAGATTTCTCTCTGCGAGAAGCATCAGATTTCTCTCTGCGAGAAGCATCAGATTTCTCTCTGCGAGAAGCATCTTTTCTTTTCCCTTTAGTCTTCGCAACTTCAGCGGGTTCTCTTTCTTCAATAACCTTTAAACACAGATAAAGATAAGTAATAGAGGCAAAAATATATTGTTAGGAATCATAAAGGAATATTTCTTACTTCATCTGTGATTGACTGAAAAACTGATAAAGTATTGGGTTTCCCTAACTTCTGGTAGCAAGCTTTCAGTCGTTTAATCTGGTAAAATTGGAGGGATCAGCGATAATATATATAAAAACATGAGGAAAATAACAATAGAAACTTAAACAAAATTTTTGGGAATATACCTCTGCATTTCTTTCAGGCCATCTGAACACACAGGGTTGGTATTCTGCGAGATTCACAGGCAGAGCGTGAGAACCGGAGATGTATGGACCCTCTAAGATTAATGGGAAAATACACCATTTATTATCATTAGAATAGGGAGGAGATGAATTATTTCCCGGATGCCAGTCAATATCCAACATAAGAACTTTATCTTCAGTAACGTCATCTTTCTTCTCTAAGCGGACACCCCAACAAGTTCTATCCTTCCACATGGGGATTACATCATAATTCGCGAAGAAATTTTCTACAATATACTTCGCGGGAACAATTAGAACTTCTTTGAATTTATGGTTCTTTGCTTCAGGAGGATAAATAGACCCCTTACCAGAACCGCAAGTAGCAAACTCAAGCATCAAACGAATGCAATCACCACTCAAATGATATACAACCCGCAAGAACTTCGCATGAGAAAGTATTTCAAAGAATAAAGGAAGTTCAGGATCATAAAGAGGAATGGAAAGGCCAGCTTCAAGTTTACCTAATGAGACTATGATCTTCTCGCGATTACACAGATGATCAGAAAATTATTTTAACAGAGAGCTCTGCCTTAGGGTTTTGATCAGGAATGGTAGATAAAGTAAAACCTATATCTTGAAGCTTCTTTTGTATTTTTTCAAAGGCAAGAAGATTTGTATGACCTGCTGGAGACATTTTTAATATGGGAATGAAGAAAAGAATAGAAGATCGAAAATTACAACAGTAACAGATGCGGAAGTTGCGGAAGAATAGTGAAATTGCAGAGAGAAAGAAAGAGAAACAAAAAATAAGAAAAGAGAAGAATGAAGAAAATATATATAGGAGGTAAAAATTCTCGAAAAGATAAGCGCATTTAAGGTGAAGATTAACGTGGATGGTTAGAACGGAGCGGTTGAAAGGGACGTGTCAGAAGCTGGATGGAAGAAGGGATACGTGTAGTTAATGCGGCGAAGAAATGAAGAATCGTGTCAGTACAGAGAATATGAAAAGATGAACAATTGCGGCAGTTTGAAAACTAATTTCTCATGACATTCTCTTATTCGCAGAGAAGACATGAGAAGAGGCAAGATGTAGGATCAGAATATCGCAAGAAGGACGCATTTGCGAAAGAATAGTTAACTACACCTTGCGAGTGTCGCGAGATTGTTTAAAGAATGACATAACAGATGACGATAGAAGAAACATAAGAAGTGTGTGATGATTCTGTGATAAAGAGAACATTTGCGAAAATTAGCATTATAACCTTTGCGAGAATATCGCGAGTCAGATCCGAAATTAAAGGACAGCTTAGCTGTCATCCACTATATAACTACCCTATATAAAGAGAACTAATAGACTCAGAGAGAGAGATCAGTTTGAGACTGTTGGGAAAGTTTTGAGGAGAGAGAAAGTTTAAAAGAACGGTTGTATTCTTGATTTCTTCCATTTCTTGTAATATTTTTGAGAATTAATCAATAAAAGTGTTGTTCTTAATCTTCAAACATGTGTTGATTCTTGTGAATTCTTATAGGGGGTGTAGTGTAGGATTTCCTGCAACTACAGTTTCGACAGGGATCTTTAGACTTTTGTTAGATCTAAAGATGATCTTGTGATAATCCATTGTTAACAGACTCTGTTCTGTGTGTGATTGATCACAAGAGATTCAAGTAATTATGTGCAGGTGTTTATTGAAGATTTGAAGATATTGAAGATTTCTAACTTGGATTTTACAATCTTTAGTGTGCACAATACTTTTTTGGGAAAAAGAGGATCCAATTAATAATCGGTTTATCTTTGTGGTAGATTGGATTGATTAATTGAGGAAGATCGGCATCAACACATATCACTTGGTTGAAGAGTGTTGTTGGCCTAATCTTAACGATTGCCTTTGGGTGATTGAACATATGATAGATCTTGGAACTTGGAAAATGAGTTTATGTTAAGATAAACAAGGAAACCTTTGCACAACTCATATCACTTGGTTGAAGAGATTTGATACCAAACAGATTTGTTATACCTTTACTCTTTGGAATACGAACCAAAGGAATTTTTCCAAGTACGTGACTTGTTTACAGGTTGGAGACGTGGGAATACAGACGGAACTAGGTGAACTATAGGTTTAGTTGCTTGGTCTCAACTATACGAAGTTGTCTTAATTTGTATAGCGGATTAATCCTGAGAGTATTCAATTCTGGACTAGGTCCCGGGGTTTTTATGCATTTGTGATTTCCTCGTTAACAAAATCTTGATGTGTCATTTACTTTATATGTCCGCATTATAATTGTTTTATTATAATTAAAGTAAATTGCACAAACGTTAATTCCTATTTACTTTATACGTGAATCCTATTGAGTTTGGTTAAGTCTGAACCTTTGTATCAAGTAAACACACTTTGTTGTTGTATTGTCTCGATCTCGTACCCATAGGCGATCACACAAAGTGTGAACCGATTTGTTGTATTGTCTCGACTCAGTCCATAGACAATCACTTTTGGGGAAATGACTTATAGGAAGGAAAAGTTATAGCTTGAGGTATATTTGGGGTACCCTCTTCTTTTCAAGTATAGATCAAATCGAGATATATTTTTTTATTAAGATTGAGTCTGACTGTCTAGTTGATTCTATTAAAAGTATATTAGAGTTAGTCCATACAGATTGCTAATCGAAATATTGGGTGAGGTTGTTAGACCCCTGCTTTTTTGGCATGCTTCTTAGAGTCGTATCTGGATGGCAGCGATCTGAGAATTTTCATCACAATGTCCTTTTCAGGAATAGTCTTACCCAATGCAAAAGATGCATTAAAAATTTCAGACACTTTGTGATTAAACTCATCAAATGAATCTTCATCTGCCATACGAAGGTTTTCCCAATCGGAACTTAGGTTTTGAAACATGGCTTCCTTTTCACTGGTATTCCCTTAAAATATGCTTTCTAAGATATCCCAAGCATATTTAGACCGAGTGAACGTAGTCACATGGTGCTGAAGATCTAGGGTAATGGAATATATGATGGCATTCAAACCGTCAAAAATTTTCTTGGCATAAAGTATCTCAGCAGCGTCATATGCACCAATATCCTTCGGAACGGTCGCATCTCCTACTTCTAAAACGGGAGCATCATAGCCATTAACTACATAAACCCATGATTTAAAATCACGCGCTTGAATAAAGGAACGCATAACCATTTTCCACCACAAGTAATTTGAGTCATTGAAGACTGGTGGTACGTTTATAGAGATAGCACTTATGTCCATATCACATCGCTATAAACACAGACTTATAAGGCCTTTAGTGTGTTTGCTGATACCAATTGATAATGCGTAACAACCACACCAAACAATTCATTTGTCAATTTTAGAGGACTTACTCCAATATACTTTCTATATAATCAAATAGACAGTCAGACTCAATCTAGAGAAAAGTATATGAAAGATTTTATATCTTTGTTTCACAATGTAATCAGCAAATGAAATAGATGGAAATCCGCGAGCCTGATTATTATGAGAAACAACTTGAACAGTGCCAAAGACCAATGTTTAAGTGTCAATCAATTCAAATCAATAACCAAAGGTTGGATTATATAATTGATTGATCCTAACGCACAACCTGTGATATTTCAATTATATAACAAAATATAATGCGAAAAAACAACATAGACACTAGAAGTTTTATTAACGAGGAAACCGCAAATGCAGAAAAATCCCGGGACCTAGTCCAGTTTGAACACCACACTGTATTAAGATGCTACAGACACTAGCCTACTACTAATGAACTTCGAACTGGACTGTAGTTGAATCCTAATCAATCTCACACTGATTAAAGGTACAGTTGCATTCCTTATGTCTCTGATCCCAGCAAGATACTACGCACTTGATTCCCTTAGTTGATCTCACCCACAACTAAGAGTTTCTACGACCAAAGTTGAAGACTTGATAAACAAATCTGTCTCACACATAAAAGTCTATAGAATGAATAAATATGTCTCCTACAGGAATACCCAAGAGTTTTTGTTCCGTATTTTGATAAATCAAGGTGAACATGAACCAATTGATAAACCAGACTTATATTCTTGAAGAACTGCCTAATATTATCAATCACCTCACAATAATCTAAATCGTATGATGGTGAAACTTGAAATTATGGAATCACAAATATGATAGGAAGGTGTTTGTGATTACTTTTTATCTTGTCTATCGAAGATTAAATCTCGAGCAAATCTTATAGAAGATAGTACTCAAACGATAGAATCGGGCAAGATTGGAACACACAACTACAACGAAAATAGTTGGGTCTGGCTTCACAATCCCAATGAAGTATTTGAAGTCGTTAACCTGCAGGGTCTCGATAGAAACCTAAGGTTAAAGGAGAATCGACTCTAGTTGATGAAACTAGTAACACACAAGAGGTGTGGGGATTAAATTTCCTAGTTTCTAGAGTTTTCCTTTATATAGTTTTCATATCAGGGTTTTCAATCCAAGTTACCTTGATAACAAAGCATTCAATATTCACCGTTAGATGAAAAACCTGATTCAACCAAGCTAATATCTTTCAACCGTTAGATCGAACTTAGATTGTTACACACAAATGAAATGTACCCTCATTTAGGTTTATGTAACCATACCCAAATGTGTACACCATGTTGGCTCAACAATAGTTAACCGAATTTAGCCATATGATTACTCTCATATCAACCTTGTTCATCTTAACCATAACTAGTTCAAATAACTCAAATGAAACTAGTTAAAGAGCCGTCAAACTGCTATATTCTCATAAAAGTATACACGAACACAATTGAAGCAAAATTGGTTTGATTCACTCGAATCAATTCATGAACATTATAGCCACCTGTTTGCAAAGATTGCATTCCTTAATTTATAAATGTTTAAGTTCATGTACAACCGATTTTAGAAAGTAACCAACTCAAGTATGCAAACGCGTACGCATAGTTAAGTAGCCGGACCGAGTTTGGTTACACCAGTACACGTACGGGTGCGCATACCAATTTACACTTCCAAACTCCAGCATAAATTCACGGACGTGAGACTTCCTCCAGTATGCGTATGGGTACGCATACTTTCCCAGACATCCAACAACCGCCAATAAGCGTACGGGTACGCATACTTCAGGTTCCCGATTTTGGACTTACATACAAATGTGATAACATACTATGTTTATATCCAAACATGGTTACTTGATTATAAACTCTTTATTTCAATCATTGAAACTTTCTTAGAGGATGAAAATAACTGTTTTCACACACTATTAGCATCAAAGCAATTTTCAAGATATTGAAATAATCATAATGAAACATTCCAAGTCTACACCACATGATTGTATCACACAAAACATGTAAGATATTACTTGACAATTTTCACATGGTCATATTATGACATTCGTCAAGAATATAAGATGAACTTGGTCGAAGCGAAAGCTTGCCAACACAGCTCGAAATCTCAAATGTGTATAATAGAAAACTATACGTAATACGACTTATGTCTCAGTATAGGAGATATAGTAGAAATAGACTTTCCAAGTGATAGATGAGTTTCAATCTTCACATAACTTTTGTTGATGAAGTTCCACAAGCTACCCTTAGTAGTTCTTCGTCTTCAAATGATGAACGACGTGAAGTATAAAGCTCAACTACACAATCTATGTCCTAGTCCGAGATATATATAAATAGGTTAGAAATCAAGACTTATAGTTTTGATCACTAACATTGACAAACATGCTTGAGATAGAAACACATGCGAGTTCGACCGAGCAGTGCTCTAACATTCTCCCCATTTGTCAATTTTAGTGACAAAACTATCAATACATATAGATTATAAAATAAATAAAACTTTGTAGCTTCTCATCCAAATGCTTGATCTCCTTGGCATCTTCAACACGACTCGAAATCTTCGTCACTTCAAAGTACTCCATGATTCAATACATGTTCAACTCAACATCATAGTTGTTGAAAATCCGTAGCGATAACAATGAGAAAACAAATGCTCTCAATCATTGTTATACATTGTCATAGTATTATTACACAACATCAAAGTTCAATTGTATCACAACTTTGACAATAATACTATGGTGATATGTATCACACCCTCTTAGTCAATACTTCATCTCGACATGAAAACCACTCCCCCTAATATAATGATCCGTAAACCATATGCATTTGTAGTATGAAAATACACATTAATTCTCCCCCTTTTTTTCAATATAGATTGGCAAAGGTACGAAAATAGTGGGATCCTCATGAAATTTTCATAGAGATACTTCATGACCAAAAGAGAATAACATACCAACTTATTTAGATGCAATCATAAAGCCGAAGCTAAATGCATTCATCAAGGAGTTTATAACGATACAAGATAATCCCTATAATATTCCACAGCCGTACTCCCCACAAAGATTTGGTAATAAAGCACAAGTTCAAAAAGAACTCCCATAAAATGTCATTCAACAAAGGCGAAATTGCTTTTACAAGAAAAGAAAGATTTCTTAAGACATAATCAAATCACATGAAAACATCAATTTGTAACCAAAAATCACAATTAAAGCCACAAAAATGATCAATTCAATTGGCCATGCTCAACATAAGAGAACTTACGGAGTAACACAATATATGAACAAAAATGTGGATCGGAGATAGACCAATACTACGGGGTTGGTCGATGCTAGTACTAGGCTTAGTACTGTAGCACCCCCTAAGCTATCAGCTGACTAATCTAAGATATTAGCTAAATAAAGAGGTACTACGAAACCAAATCATAAACTTAAGCATTCAATTAAGAAATGTGCTACAAAACTTAACCCAAAACTAACCCTCTCTGAAACATATATATACAAGAAGTTCTCTCAAATGATACATATACAATAGTCATTTGGTTTGCAAATACAATATGCAATATAATAAACATAGTAGAAGTTATCCAACTAAAGAAATCAACCCTTGAAGCTTTCGCTGCGCAACTCTGATCTGTCTCTGAAACTGAAAGTGGGAATGGGTGAGCATATCATCCCTAAAAGGGGTGCCCAGTAGGAATAACATTTAACTTTCAAGTAATTATTGAAAATGATTTGAAAACAATTCATGTTTTCCCTAAACGCTAAAACACAACCAATTCACAGAGGTAAACAATCATGTATATGGATCTAACTCCTTCCAAACAATTTACTATTAATGGTGACTCATCCCGCACCTAGATAGGTATAAATGAAGGAGCAGTATCCTATATACCACGAATGGAAATTCTCAGTTTCCAAACAATCAAATGGAAATTCTTATTTCCCGAAAAATTCATGAAGACAAACAAAGCATTACAATTCCTTTCCAAGCAATGGAAAGATTAAAACAAATAACAGAACTTTCGTAAATCAAAGTTAAACAATGCACGTAAAACACAACCAAAAAATGCATGAATTTGTTAAACATAAACTTTGTAAAAGAAAACAACAATAATCACAAAAGAGTTAAATATAAATTCCCACCTATTTTGATGACAGGCCACGCCTACCTCGAGATCCACGATCCACTGGTTCATCTTTAGAATCGATCGTTGTTAATAAGGACTAACTATTAATCATACAAGTACTATAAGAGATTAGCCAAAAAGGCTCAAACAAGGATCATACAATCTAAATAATGATTCCAAGCCCAAAACCACGAAACCAGCCCGCTAAACTAAGGTCCAATCCATCTGAGCCACTAACAGTCTCTTAATTGTCAAACAGACGGTAAAAGGTTAAGTAACAGTCAACGTCCATAGTCAAGTCAAGGTCCTGGTCAAATGGTCAAAGGAATTAACTCAGTCAAGGTTCACTGAGTCAGTACTGTGTCAAACCGATTCAAGACTGGGTTAACTCAGTCACTAAGACTGATTAAGGTAAGTCAGGTTCACATGTGACTCAGTCAGATGAACTGAGTCAGGCAATAACAAACCTGAGTCAGACTGAATAAACTCAGTCAGACATGCCAAGGGTTCTTGTCACACAGCTAAGGCTCTAACTCTACAACTCTACTCAAGTTTAACTTCAATCTACACATTACATCAATTATTTCATTCAAATTATACTTCAATTTTCAATTACAAATGTAAACTAAGTTTACCTGCAGTAGCTACAAGATTTCAATGAGATCACCAACTGAGGTTCTACAATCATACTCCCTATATCTTTCTGCAAAAATAATTCAACATTCATCGATTCCCCATACATCCAAACTTCACTTGTACCACTCACTGAATCAATCGACAACTTCAACTAAGATCAGATATGATCCTAGCAATCCACTTAGACAGACAACCACATCTATTATAACCCATCTCAGTTCAAAACCACTAGCCATACAACTCCAATCTGTACTTGGATCAAACAACTCAGTTTAACCAATTCTATTACCACCACCAGTACACATATTCTCAGCATATCACCACATGCAATTCCAATCCTAGGAAATATCCAACACTTTAACTCCTTTGCATTACATCCCTAAGCAACAACCATAGCACCACTTCAATCCATCCACTAACCATTCTATTGCATTTTCATTATCATTAACTCTACTCAGTTCCATAATCTTCAACTACAACTTAACACAAACCTATCAGTAACTTAACTTCATCTCCATTACTAATCACAATACAACATACTTTAACTCTGCATCTCTGAACATTTAGAGATCCATTGGTTATTCAACACATCTAACTGTAATCATAATACTAACACCCACAACACCAGACCAATATCATCACCATTTGTACTTACCGACAACAACACTACCAATACTTCTAAAATTTCATGACCAACAGTTCCATGTAAACCTTCAATCCAGTCAAGACTCAAACATATAATTCACATGAACCTAAGCTACAGCCACATATCCATCTCATAACAGTTTCAATTCATAAAGCTCGACCCCATCATAATTCTAATACATATAAACTTCTTCCAACCCTCACAATCTAAACCTTAGCACATCCATAAACAGATTCAGACCACAACAAACTTCATTAACAGTTCAAGGAGAGACTTATAAACTCAAAATTGAACATCAAAACTTTACTTAGTTAACTAAGAAAAACCATTACCTATGATTAGTTCTACCCAAGCAATTGAACTTGGTTCAGCAACACATCATATTTTCATCGTCTTGTTTTACCAATTCCAGAACCATTATAAGGCAATAAGCTCCAACAGTTCATCAATGTTCTTCACCTGCAACAGACCATACATTTCTTATTCCATTTTTATCCCTAACTCAAAACTCAAGTCTTCATGGTACATCATTGCAACCATTCTTTCTCCGAACCAACCACTCCAACTTCCAATTCTCCATTAAACCCTTCTTACTTCAGTTTAATCAACTCAACACCATTCTTCAAATCACAGTTAAATATCCAAATTTCACAAACATCAATTACATCCATACTTCCATAATATATCAACCTTACTTCAACATCATATACACAAGCTCAACAATGAGATTGAATAATTTACTTAAATTAACTCAGCAAGACAATTACCTCAGATGTCTGCCTCTTATTTGAACCTTACCACTAAATTCATCATCTTCAAATTGAATTCATAACTTCAATCAAAAACATGAACCCTAACTCCTCAATTCATCACTGGGATTTGAGAATTAACTATCAATTATTTTTCCTTGTTCTCAATAATCAAAACCCATCTTACAACTCTATCTAAATCTTCTCAATCTTTTCCCAATTCGAACTCCAATACAACATGCAGAAACCCTAAATTATCTTTCTCTTTCGATTCAACTTCATAACAGCTTCACTTTATCAATTCGGTAATAACCCCTCAATTAATTCTTAATTCCATCCTCAACTTCTCATAAATCTTCAACCAATTCCAAAACGCATAAACCCTAACTATGATTCCTCAAAAATACATTTTCTTCTTATTATGATTCGCCCACTGGAATGAAAAACATCACCAAAAACCACTCGATGAACTTTCCTTTAATCCCTAACTCTCAAAAACACTAATTCGATCTCTCAATTCATCTACAGATGAAGAACGCAGGAAGAAGAAGAAAGAAAGAAAAGAAGAAGAAAGAAGAAGAATGAATTCTTCGATCGGGTTTTGCTGAAGATAAAGCCGACCAAAAACTTATAAAGGCACCCATAACATTAATACAGGCAGCCAGGTCGGTTTGTCTACAAATTGACTAATGTTTTCTTCGTACTCATCCGATGATATCTTCTTTGTATGGTATCCAAATGACACGTTCGAGTAGTCCATTCCGCATAACTTTTCGAGATCTATCTAGTGGTACTAGATTCGTATCTAAATCGTTATTAGATTAATTCCTAATAATTAATGTCCGTGTTAAACTAATCGAGTTATCATCGCTAAAACGTCTTTTAACTGGTCTAATAGCGTTGACAAGCTTGTGGGTCTTTATATTCTCCCCACCTTATAACATTTTCGTCCTCGAAAATCAAACCATACTTCTGGTCTTCAGAAACTCCTCACCTTAGAGAATAATCTTATCTCTTGTCTAAGCGCAACAACAACAATAACAACAAAGCACAAACTTATATGGATTTCTACAACTAAAATTTGTGGCTTTAGGTTCAATATACTAATTTCTATTTCAATAAGTTACTGGTTCTAAGTACGAGAGAAATACTCTATAACAATAAGTAAAATTTTGGGATCTATCAGTTCACTAATAGAAGCAAGTCTCCCTTCAATGCCTAGTGATACAAGAATGCAGTTGCCCTGTCTAGGTTCATGACGCCTGACAGTGCCTACTACCTTAACAAGTTTCACCTGAACACATCAGAATTACCAACCTCACTATTCCCCAGTGCTGGATTAACTACATATTTTATTTGTTAAATTAATTAATTCTAAACTTTTACTGTAATTGGTGTAAGTCTTTTAAATTTACTTCGTAAAATATATAAATAATTCATAGCATTTTAAACAGTTTAATCATCAAATTTTTTTTCTTTTTCTTTATTGTTGTTATTATTTATTCGTTTTTATCAAATATAAATAATCTAATTTCGATTTAACGTCAATTTATATATCTGATACTTTTAATCTTGTTGTAGTACCATATATAATTTTAGATTCATTTACTATTTAATAATAACTGAATGTTATAATCATTATCCAAATGTTACTATTACTATTTTCAATGTATCTATTTGTTTATCTCATTATGTGACTTGGTATAAATAAATAACTGGTAACAAATTTTCATAGTCGTTTGGTATAGATATTTTAATATTATAATAACATTCGTTTCTTATTTCTTAGACCGATAAAAGTTAATCGTAATTAATCATAATACCATTTTTTTTTTATCAATACTAGATTTGATTTCATCTAAATTTATTTCCTTAAATTTATATTATTTCTAAGTAATCTAAGTTATACTATTGATAACATTTTGCTAACACTATCCTATAATTATTATCCAAATGAATGATATCACAATAATTCTAAATTTTATAATAATTAACATTATATAGTATTATTATTTGTTTATCTTATCAAAAATTGTTGTCTTAATTATATTATCATTTTCATTATTATTTTATCAATTTTCCTTATTTGATTACTAACGTAACTAAAATATGGCAAGAATAACTACTTAGTGATGATACTTGGTTTTATTATATTAAGCTTTAATCTTGTAAATATAATTTTACATTCACGTAAGGTTGATATAACAGATTTTATTTATTCAGATTGAACCCTTGTACTATATTCTGTTAAATATTGACGTTAGTAATTTAATATAATTTATATATCTGAGTCTGCATAAATCTTAACATGTCTTAGGTTTTGGTATTAATAATAAGTATCTTTTTTATAGGCAAATTTATTATCCTTTAAGTCTAATTTTGTACTATGAATATCACTTCATATGTATTATTTAATAATTTTAGTGAATCATTTATTGGACTAAAGATAATCTGGGTATAAAAATCGTCAACAGGTTTAGTCACGTTCTTAATCCTACCTAATAATTCTTATATTATTTATCGGGTTTGAACACAACACATACTTCTAATTTGTTATTAGTTAATTTTTGAAAAACTTAACCATAGATGAACACTAATAATTTTACGTAACTATTTAATTCTACTTATTATTTTATCGCTATATATTTGTTAATGAGATTTTAATTTAAGTTATGCTCCATATAATACTATTTTAAATTCTAATGGTTTAAATTCGTCATACTAATTTCCCAGTTCAAAAGATGATTGAATTTGTTTATGAAGAAGGATCCTATTAATATACAAATTTATTTTCTTTAATTCTAATGTTACACTAAACATCCGAATACTATTATTACTACTTCAAATATATTTGTTTCATTTTAAAAATTTAGTGGATTATTTGTTAGATTGAAGATAATTTTGATGCGAGATTACTAACAAGTTGTGTCTTTTTATTTTGTACATTATATCCTCACTTTTTTTTAAAAAGCCAACGCCTAATAAGTATTATATTAATAATTATCTAGTTTAGACGCAAAACATATATCTCTAATTTATAATTAGTTCGATTTATTAAATTTAACCTCAAAAAAGCGTTAATAATTTTCTATGGCTAATTAATCATAATTATCATTTTTATCGTTGTATATCCTTATTGAAACTTTAGTTAATTTAAATTTAATATTAATATGATACTAATTGATAAATGCTACCATTACTTTATGAAAGGGGCCATTGAGGCTTTTATTAAGAAACGAACATATACATAAATTTACAGGGATTTGGCAGGGAGACGCGCAACAAATTGCGCACCAATGCCTTTTTATCGTTGTATATCCTTATTACTTTATTAAAATTATTATTACTGTTATTTTCATTTATAATTACTATTATAATATTGTTATTATTAACATTGATGGCCGAAGTATTATTCTACTACTCTTACAAATATTATTAAATTTCAACAAAATTATTAACATTTATGTGATTATAAATTGTTTACGCTTCATAAGTCGATGTGTTCATTAAATTTCCATGTGAGCTACAAGTTCTATCAATAATACTAACCTCACTATTACTATAGTATTAGATTGTTTATGTGTGCATACTTTTTAAATTAATTAATCTCAAATCCCCTATTAGCTAAAGCTATTGGTGTGCCCTACAATTTTTTTACTTCAATAAGTAAACAAACAAATCAATCAATCAAATAAATCTTTTAGTTATTGATATCTTTTAATGATTAAGATTTATCTCACAACCCAACCCAGTTCTACACTAATCTAGTTCTCTAACTGGCAGTGGCTATTTCTATCTTTTCCCACATAAGATCTAATAGTGAGCTCTGATACCAACTTTGTAGCGCCCCCTCAACTAGCAGCTGACTAATCCAAGAGATTAGCTAAATAAAGAGGTACTACGAAACCAAATCATAAACTTAAGCATTCAATTAAGAAATGTGCTATAAAACTTAACCCAAAACTAACCCGCTCTGAAACATATATATACAAGAAGTTCTCTCAAATGATACATATACAATAGTCATTTGGTTTGCAGATACAATATGCAATATAATAAACATAGTAGAAGTTATCCAACTAACGAAATCAATCCTTGAAGCTTTCACTGCGCAAATCTGATCTGTCTCTAAAACTGAAAGTGGGAATGGGTGAGCACATCATCCCTAAAAGGGGTGCCCAGTAGGAATAACATTTAGCTTTCAAGTAATTATTGAAAATGATTTGAAAACAATTCATGTTTTCCCTAAACGCTAAAACGCAACCAATTCACAGAGGTAAACAATCATGTATATGGATCTAACTCCTTCCAAACAATTTACTATTAATGGTGACTCATCCCGCACCTAGATAGCTATATGGTGACTCGTCCCGCACCTAGTTATTGCAATAAAAGAAAGTAGGTATAAATAGAGGAGCAGTATCCTATATACCACGGATGGAAATTCTCAGTTTCCAAACAATCAAATGGAAATTCTTATTTCCCGAACAATTCATGAAGAAAAACAAAGCATTACAATTCCTTTCCAAGCAATGGAAAGATTAAAACAAATAACAGAACTTTCGTAAATTAAAGTTAAACAATGCACGTAAAACACAACCAGACAATGCATGAATTTGTTAAACATAAACTTTGTAAAAGAAAACAACAATAATCAAAAAATAGTTATATATAAATTCCCACCTCTTTTGATGACATGCCACGCCTACCTCGAGATCCACGATCCACTGGTTCATCTTTAGAATCGATCGTTGTTAATAAGGACTAACTGTTAATCATACAAGTACTCTAAGAGATTAGCCAAAAAGGCTCAAACAAGGATCATACAAATCTAACTAATGATTCCAAGCCCAAAACCACGAAACCAGCCCGTTAAACTAAGGTCCAGTCCATCTGAGCCACTAACATTCTCTTAACGGTCAAACTGACGGTCAAAGGTCAAGTAACAATCAACGTCCATAGTAAAGTCAAGGTCCTGGTCAAATGGTCATTAACTCAGTCAAGGTTCCCTGAGTCAGTACTGGGTCAAACCAATTCAAGACTGGGTTAACTCAGTCACTAAGACTGATTAAGGTAAGTCAGGTACACATGTGACTCAGTCAGATTAACTGAGTCAGGCAATAACAAACCCGAGTCAGACTGAATAAACTCAGTCAGACATGCCAAGGGTTCTTGTCACACAACTGAGGCTCTAACTCTACAACTCTACTCAAGTTTAACTTCAATATACACATTACATCAATTAACTCATTCAAATTATACTTCAAATTTCAATTACAAATGTAAACTAAGTTTACCTGCAGTAGCTACAATCTTTCAATGAGATCATCAACTGAGGTTCTACAATCATACTCCCTATATCTTTCTGCAATAATAATTCAACATTCACCAATTCCCCATACATCCAAACTTCACCTGTACCACTCACTGAATCAATCGACAAATTCAACTAAGATCAGATATGATCCTAGCAATCCACTTAGACAGACAAGAATATCTATTATAACCCATCTCAGTTCAAAACCACTAGCCATACAACTCCAATCTATACTCAGATCAAACAACTCAGTTTAACCAATTCTATTACCACCACCAGTACACATATTCTCAGCATATCACCACCTGCAATTCTAATCCTAGGAAACATCCAACACTTTAACTCCTTTGCATTACAACCCTAAGAAACAATCATAGCACCACTTCAATCCCTCCACTAACCATTCTATTGCATTTTCATTATCATTAACTTTACTCAGTTCTATAATATTCAACTGTAACTTAACACAATCCTATCAGTAACTCAACTTCATCTCCATTACTAATCAAAGTACAACATACTTTAACTCTGCATCTCTGAACATTTAGAGATCCATTGGTTATTCAACATATCTAACTGCAATCATAATACTAACACCCACAACACCAGACTAATATCATTACCATTTTTACTTACCGACAATAACACTACCAATACTTCTAAAATTTCATGACCAACAACTCCATGTAAACCTTCAATCTAGTCAAGACTCAAACATATAATTCACATGAACCTAAGTTATAGCCACATATCCATCTCATAACCGTTTCAATTTATAAATCTCGACCCCATCATAATTCTAATACATATAACCTTCTTCCAACCCTCACAACCTAAACCTTAGCACATCCATAAACAGATTCAGACCACAACAAACTTCATTAAAAATTTAAGGAGAGACTTATAAACTCAAAATTGAACATCAAAACTTTACTCAGTTAACTAAGAAAAACCATTACCTATGATTAGTTATACCCAAGCAATTTAACTTGGTTCAGCAACACATCACATTTTCATCATCTTGTTCTACCAGTTCCATAACCATTTTAAGGCAATAAGCTCCAACAGTTCATCAATGTTCTTCACCTGCAACAGACCATACATTTCTTATTCCATTTGTATCCATGACTCAAAACTCAAGTCTTCATGGTACATCATTGCAACCATTATTTCTCTGAACCAACCAATCCAACTTCCAATCTCCATTAAACCATTCTTACTTCATTTTAATCAACTCAACACCATTCTTCAAATCACAGTTCAATATCCAAATTTCACAGACATCAATTACATCCATACTTCCATAATATATCAATCTTACTTCAACATCATATACACAAGCTCAACAATGAGATTGAATAATTTACTTAAATTAACTCAGCAAGACAATTACTTCAAATGTCTGCCTCTTATTTGAACCTTACCACAAAATTCATCATCTTCAAATTGAATTCATAACTTCAATCAAAAAAATGAAACCTAATTCCTCAATTTATCATTGGGATTTGAGAATTAACTATCAATTCTTCTTCCTTGTTCTCAATAATCAAAACCCATCTTACAACTCTATCTAAATCTTCTCAATCTTTGCCCAATTCGAACTCCAATACAACATGCAGAAACCCTAAATTATCTTTCCCTTTCGATTCAACTTCAAAACAGCTTCACTTTATCAATTCGGTAATAACCCCTCAATTAATTCTTAATTCCATCCTCAACTTCTCATAAATCTTCAACCAATTCCAAAACGCAGAAACCCTAACTCTGATTCCTCAAAAATACATTTTCTTCTTATTTTGATTCGCCCACTGGAATAAACAACATCACCAGCAACCACTCGATGAACTTTCCTTTAATCCCTAACTCTCAAAAACACTAATTCGATCTCTCAATTCATCTACAGATGAAGAACGCAGGAAGAAGAATAAAGAAAGAAAAGAAGAAGAAAGAAGAAGGTAGAAGAAGAATGAATTCTTCGATCAGGTTTTGCTGAAGATAAAGCTGACCAAAAACTTATAAAGGCACCCATAACATTGATACGGGCAGCCAGGTCGGTTTGTCAACAAAATGACTAATCTTTCCTTCGTACTCGTCCGATGATATATTCTTTGTATGGTATCCAAATGACACGTTCGAGTAGTCCATTCCTCATTACTTTTCGAGATCTATCTAGTGGTACTAGATTCGTATATAAATCGTTGTTAGATTAATTCCTAATAATTAACGTCCGTGTTAAACTAATCAAGTTATCATCGGCTAAAACGTCTCTTAACTGGTCTAATAGCGTTGACAAGCTTGTGGGTCTTTATAAGTACGATGTAAAACGATGTGCAATCCACGAAAGATGAGACGCTTCAAAACCTAATATACTAGATTTACCAAGTTTCTCTATAAACTGATCTCCAATACTTGCTCAATATTCTGCACTTTTTTGGATTCTGTCATGTGTTCTCCTGCACTGAGAAAAACCATAAAACAATCCCCCCTGTTTTAAAATCACGTACCACGACTGATACTCCATTACTGATAATAATCAAATCTAAAAACAAAAAACAACAACAAAAGTTCCCTTAGTTAATCACTAAGCCAACATTAAAGTCACATTACATAAACATATTTCATTTCAAACCAATACTAAATTCAGATTAAAAAAAACCTAGTCATAGAAAAGTTTAGAAGATCTTAATAATAACAAACTCTCAAGATTCCTGAAATAAATACAGAGAGACAAATTTGTTGATTTAAAAACAACAAAAGATGTTTTATTGTTTCTCTCACTCCATACCAAGAAAAGTCTTTGGTCGCGGAAAAAAATCTACACATATTTGCGCTGGAACCCATTATGTTGAGCAATATGCAAATGTACACACAAATCTGACGAGGCTGCACAAATAAATTTTATTCCTATCAGGTATAGTCCTACCAATTTTTTGGAGAGGACAATGATTTTTACTACTAAGCATGAGATCCGGTATAATTCTATAATCCATTCTTAACAAAATACAAGGAGATAACCGACACAAATACTTTTTGTATTAACTAAATGTAGACTTATGATTACATTGAAACACAATTGGAATCTGAGGTTGGCTTTACCATACACTTACAACTTCTATCAGTCAGGAACTAGAGTAATCCATTCCTCATGTTTTTTCTTATCATGATAATCATTATTCTTTTTCAATAGACATATGTCATAAAATTTGTCCCCATCGGGATCTAGATTAATACCAATATACAAAAACCATATAAGAAACCTGGATAATAATCAAACTAACCGTCATCGGTGGAAAAAGAGGTGGTTAAAGATGTTCACAAAACTTTTCCTCGGCCAAATCGAAGGTGGAGATTATTTTTAAATTCACCCAATTAAGAGCTCAATTGGCAAAGATATCACATTTGTCGAATTTAGAATTGAATTTATCAAATAAAGGGTTTGAAGAGACAGTGAATAAGTAAATACCTATAACTAGTGTTAAGTTGAGCCCCCTCTTTAGGAGGTGAAGGAAATGAATAAGACTGGAAAAACATAGTCAAATAAGAAGATGTTATTATGATATTTGTTAGAGAAAATGAATATACTGAAAAGCAAAAGCTTGGGAGATAATGGTCCAATAGAGGTGGTGGGAGAGATGATGTTTTCTTGTCTGTAATTTGAGTGTTTTCTTGTAACCTATAAGTTCTTCGAGATAACTAGAAGTTCCAACCTATAAGAACCCTAGTGAACCTAAAATAAGGATACTGGTGCTTAACTATGTATTTTCAACAATGGGTAGTTATCTGGTCCAAGACTTGACTGTGTAAATAATGACAATGTTATCATCAATGTCATTAAAAAGATAAATCAACTCTTTTTTCTTACAATTACATAGCAAGCTAATTTCTGAGACCCTTTTCCTTGACAATGAAAAATGCTTAATGATTTTGGTGCCGAAAACAATGTTGTATTCTTTAGGAATGGAATCAACAACAGAAAAACTATATGACAAGACGGAGTGTCATGAACCAATTGTATTTGCTTATATTTTAATATTTACAAGGTTTTCATGCTAAATAAATAGTTATGCTCGATTCACCTCATCTGCGAACAGATTTTTGAAGTTACAAAACAGGTGAGAATGAGGGTGCTTCCATAGTTTTAAGCTGTGTACGTGATGGCTAAGATGATTCATTATTTTGGCTCGAGTTTGCTGGTGGTTTAGGCGGGCTTTGAAGTGAATTTCGGCTGGAAAATTAACAAAAGAGATATTAAAAACCAGGTGAAAATGAGTATTGTTGCCGTGAATTTGTTTTTGTGAATTCTCTTCTTTCTACAGCTACAAATTAGGCATAGAGTTCTTGTTTCACCTTCCTGTTTCTACCACTAAAACTCAATACTTTGTCATGCAAGATAAACATTGTATTTTCAATTGGATTTTGTTACATACAGTTATTAACTAATTCATTTTAATTGCAGAATTTTTGTAACTTCGTTTTTTTTTTGTATCCCTGAATTTTTTTATATTATTGTGTTGTCTATGATGTACTCTTCGTATATTGTAAAAAAAAAAACCAGAAAAATAATATCTCTACCGAGATTCCTGATATATATCCCGACAGAGACAGTGAGACCCCATTATACATATCCCAGTGTTCAGAATGCGGAAACAATTTCTCTCTCCTTATTTTGCTCTGCAACTTTATCTCTTAAAACATAAACAATTATTTTCTTAGGGAGTAGTTATATTCATCTATTGGTAGTTATCTTCATCTTCTCCAAATTTTTTTTATCATCTCACTTTCTGCCCGAATTTTAAATAATTTAAGATCCGGGTAGATTTATTTATCTAATATATATATAAATAAAACAAATTGCATTATAGCAATTGGTATTGTAAATAGTTTTTATTTCTGATAACGTATGGAAATTTTGTGCCATTACAGTTTCTCATACCTCCTGGAGGACTTTCAGTTTCGTTCAATCTTTCATTCAACCATCAATGGACATGATGATCAAAGATTACAGGATTCGATGAAAAATTTGGGCATATTACTTCTCTTATGGAAGCATCTTATGTTCTCGGAGAATATCCAACAAAATGGTGATAAACTATTAGAAGAATTCAATTTTCCTATCGGTTTACATACATTTAGTACAGAATTTTATTTGGGATTTATTTATATTCAAAATTATTGTATTAATTATGTATTTCAATTTATGGATGTAATTGAATATTATGTAATTATATCTTATTATCGATGAAGTTTGGGGCATTCATGCTCCTCATTCCTTAAAAACAAAATAATAATAATAATTTTTTTTTACATGAGGCTTATATCTTATATCTTATTAATAATATTACAATAATAATAATAATAAATTTATAATAATATAAATATTATTACATGAAACTAGTTGGAAGCCTAACAAGCTAGGCTCCAATGACATACTACTACATTAATTGAACAGGTTGCCGTGCTAGCCTACCAGCGAGCCTCATGGGTAACCTTGCCAAGGGAAGCCGAAGCAGGAGGGGGGGCGAGATTGTGTCACAAGGGGGGCAAACTAACACTACCTTCCATGTTAATTCCTGTAATATTACGCCATTTATAATTGATAATATTTTTATTATTTAATATTATTACATAATAATGCGGATTTGGCCCATGGGATCCCCTCGAAGATAGTCACGCATTCACATAGACATGGCCGTGTCTAAGAAGGTGCATTTGGCACAGCAGAGGACACCACTTGTCACGATATTACTTAGGGATTCTATCCGTATTTCAATTTTCAGTAGTCACTGGCTTTCCCTCTTCTCTCTCCCCAAAACTGTTTTTTCCATTTTTGGAGATTGAGAGAAACTAAGATAAAGATATTATGTAGCTGAGAAAACCATTAGATCTATATTACAGTAAGCTCTTCTCTAACAAAGATAAAGATGATCATGAAGTTGTTGTACCGGTCCCAGCAACACAAACACCACCACCACCATCATCATATGTTCAGCAGTTGAAAGATATGTGTAAAAAACTCTCCGATAATCAACTCAAAGACATAATCTATTTAGAGATTAGAATCCAAGCTCTTTCCGTTCACTTCCATTTCTGACTATCTTAAAGACAAACTTAAAGCCCTAAAAGCGGAACAGGAGCATAGAGGTCAAGGAATCAAAATCATCAAGAAGGTTTGCCTATTGATTTCTCTTATCTTAAATTTCATTATCTTAATTCTGGTTTCATATATTAGGTTTTCATTGATTTTCATGTGTATGACTATGTATCTGGGATTTATTGTTCCACTAGGGCGTTTTTACTCTCTTTACTTTGATTCATCATTTATAAGATCTTTGATTAGGTATTACTTTATGGATGATTTAACTTGTTCATGTGAATAATTACCATGACATTTCCATTTCTGATTCTTGTTAAATCTTACATATCTATGTGGTGTGTGTATAAGGTGTTTGTTAAAATGCGGTTGATTCGCAAAATATGTTGAAGTTTGCGAACCAACCGAACTTCTAACACTAGGTTAATTTTAACCTGCAGTTCGGTTGGGAACTTGATTGCGTTGAAGTTTGCGAACCAACCGAACATAGGTAAATGAGTTCGGTTAACACGCAAAAATAATTTCAAAACCGAACTCTTCTCTATATAACCAAATGTTGAGTTCGGTTTAATCACAAAAAACAAAATTCTGCGAACTTACCGAACTTTGTTGTTTAAAGTTCTGTTACAACGTGGACTAGTCGACTGAACCGAACAAAATTCTGTAAACTCAAGCATAATAGTTCGGTTACATTTGATTTTTCATCAGCTTGCCGAACAAACAAAAACTCCATTAAAGCTCTGGTTCAGTTGCATGTGATTTTGGATTTATTAACCGAACTGCATTTGCAGAAAGTTCAGTTACATGTTCTTCATATAATATAACCGAACTTTGTTGACATGGTTGAAATTTTTTTGTTACAATTTTGATTTTCAAGATATTTTAGGCCGTTTATAGCAACATTCACTAAGTAACAAGCATACTTTAGCACCCAGATGATGTTTTTTCTCCATATTCACCCATCTCAAAATAATTTTTTTCTCCATCTTCTTCTTCTTCTATCACTTTAGTCACTCAATAATCGGAGGTGGTGGGCGGTGGTGGTGATAATCGGAGGTGGCGGCTAAGTTAGATGCTTTTGTTTTTATATTAGATTAAGTTAATTGCAATTATTAAGTTAGGATTAATTTCAATTAGGGTAGGGAGAAAATTAATAATCTCAGGATTTTTAGGACAGCCCTTAACAATTTAGGTTATGGTGCCTTAAAAATCAATGACACCCCAAAAAAAAAAGGTGGTCCCTAAAATAATGTTCTTATATTACTTACAAACATGTCCTTTAGCTCTTTAACTAACCCACACTCGAAACCCAAGTTAATAGTTTTTCTTCTATACTCTTCGACCCCTTCACAGTGAGATCGTAAAAAACCATAAAGATAATCTCTTCCCCTCCCTCCCCCCTGAAATCACTTAGGGATCGGTTGGAATCGGTAACTGAAGATGGGGTTGTTTAGTTCAATCTCAATTTCAACTCAATCATCAAATCAGTGATTTAATTTTTAATTTGGAGTGATGGAGACAACAAATTTTTTACCACCAACTGATTGATGAATAGAGTACTGGGAATAGAGGAAGTATACGGGGTTTAGACCAAAAACTTGATCAACCCATGGAAAGTGGCTCAAAAAATATGTACAGAGAAAAGGTCGGATTCCCCCTGAACTTCTGTATCTTGTTTCTTTGACTTCTGTATATTTTAACAATTCTGGTTTATAGTCTAGTCCATGGTTTGGTTAATAATCTTCATTTACTTTACCTTTTTTTTTTTTTTTTTTTGGTGTGGAAGTTTTGTAGATTCTTTTTGTTCTGTTGAAAATCACCTTATTACAACATAGATTGAAAATATTCAGGTGTTGTCACAAACAGTCAGAGAGAACATCTGGAAAACTCAAGTCTAAATCTAGCACATTACCCTCCTCCATAATGAAATTCAGTCCATGGTTTTACTTGATCAGCTGGAATAGGTGGCTGATACCTGTCTTGTTAAAAAGAGATTATCAGGACTAAAACATGCAGTTGGAACATAAAACAAACTAGCTCGAAGAAACATACAGTTTTGTTCATTATCCTCAAACATTTATTCAACAGTTATTAGTTGAAGAATCAAGAAACATAAAATCTTCGGATAATCATCTGGCTTCTTTTTATGTGCTCTGAGTTCCGTATCATCATTTTGTGCTTGTAATACTGATCAACCATGCCATAATGTTTGAGTAGTATTTTTCCAGTGAGAGGGTTTTTTTATTTGTAATATATGCACGCAGGTGTTGTACATATCTATGAAGCAAAATTAACTAAGGGGCCAAGGGTCTGATTCAATGCGAAAACACTGAGTCTGGGAGCTTGACGTTAAGCTTGTTACCATAAACTTAAGTTGTTGATATATGTGATCTAATGCTATTATTACTCCTTTTAAGAGTAGAATAACTTATTTTGTATACAAAATCACTTACTGCCACAATTGCATGCTGTTTCAGAGGCTTTCTTTCTCATGTCATGTTGGTGAAATCCATTTGTTGATGTTTCCATGCTGAATAAGCCTGCTGTCGGGAACACAGAAACAAAAGTTTACCGGGAAGATCTGTTGAAGGACAGGTACAGAGAGCATAAAGTTGAAGAGTTCACTGCCATGGGGAAGGGAAAGAGAAGCCGCAAACAGGTGTGTTCATACTTCTCTGTAATTTCTTGAGATTAAGGATGGGAAAAACATGAAGAGTAATAAAGTAATAAAGGGCAATGAGCTACTGTAGAAATACATTTGAAGCTGGTCAGCTTTGCTGCCGGCACTTATTCAAAGCCACATTTTCCAACTGCCCAGGGTCTTTTGTCTCATAAGTTCTGACTACCAGGGTGTCCTTTGTCTGAAAATAGTTTAATTGTGTTTTCTTAGTTATTTTCCCAACTGTTATAGCGTAGGCTTCACATTTGTTAAAAGCGTTTCTGGGTTTTTAATTTCTGTCTTGAATTGTAGAATGTATTAATAACTTTGATTTCTAGTTCAAGCTTTTTCATGCTTTATGGATGTTTTTGGCTTGTATCAGATGGCATCTGTAGAAGAATATCACCTTGCTGGAATTGCAGATGTTAGTTCTAATGAATAACTTGATGTTACTAAAGCTGACAGGGTTGATGCTGAAATGGTCTATTCTGGGACTGAAGCAGGAAAAAAGGCCTCAGTCAAAGAAGAAAGCACGTGGTATCTTCAGTCACTTTAGTCTTCATTTCTTTCTAAATTAGTTGGTGCATTTATTTTCTGCTATAGGCATAACTGTGAGTTTATACTCTTACATGCCAGCGGACAGGAAAATCATTTAGAGTTCTCAGATTCAACCAAAGGCAAAGGGCTGCATTTGTCCAGATATTAATAAGGTAATTCAATCAACCAAGACATATCAAAACATCTTTTAATCACACAGGAATTACAAACAAATAGAATATAATTTGTTTCTTTCTACTTTAGTGCTTTATCTACCGATCACTTATATAATTTCGACAAACATGAAGTTGAGGGAAGTACCGAAAGGTAGCGCATATCATAGAATGATCTTAGTGTTGTCTCCAATTTACTTAACATTGAGTTTCTTTGCTTAGATGATAATGTAGTCTAGATTGGTGATTCATATATATATCATTGTTGTCTGCTAGATTTTATTTGAAAGTTTATGCTTGTGTTTCTGCAGCTCCTGAAGAATTACAAGTTGTTGCCTGTGATGACAGTTCAGATCCTATTAATATGTGAAGCTTTATAATGAGGTAAACTAACATGCTTGTAATATTATGCTGCTACGGTCGACCATGAAACCTCAATTTCATTTGTCAAATGTTAGTTCACGAGTTAATCAAGGAGGACCTCTTTCCCTCCAAATTTGGGTTGTTTTTTTCTTCTCAAATAGCTTCTTGTTTTCTCGATCGAGCAAAATATTCTAGGGCACGGGTAGATCCTAGCATCCATATTAACTCTTTGTTTTCTTTTCTTTTTTAATCATTCACCAGCAGACCAGCTCAGGACTTGCAACATATTATTACTCCACCAAAGTTCACCTCACCTTCCGAAGAACTCAGAGTGGAAGCTGATCAACAATCAACCCAAGATACTGTTTCTGGATGTGAGTTCCCTAAATGAAAAGATGGAGATGATTCCAGAGTTGGATCCTTGCTTAAGGTTTCTGAAGCAGATTCACAGCCTCCATTAGTTCTCTTAAGTTCTGGAAAGGATAGCTCTGAAGTTGCTGAGTCCAAGAATTCGTCAATCCCTGCCACAAGTCCAGTGGAAAGTCCAGGGGATGTGGATATGGATGATACCGAAGAAAAGTGACGTTGATTATTTTGTATAATCGACTGTGAGTTATTATTCAGGGGTTCCCCAAATGAAAAGATGGAGATGATTGTGGCAGGGTATATTACAGAACTTTCCAAAGCCGTTGCTGTAGAATGTAATCCTGAGAAAGATGGTATTATTCTGGGGTTCAATTCTTAGTCTTGATTTTTCTGATGGATAACTATTCTCCTCCGGTCTTTCATTACTTAACATTTAGATCATTTTATCAAATTGTTTGTTGATCAGAGTTGTTCTTCTAAAATGGGTTTGTAAGGTAAACCTTGTTACTTCTTCTGTATGTGCTTGGATAATTGGATCACTGATATGTTTCTCTTGCTCCGTTTTAGCTGCAAAATAATAGTATGATTATTTGATTCCTTTGTCGTGTGTCCAATAGTACACATTGTGCCTATTAAGAAAAGAATTCGAAATAATGAGTTTGAATAAAGAGGATGGTAATAACGAAAACAATGCAGAGAATGGTAGTAATAGACCATGTGTGCAGACATGACTATAGATGTGAGGATCTGTAATTGAGTTGTAAGTTATCTTCTTGTATTCCCAGGTAGCTGGGTTCCCAATATTTAGGAAGAAAGAGATTATGGAAATTGAATAATAGAACTTCATCTAGACAATGTCTTTCCATCCTAGTCATTTTTATGTTAGTGAAATAAGTTATACAATAAAAATAATTATTAAATGACACTTAAAAACAAAAAATCAAGATTGATTTGGGTTGGAGATGAAATTTTTTAGTTCCCAATATTTAGGAACTAATACTATGTAAGGGAATTTTTACCAAGAGAAAGTTAAGACAATACTGACACATGAAATAAACACATCAACAATTGGAGAAGCTCTAGCCTATTTGACTTCGGGTCAATATTATATGAATTTAATATTTAGAGGTGGTCGGACTTGATATGGGGTTTTGTGGAATACAAATTTTGAAGAAAATATTTTGTAAAGTAAATCTCACCTTCAAATTCCTACCACCAATGAAGGGTATTTATAAAATTCCCACAAATATCACATGGAAATAAAAATAAACCCGATGCACTTGGACAATGAATATGGATTTATAAGTCTTTATACAAAAAAAAAAAAAAAAAACAACAACAACAACGATTGTATCGTTTTTTTATACCATGTCTTAGTTTTTTCTAGAACTTAAAATACTAGTTAATTAAATATTAGCAAACTCGTAAAATGATAGAGGATTGTCCATAAAACCAACCATGCTAAAAATAATAAATAAATCGCCCCAATAAATAAAATAATTTTTATTAATAAACCTCTTTGATAAAAAGAAACATGGCACCTACGATCCGAGGTATCTAGGCAGATCTACTGCAGTTGTCTTAATAATGAAATAACCAAATCTACTTTTAACTAAAAACATAGTAAATAAATTAAATTATTGAAAAGAAAATAATACTCTCCCTAATAGTACTACCACAATGCTAATAATTTGAAAGTCTCGATCCGCTTCAATAGCATGATGCTATGCAGCTACAACTTCCAACTCAAAGCCACCGTTTCGTATTGCGCGGATACGAATCTCCCGACCAACAGTTAAACCTTTTTCAGCGACGAACCTTTGCCAACCATTCTGTATATAGCATGTATCCCTGTTCTTCAGTATGTTCAGTTTCAACCGATATGGCGTGGTACCACACATAAAAGTTATGGAAAGAAGTTGGTCATATGAAGTGGGTGTCATTCCCAATGAAGGAATTATATGCGCCTTAACCATACCGTAGTGCAATGCGAGACGGTCAGTTGTGGCGTCTTCTATAGTGAGAGTTACTTTGATTGGCCATGAATCAGACATTATTGTGTACGATCAAGTGATTTTTCTTTATAGGCTACGAAGAAATAAGTTGATTGATGAACTTTTTACATTTCCCTTGTTGTATATATATCGTTTTTGTTGCCTTTGATAGGAATTATAATTATGCAAATATATAAAATTTCATGTCGATATGATTTTTATTGCTATATATTGCTTAAAAGAAAATCAGGTCACTCTTGGCAAGGAAAGGATATGTAAGTTTAGTTGGAAAATCTACTTCTTTTAAGAATTCAGGATTCTAATCGTCTATTTTGAGATGGTTTCTAATGCACAAGCTTTCCATCCCATTAAAAGAAATATTTTCATTATTTGTATATGGATTTTATAACAAAATTACCGTGGCTAATTTTGGGTATCCTTGTGTGACAAATGGATAGTTCTGAATATACACTATTAGTATATATTATATCTTGTTGTATATATATCGTTTTTGTTGCCTTTGATAGGAATTATAATTATGCAAATACATAAGATTTCATGTCGATATGATTTTTATTGATATATATATTGCTTAAAAGAAAATCAGGTCACTCTTGGCAAGGAAAGGATATGTAAGTTTAGTTGAAAATCTACTTCTTTTAAGAATTCAGGATTCTAATCGTCTATTTTGAGATGGTTTCTGATGCACAAGCTTTCCATTCCATTAAAAGAAATATTTTCATTATTTGTATATGGATTTTATAACAAAATTACCGTGGCTAATTTTGGGTATCCTTGTGTGACAAATGGATAGTTATGAATATATATTAGTATATATTATATTTTCATGAGATAAAAATAAACGGTAAGAATATCTCTTTTTTTAATCGTGAATACCAATTTTTTAATAAATCTGTAAATTATTTTCTTGCCATTTCATTTTTATGAAGGTTGATACTCTAAAATTCTTACTTTGATAATCATATTCGGTAAAAAAAAAAGGCGAGATTTTTTTTTTTGGAACATTATGTCTATCCTGATATAAAATGTTTGAGTCCAATATTATCGCATAAGAACCATTCAGAATTATATAAACCTCTGGCAATAAAATTCAAATTTCAACAAATCCCACAAACAACTATTCAGCACAACTACAGGGAAGAAAATCAAGCGGCAGACGGGCTAGCCAATCATGCGGTAGATGGAAGTCGAACGAGAAATTTATCAACTAAAACATGGGACCAGGCAATGCCATCATTTATTAATCAAATTGTATTTCATAATTCCGTGGGCACTACATACCCACGACATCCTAACTCCTCTTCATTAGGTTTTCCCTATTTCCAATCCCCACTTTCCCTATTTCACATCCCCTCTACAATTTTTAAAATCAATCTTCATTTAATGAAAACAACTTTTAATTATATAAAGTTAAAAATTACATACTAGGCAAGCGAGCGACAAGCTGTGCCGCTAGTCCTTTTTGAATAGAAAAACCTATCCTATTAAAAATAAAATCTCGTGAGCCAGGGGTCATTACATTGCTGCGCATGACTTTCTGGACCCTCTTGAGTAGTCCAACCGCTTCGGAGCCAAATAGCCAAAAGTATCAAAAGCAAAGGGGACGAAAGCATGACCATTGTCAACACATGCTTTCTCATGCTTCGATATCTTACCGAGGCAGCCTTTAGCGCGCTCGCCCGACCGTAAAGGTGCCATGTCCAATGCCTACCAAAGGAGATACCCGGTGAGGTCAACACATGTGTGTTTCCCATTAGCCCATCCAAAAATAAGAACATCAGCTGGTCTTAGTGTCGATCTCCCTTCAAGTGGGTCTGTCGGGAAATGCACAGTGCTTCTTTCTTTGCCGAAATGCTGAGACCTCCACAATACATCATACAAAATATCCCTCACATGATCATGTCTATATTTATAACCAGTGGTCTACTTTACAATGAACTGCATGTTCACCATATGAATCCAAGCAACCTGTGATGCAAGCGGGGCAGCGAGAGTCGAGAGGATAAAGCGGGATCATTAACCTGTATTTGAGGATAGACCAGGTACTCAAAGGAGACATCTTCTGCCCAAGCCCCTCAATCGGAATAGCCAGAAGAAAATCTTGGGCATGTGCTGCTTGCAAACAACCAAAAACCGCTTTCTGTCTCTCCGTTAGCATGTAAACTCTATCAATGTCCTTAACCACTTTACCAAAAAGAGCACTCGCCGGGATGGGGGCGTTGTCTTTATTGGTGAAGTTGTTAAGATCAAAATCAGGAAGAGTCACTTGTAACGTTTCCAAAGCCTTATTAAAATTATCATCCATACCGTCCACACCACTACTCCTCAATATGTGATCCTGTAATCCCCAAGATTGCACACGTGAAGCCACAAAAACATACTCAGACGCCTCCCTAGCAGTGTAAAGTCCAAGACCTCCATATCTGATAGGTAGAGTAGATAGTCTCCACTGTAGCTCTCCAAAGAACGGTCCCTCGCACACCACGATGCCTTCCACCACTTCTCGCAAGCCTCTATCAAATATATCTACCGCCTCCATAATATAGTCTGGGTGACAAATACGAAGGCCAAAAAGCAGCTTGGAGATACCCATACACGTTAAAAAGCGACAATTCACTTTGAGGATCATGGAGCTTGGATAAAATCTGCATCAAATCCACTGCTTTTTCAGCCCTCTTAATGGCAAGGCCCTTCACAAAACCATCGTCGAGGCTAACTGCACCACCTAATAGTTTGACTCCCTTATCTTCATTTCACTTTTAAGTTTTCCAATGTACCACCTAGCAAAGTCAAATTAACTTTGACTAAAATTATTACCTCATTTATCGTCTGGACGACTTAATTCAGCATTGTCTATAAACGAATAGTTCATCTTGGATGCAAAATTCGATCGTTATGGATGATTGAAAACAAATGATCTCTTTGTACATGTTTTCATAAACATTAATTTAATTTTGTAAATAAGAGCACAAGCTATATAGTATATTGCAACTGTTGGATGCTTTAACAAACGTTAATGGCAGTTGTTATCAAACCGAGTAAAAAATCAAATAGCATATCATCGCGCGGAATTTTTCCTTTTTGAATCTTAGTCGACCTAATGTGAGCGACTAGCTCTTCATCACAGTAAAAAAATTCAAATCAAATTTTAACCTGTAATTTCATTATATAATCACATACTTAACATACAGTCATTAGATTTGAGGTTTACATTCTTTCTTTTTTATTTGATTTTGCTTGTAGTAGATCACTAATTATATTAAAAGAAAGGAGCCTGTTAGGGAAGAAGAAGGTGGCTCTGTTAGGGAAGAAGACGGGGAATGGGGGCTACGGTGGTGGTGGTGGATAAAAAAGTTGGATTTTCATCTTAGGGTTTTCACGGGTGGGGTGGATAAAAATTAGGTAGGGTGTAAAAAACAAAGTCAAAATACAAAAAGGTAGGATTTAGAGTTTTTAAAAATTTATTTGGATAGTACTTAGGAAAACAGGGGATGGGAATTAAGATGGAAAGGAAATAGGAAAAATAGGGTTAGGAAATAGGGAAAACCCTTCATTAATACCATTTAAAAGAAAAAGAAAAAAGAATTTACCATTAACCTTAATCAAAACTTAAGTACACGACTAGACCTTAATCCAGATCCTCACCAAACAATTAAATTTAATGTCCATTCACATCTGGAGGATTACGTGGTAGCTGTATAGCCAATATAATGAATGGACTGGTCTCTCGATCCGTTTGGTTGAGAACTTAAAGCTTATCTCCTTTTTAAAAGTCCTTTACAAATTGCATTGGATCTTTCACCTGTGCCCTTCGTTCTCCTTGGCTTCTCTTGATCACCTCCCAATATCCTAGAACACGCGAAAACAGTTATGATGTTAGTATACAAAAGATATTAGCAGCACAAACTCATCAAATTGTATTTATCAACCAATGTACCAAGGCAAACATGTATTACAACTTAACATGTTACAAAGTCCACCTAATCTATCTTCAAATTGGTAACACAGTGACGAATTTATTAGTTCCTTACTATCAGCTACATTCAAATGTACAATGATGTTCCCATGTAGCAAGTTAAACTTGTAAGTGCAAAAATTAACAATCATCGACACGTTGTTTGCCTGACCGAGGCACAACATTCACTCGCTACCTCATATAACATACCAAATCAAATCTCACGTCGAATGTGTATCTAATCTAATATCTTCTTCTACCATCTACCAAATTAAAAAATAAAAAAATCATCTGATTCATACACAGTCAAAAGATATAAACCTCACCATTAGTTACGAAATTTGTTTCTCCCTGGCCTTTTTGTTTTTGGAACTGGCTTCTCTGTACAGCTAAGTTTATGAGGCTTCTCTGGATTATCGTGAATTCTTCGACCTCATTCCAAGAGAGTTCAAGATAACATTCAGCATAGCCTACCACTTTCAAGTACCTGTGTTTAACAAACATGGAATCAGAACAAGTCTTTTAAACCCATCCCTCTAAGCTTTCTAAGTCTCTAAATCATGAAAGCAGCTTTCTCTTGAGGAAGATGTTATTAAGGTTCAAAGTACGCAACCGATAACCAGGAAATTCAACTTACATTAACAGAAACAACTTTTTCTTGAGATCATTGAAACCACTGATTATAATAATTCCAGTCATGCACATCAGCTCAAACCGAATTTAGACTGTTTGTATAAACTCTGAGGTGGGGCAGCAACATTCTTTACAAAAACTTCTCTGACAGACTAGTGTCTCCACTGCTCCTCAAGTTCTCTAAGATATTAGATTCGCTAAGTAATGTAAATATAGTACCGCAAGTTGCAGAACTAAGAATTACTATGAGTGAGTTTGGAACTAATGGGTATCAACAAAAAGGTGACAGAAAGCTATCAATAAACAAAATATCATCACAAAGTTGCAGACGGCACTGACAAGCCAGGCTATCGATGAGTTCATATAGGAAAAAACAAGATAAAAACGATACTTACAAAAGAAAACCAATAACTTCCTTGAATGTTTTACGCCAAGAAATTAATCACACTATGTAGAGACTTTTGGAAGCATCCGTATCTTCTTCATAACTCTGTCCCGTCTGTATTGCAGTAAGCCTGAAGGGAATGCAATTGTCATTATCTGCAGGGCAGGTGAGTTCCTTAAAACGTTTTTTTTATCATATCAAGGTCTTCTTGTTTCCCATCCATAAAATATACCAACCAGTTGTCTCTAGAGACCAATATAGGTTACTGAGCCTATCCTTAAGGTGAAGGATCTTGAGCAAATAACTGCACATTCAAGCTCTCATCCACAAATATAATATGCTTAAGGTGAAGGATCTTGAGCCTTGAGAATGAAATTGTTTCAGCAACACAAAAGTCCCGATCTTTTTGATTTTCGTCGAAAGATCCCCAGCCATTTCTATCTTTAGCTCAGTGAGGGTCACAGGTACAACAAACTCTATCCGTATACAGAGACTGAGTTCTTCAACTTTAAGCATCATTAGGGTAACGATCCATCCAGAAATCTTATCATTAGCAAAGGTACTACCGTAATCAACACAGAATTTCTTTATATTAGGCAAATCATTACGAAATAGAGGATGAGATTGATGTAGCAGTCTATCCATAAAATTTACCAACCCAGTTGTCTCTAGAGACCAATATAGGTTACTGAGCCTATCCTTTCCCACACCCATGTTCTTCTTCTATAACTAATCCTTAATCAAGAATTAATGGCAAGGGTTAGGAAAAGCTACATTTTTCAATGTTCTAAAACCCCCAAATATAAAAATCCTTAGAAAAAAATGAGGTTTTATTGGGGGGTTTTCGAATTCAACTTATGAAAAAGAAAAGGCAAAAAACCCAGAATTTTAATCAATGATTCACAGACATGCGATTAAGAAAAATAAAAACATGGATTGTCAAAAATTACCTAAGAAATGATGAACTCTTAATACCCACCAAGCCGAATAGAATATATCAGAGACTGATTATTCCTCCATTTAAATTTAATGACCACCTTGAGGAATGAAAGAAGACCCGATTCCTCTCCATTTAAATTTCGCTGCCTAAACCAGAGAAAAGAGCAGTTTCACTTCACTTCAGTAAATGAATGATTCGCTGGGTGATTGTCGTCACGTGTCTTCTCCCGGTAGTAATTCTTGTGGTACGAGCTCCTATCTTATGCTCCGGGCCCAAAATCAAATCTCATAATCCCTCGGTCCAAATCATGTGATGTGAGCTAAAGCCCCGTTGGGCTTATTTTTTTCAACCAAAAACACTTTGTAACAAATTTTTATTAAAAATTGTGTTTGTTAAAAAGAAATTAAAGTATTTTTGGAGAGACACATTTTTATTTTAGGCCTGCTTTTAAAAGCTATTCAGCATTAGTTTTTAAAAGTTGGAAAAGCAGAAGTTGTGGACCCACGTAATTCGATTTAATTGATTCTCTATTTTAACCTTGTTATTTTATTATAAAGACAAGTTTTACCCTAGAATATTGTACACTTAACATTATATTTCTAAGTTTTATTTTATTTTTCTACCGATATGTAAGACCTATTTTTTTCTTTTTTCTAATAAAATGCCCTCAGTGGTACATTTAAAAAATAAAAATAAAAATACAATAATAATTGGGAGAATGGTCAAGACACTTGCCTTGATGTCACCGGAGTCTCGCCGTTTGCGGGCAATGGTCTTCATAGTTTCACACCCGGACGTGCTATCTCTGCGGCTATTAGTCGCAAACGTATCAAGTATTTAGACAAATGCTCAACTCATGGTTTTAGCTTTGGTGTTTTAGGCTTCTCAACACTAGGTGAGTTGGGAGAAGATTTTATTGTTTTTTTTAAATAGATTGAAGAATTTTTTATCTAACTATGATGATAACCATAAGATTGGAAATTCGCTTTTTCAAAGGGTTGGAGTAGCTATTCAAAAAGGTGTTGGGGCGCAATTTGTTGCTAGGATCCCAACCCTACTCTCCACCGATATTGTATCTAATTTCTATTATGATTAATAATTGCCTTTGTGACGCCTTTTTTATAATAATTAAAATAATAATATTTTTTTAAGCAAACCATAATCATAAAATTCTTTATTAAATAATAAACATAATTATAAAAAAATAAAATGAAAATATTACTTATATTTTATTAAATATATTAAAATTAGAAATATAATTTATTATAATAAAATTGTATTTAAAACTAATTTTTGAAATATGTCTATTTTCGTCATTAACTACATCACCAGCACTTTAAAATACCAGTTTACCAAACAGAATTTAAGGTTTGTTAATTGCACAGTGCTTTTCAAACTATAGTTTACCAATCGTCATGCTGATTTATTTCCACAGCACAGCATAGCACAATAGAAAAGCACTTTCCTAAAACTCACAGCAATACCAAACTAGCCTTAATTGTAGTCTGCACAATTTTTAAGGCAAGGAGGAAATGAGAGTATGTTTAAGTATTTTTTACAATTATACTCTTATGGATAATAACTTGTAAAACTTAGAAATAATTTATCTCTTGAACTATACCATGGTTTTGCGTAAACTTTATACCGATGAAAAGCATATTAAAATACCTATGTAACGAATATAAATATGGCTAACAAATTATACATATATCTTATAGGAACAATAATTCATTAAAAGGGTAGTTTTAGAAATATCCCCTCGATTAAAGAGATAGCTCATCTATTTTGGGACAAAAATTAAAACCAACTAGCTCACCTAATTTGGGATGGAAGTCGGTCACTCGGTCTTGGCTCGGTCATCAACTACTAATTACTAAATGTGAAATGATAAACACTACACAAAATTGATCAATTAGTCCTAAATAACAATTCCTGAGTGAATTAATAAGATACTTTTCTATTAATTATTTCGGGTAATCTTCCCAAAATTTTACAAATTAATACTTTACAATGGGCTAAAAATCCCTATCTAATCAATACTTATTATATAAAATATAATCTCCTTGCTGACGTGTCGCAACCACGTTCATCCTCACAAATAAGTCACCAATTGTTGAGAAAATCGTTTCAGCGCCTTCCAGACACGCCGTTTCAGCCAGTTTCTTTGGAGTTGTGACTCCTCATACATAACATATATTGTATTTATTTATTCACGAAGAAAACTTCATATTAAAACTAGGAAAAGAAAGATGTCGTATCGATTTGTTAATGAACAAGAGAAATCAATATCCATCATATATTATGATATCATAGTTTATGAAACATGGATATCAAACATGAACTAGTTTAAACAAGATGAAACAAGTTTCAACCCAAATTAAGGCATAATGAAACCATTTTCATCCTAGTTTAAACATGGGTGAAACCAAGATAAAACCAATTTCGTCCTAGTTTAAACACAAGTGAAACCAAATTCAACCCAATCTAAAATAGGATGAAATCAGTTTCATCATAGTTTAAAAATATGAAACAAATTCATTCCAATATAAAACAGGATGAAGTCGGTTTCATCCTAGTTTAAAAATAAAAAACAAATTCAATCCAATCTAAAACAGGATGAAGTCAGTTTCATCCTAGTTTAAAAATAAAAAAAAATCAATCCAATCTAAAACAGGATGAAGTCAGTTTCATCCTAGTTTAAAAAAATTTCAATTCAATCTAAAATAAGATGAAATCGCTTTCATCCTAGTTTAAAAATAGAAAAAAATTAATCCAATATGAAATAGGATGCAACTGCTTTCATCATAGTTTGAAAATGGATGAAACCAAATTCAACCTAATATAAACCATGGTAGCTATACTAAGATGAAAACAAATCACGTAATCAACAAATTGTTGATTCAATCAGTAATTGATTGAATCCAAACCATATTTATCAATAGTAATTGATGATTCAGTTAACATAATCAAGAAAAGAATTAAAATTAAGAAACTTACCAGTGCCTATGTTGTGAAATTGATGAAAGACAAAACCCTAGTTTTCTTAGTTTCAATGAATTTGAGAAAATTCTATTTTAATTAGTGTTCTTGAAGAGAATAAAACCCTATATTATGTTGGTGGTGTTAATGTTGATGATACTCTCATTGTTTGTGGTGGTGGTGCTGATTAGTTGTTGTAGATGGTGGTGTTGATTGGTTGTTGTAGATGGTGGTGGTGGTGGTGGTTATTGTTGTCCGTGATATTATAGTTGACAATGGCAGTGGTGATTGTAGCTAATCGTGTCGTGAAAGATGAGATCGAAATGGTGGAAAGCATGAGATATAGCCGATCATGAGATGTCGTCGATGGTAGAGTTGGTGTTGATGAGTTTTAGAGAAGATGGAGAAACTATAAAATATTAGGAAAAGAGAAACAACCAAACAGGGTATTCTGGTGAGTTTAATTTTTTTTTTTCGTGTCCATTTGACCCATACGAGATTTTACTCGTCCATTACCACCTGACTTTGAAGGTGTATGGGCATTTGACCCATTTTATCTAAACATTAGAAGTAATCTTAACAATTACCATCTTACCAGCACGACAGTTTATAAGAAGTTGTTCGATGTGGGCAAAACCTTAAAATTCGAAAGCCATACTCTTTAAAATTTTAGAGTTTGTTTTCTATATTAGACTTAGGCTTAGTTTGGTATTGTTGCAGCTTTTATAAAAGCACTTTTCTGCTGTGCGTTGTTGTGATGTGCTGTGAGAAAAAAACAGATAAATGTTTGGTAAATTATTAATTAAAGTTCAAGCTGATTAAAAAAGCAATCAAAGTGTGTTTGGTAAACTATCAGATTCAACCATTTTTGTTGTGGCAAATGACAAAAACAAACAGATATCTGAAAATAGTTTTATTCAATTTTATTGGGATTAAAAATAATTTACTTTTTTTTTGCTATTATAAATATAAATATATTAAATATTAAATTACTAATTGTTACTATTTTTTTACACTCCAAACAAAATATAATGAAATATCAAACAACACCACCCTTGGTTGGAAGCCGAGCAACAAGCTGAGCTCCCACCCCCTTTTGAATAAAAACACCTAACCTATGAAAAATAAAGCTACCCAAACCACAACCAGTGTCATTACTAATCAAACAATTTTTTAGACGCTTGAAAAAATAAATAAAATCATCGCTAAGCTCTCCTAAGGTGGTAAAAGCTAAGACATTCAAACCGTAACCACGAGCAGCACACTCAGATAAATATTTAGTGTGTTTACGCGAGACTGCTCTAGCAATAGCTTGCCCTAGAGTAAAGGCCCGAGCTACATCACCAGCAAAGGGAGAGACTCCTGTGACATCCATACACACATCTTGCCCGTTTTCCCATTTGAGGACAAGGATATCAGCTGGGCGTAGATCCTTGTTATCGTCAGTTATAATACCCAGATTCTCCTCCTTGTGTGCAGGGATACCAGCTTTGTAAAGGATATCAATAGCTAAATCACGAATTATATCATGTCGAAACTTAATTCCAACATCCTTAGCACAGTGAAGCGCATGATCACCAAAAACATCCATAGGTTTACTGCAACAAGAGCATAACCCGCATTCTGTAAACAAAGGAATACCAAGACGATAACAGACAACATCCCTAAACTGACGGGGACCAAGACACTGGCCAAGTCCACTAATAGGAACAACCAAGAGATAGTCCTAAGCGTGCTTGATCTGATTACACTGCCATAATATTGCGTCTCTATCAGAAAGAGTAAACTGGACGGGGATTCGCTTCTTTACCGCATCGAAATAAGAAACTGCCAAGGAATGCATTGATGGGGGGGGGGGGGGGGCAGTGTCATCGACGCAATATGTAGAGGGCAAATCACATACTTGTATAAATTTCTGAAGAGCTGTTTTGTAAGCAACACCATTTTCCGATGGGAATAGACTGCCAAGTATCACCTTCCTCACATGAGCCGTCTGACTCTGAGAAGCAAGATAACAATAATTGCGTGTGTCTGCCATAGTGTAAATCCCAAGGATGCCATATTTGATAGGCAAAGTAGCTAATCTCTGTTGCAGAGGACCGAAACCAACTCCATCACCCGTAATCAGAAGCCTCAAATACTTGAGAAGATGATCATCAAAAAGGTCAGTGGCTTGCTGTAGAGCTGCAGGGTTGGTGGTGCGCATAGCGAAATATAATCTAGAAACACCAACATAGTTGCGAAGCAGCAAAGTCTCACTTTGAGGGTCCTTAAGCTTCTTGATAGATGCCATTAAATGGATAGTCTTGTTCACCCTACCCAAAACAATATCGCTCATGAAGTTCATATCCAAACTCGCAGGTCCCCCAACAGTTTAACCCCTTTGCTCGGCCTCCCAATATCTTTGGGGAAAACATCCTCCTCGAAGCTACGAGGATCAGGAGTAGGCCAGAAAACCTCTGTTTTCCTAATATTGAGATGCAAACCTCTATCCGGACCTTCAGACTCTATAATCCGCAACGCCTTGGAAACCTCCAAAGTGTCCCCAACCATAGTGTCGTCGTCAAGATACCATGCATGAAGATCAAGCTTGCACTGAGAAACAATAGACTTCACTAGAGGGTGAAGAGTCAAAGCAAACAGAAGGGGACCGAGAGGATCACCTTGTTGCACCCCTAGAGAGGAAGACAAAATATGCTGATCGTAGAAAAGTTTAGCAGGCCTGGCATAACAAAATTCAACCCAACAAGAAATACCTGGATAATGCATTCGGACCTCTTGGATGAGATGTGACCTACAAACCATATTGAAAGCATTCGAAAAATCAATAAGCAACATTGACTTCGAATCCAAATGTCCTTCCAACTCCAGCAACCCATTCACAGCGTGAATAATACCTTCACCCCCTACTAGCACCCCAACTCCAAACTGATGATCCCACAAATAAGAAGACACAGCCTTGCCAACTGAGGCAGCAGCCACCTTAGAGACCAACCGACGCCAAATAATACCTACCGCAATTGGCCGTAACCCTCCACCAGGTTTGAGTAGGGGCGTGAGGGGTGCACTAGCGATGAGTTCCCCCAAAACCATGGGACACTTGCCAGCCAACCAAAGGTTGACCACCCCCGTGATCGAAGCCAACAAATCATCCGCCACTGCCGTAGCCGCACCACTCAAGGCGTCAACCAAATGTTGTGCACGCAACCCATCCCGACCGCACGAAGTCCCTCTAGGGAAACTCTTGATAGCACCACGAATAGCCCGCGAATCCACCGAGACCGATTCACCACATATATATTCCTCTGGAATAGAGGGAGGTGTAGCTGTGGGGTGTTTCTCTTGTAGTTCCACTAATGTGGCCTCACTGCGAGGAGCAACACCGTCCGAGGAAAGAACCCGAATAGCAGCTGCATAATGACCAAGCTCTAGATTCTTCCGGAAAGCACTTAGGTTATACGCACCTACCTTCTTCTCAATGGAGCTATGGAAACTCGGCCGCTGCAGCAACTTGGTGACAATCTTAAAGCATCCTCCAGGCTCCCTCCAAATTATCAAAGCCTTCTGAATTGCCGCAACTTGCAATCGCTTGCGATTGCAAGACTTCTCATCTGCTGTAGGTATATAACGAGCCAGCATGCATATAGGGAAAAGAATGAGACGAATCCAGGCATAGATGTTAGACGGATTGCTTACCACGCTGTCTAAGCACAGCTTCAAAGTGCGGGAGAAACTCAACCGACACTTATGGGGAATGTTGTCTAAGACGGATTGCTTACTATTATTATGATTATTAATTTTTTTTTACTTAACCACTTTTAAATATATATAATTTTCAAACAAAAAATAAAAATAAAAATAAGTAATTGTTTAATATTTGTTTTTATTTTTATTTTTGACAAATTAAATGAAATGGTATCATAAAATAGTTTGAAAATAAAATATTGTTATATTATTATCTGTTTATACTTATTAGAATTGCTAATGTAAGCAAATGCTAAATTAGAATGAAAGAAAAATGAAAATAATGTGGGAGTTCTATCTCCAATAATCTTTCTTATTATGTTCTCTGTCTATATCCTTCAAAGTGGAAATTAATGGCTATTTATAGCCAACATAGTAGGTAAGACATTACTTGTACAATTTGGATACTTAAAGGAATAAGTAGTATTAGTTGTGGAGGTGGGAATTATCTAGATTTCTACTCAAGACTTCTTGGTTCAAGAATGGTGGGCTACCCACATGAATCATGTTTTCATAACACTCCCCCTTAGACCACCATTCAAAATCCGCAGATGTTGCCTCGTTAAAACCTTGCCTGGAAAAACCCAGAGGGATAAAAACCAGGACGAAGGGAAAAGAGTACAACACGTTGAACTGTGGATAGCAGTGGACTCGCATGCCTCATTAAAACCTTGACAAGGAAAACCCAGTGGGACAAAACCTTGACTAAGGAAAAAGAGTACAACGCGTTATAGTCCATAACTCCCCCTGAACAAAATTTCCGTCAATTTGTATGCTTGTATATATGGCGCATTCCAATTCCATAAACTAGCTTCCGAAAGATAGTTGTCGGTAATGACTTGGTGAATAGATCAGCATAATTTTCACAAGACTGTATCTTCTGGACCTCAATCTCTTTGTTCTTTTGGAGGTGGTGAGCATAAAATAACTTTGGCGAAATATGATTTATCCTATCACTTTTGATGTAGCCTTCTTTAATTTGCGCTATGCAAGCTGAGTTGTCTTCGCAAATTATTGTTGGCGTATAAGTAATGGACGGTAGGCCACAAGAACTTCTGATATGCTCGACTAATGATCGCAACCATACACATTCTCGACTTGCTTCATGTAGAGCAATTATTTCGGAGTGATTTGAGGAGGTAGCTGGCATGCTCTGTTTACAAGACCGCCATGAAAATGCTGTGCCGCCACTTGTAAAGACGTACCCTATTTGAGAAATCGCTTTGTGGGGGTCCGAAAGATAACCAGCATCTGTGTAACCCTTAATCTTCGAACATTTTCCTGAGTCTTTCGAGTAGAACAGTCCCATGTCTATAGTGCCACGCAGATAGCGTAAAATGTGTTTTACTCCAGCCCAATGTCTCTTGGTTGGCGCAGAACTATACCTGGCTAAGAGATTTACTGCAAAAGCAATGTCTGGTCTAGTGCACTGAGCTAAATATAATAACCCACCGATAGCACTCAAATATGGTATCTCTTGACCAAGGAGTGTTTCGCCTTCCTCTTTGGGGCGAAATGGATCTCTTTTGGGATCAAGAGTTCTCACAACCATTGGAGTGCTAAGTGGGTATGACTTGTCCATATTAAAGCGTTTGAGAAGTTTCTCTGTATATGCTAATTGATGGATAAGGATTCCTCCCTCATAATTCTCAAGTTGTAGACCAAGACAAAACTTTGTTTTACCGAGATCTTTCATCTCGAACTCCTTCTTTAAGCATTTTTGTGCTTTGGAGAGTTCATCAGGAGTTCCAATAAGATTGATGTCATCTACATATACAGCAATGATAGCAAACCCGATGTTTTCCTTTTTAATGAAAATACATGGACATATAGGATTGTTCACATATCCCTGTTTTAACAAATATTCACTCAGACGATTATACCACATTCGTCCAGATTGTTTCAAACCATACAAGGCTCGATTTAATTTTAGTGAATACATATGACATGGTTTATCTGCTGACAACTGAAAACCTTCAGGGATTTTCATATAGATATTTGTATCTAGTTTTCCATACAGATATGCAGTCACCACATCCATTAGATGCATGCCGAGTCCTTCATGGACTACCAGGTTAATCAAATATCTAAATGTAATTGCATCCATTACATGAGAATATGTTTCCTCATAGTCAATCCCTGGTTTCTGTGAGAAACCTTGTGCCACTAGTCTCGCTTTATAGCGAACGATTTCATTTTTCTCATTTCGCTTGCGCACAAACACCCATTTACAGCCAACCGGGCTCACATTATCTGGGGTTCGGAATGCAGTACCAAAAACATTGCGCTTAGCGAGAGAAATTAATCTGCTTGGATTGCCTTTTTCCATTTTGGCAAATCATCCCTTTGACGACATTCCTCTATAGAGTGTGGTTCAACACCATCATCATCCAAGGCAATATCAGTAGCTACTGTAAATGAAAATATGTCATCAACAATCATCGTACTTCGATCCCAAATTTCTCTATTGCATGCATAATTAATAGAGGCTTCCTCATTTTGAGGTTCCATTGTCTCCGCCGAGACATTCTTCTCGTCAGGCGATCTATTTTCATAAAATTTGGGTCCCTCTTCAATAGTATCCTCAAGAGCACTATTAGTCAATGATTGAGATTGGCTTTTCCTCTTTCGAGGAGCAGAATCCTTTGACCCAACTGGTCGTCCACGCTTACGGCGTACTTCAGATGACTTATTTGCTGCCACATCCACGGATTGCTCCATAGGAACATCAATGCGTGATGGAGCATTTTTAGCCGGCACATATACTTTCATTATTTTTGCTAAATCTGTAAATGCATCAGGCATTTGATTTGCAATATTTTGAAGATGTAAAATCTTCTGCACTTCAGTTTCACACTGACTTGTGCGTATATCAAGATATGACAATTCTGGTGTATACCAGGATAATTCACACCGTTTTTTAGGCGGTAGCTTTCCTCCCCCTAACGGTGGGAAGACTGTCTCATCAAAATGACAATTTGAAAATCTTGACGTAAAAACATCCCATGTTAATGGTTCAAGATATCGAATTATATATGGTGAGTCAAATCCGACATATATCCCAAGTCGACGTTGTGGGCCTAACTTGGTGCGTTGTGGTGGTGCAATAGGGACATAAACAGCACAACCAAAAACACGCAAATGAGATATGTCTGGTGGATGACCTAATACATGTTGTAAAGGAGAATACTGATTATTCGCACAAGGTCGATAACGTACCAGTGCAGCAGCGTGCAAAATAGCATGTCCCCAAGCTGAAACGGGGAGCTGAGTTTTCATAAGCATAGGTATGGCAATGAGTTGAAGATGCTTAATGAACGATTCTGCTAAACCGTTCTGTGTATGCACATGAGCAACATGGTGTTCAACCTCAATGCCTAATGACATGCAATATGCATCAAATTCCTTTGAAGAAAACTCTGTTGCACCATCAAGCCGAATGGACTTGATAGAATAATCAGTAAAATGAGCACGTAATTTTATAATTTGGGAAAGTAGTCGAGAAAATGCTAAATTACGTGTTGAAAGTAAACAAACATGTGACCATCTAGCAGAAGCATCAATCAGAACCATAAAGTACTGAAAGGGTCCACTGTAGGGATGTATAGGACCGCATATATCACCTTGTATTCTTTGTAAGAAAGCAGGTGATTCCAGAACTACTTTTGTTACGGACGATTTTGTAATTAGTTTTCCCAAAGAACAAGCAGTACAACCAAGTTCTTTGTTAAGCAAAAGTTTCTGCAAAGGATGCCCCTGATAGCTCTGAACAATTCTACTCATCATAGTAGAACCTGGGTGTCCAAGTCGGTTGTGCCACAACACAAATGTATTCGGGTCATAAAACTTTCGAATTGTGACCGAATAAGATTCAACTTTCCGAATCTTTGTATGGTACAACCCAGATGCGAGGGCTGGAAGCCTCTCAGCAATGTGTCTTCCATTAGGCGATGTAATATACAGATATTCCTTATCATTCTCATCAACCGTTTTAATGTGGTATCCATTTTTGCGTATATCTTTGAAACTCAACAGATTCCTATGGGATCCGGAGGAATATAACGCATCATTGATAGTGAATATGGTACTACATGGTAATGATACACAAGCTTTACCAGCACCTTCTACAAGGTTAGCTGAACCACTGATGGTAGTGATATTAGCCTTGAACCTTTTCAATGTTACAAAGTACTTAGTACTTCGAAATATTGAATTTGTCGTTCCACTATCAACGAGACAAAATTCACCATCGGGGTTGCTTTCAGCATCCATATCCTTCAATATACATAAAGAAGGTATAAGATAGTTGCACAAAATAATTTTTAGCAACACATGTATATTACATACACTCACACACATACAAGCCCAATAATTATTACAAACCAAAAATACCAAAAAAATAGGTAAGTACAAGATACATGTAACACATTAAAACAGAATATTATAACTTTTAATTTACACGAAATAGACCATCAGCAAACTGGTCAAAAGTAGTCTGGTATTTGTCGCCCTCCAAATCAAGTAGGTAGTTAGAAACCTCTAACTTTGGAGATTCAGTGGAAATATTGCGTTCTGCCAAATTTATCTCAACGTTTGCTTCTCTTTTGTTATGAGGCTTATAGAGATCAGCGCGACAGGATCTATGCCAATGGTCTTTAGAACCACAGCGATAGCAAATTTCGTCATTTTGCTTGGGGGGGTTCTCAGATTTCCTTTGAGAAGTGGAAGTAGATCCCTTCCCCTTGTATTGCTTCGCTTCCGTATTTTTGTTATACGGATGGTTGTTGGCATTTCTATGCCTATAGCCTCCGCGTTTACGCTTCTTTCCACGATAACCCTGCTTACCACGATCATGTCCATGTCTGTAGTATGATGTCCTATTTACTTCCGGCACCGGAGCAGAACCACACGGACGGGACTCGTGATTTTTAATTAACAATTCGTTATTCTGCTCAGCCACAAGAAGACAACATATAAGATCAGAATACCGTGTAAAACGGCGTTCCCGATATAACTGCTGGAGTACAATATGGGAAGCATGAAAAGTAATCAGCGTCTTATCTAGCTTGGATTCTTTTGATAACGGCTCACCGCACATCTCAAATTGAGCAGCGATCTTGTGTAATTCAGAATTATAAGCCGATACGGATTTAAAATCCCGAAATCTCAGATGAATCCATTGGTCACGAATTTTTGGCAGGGTGACCACCTTAAAATGGTCATATTTCCCTTTTATGGTACTCCATAACTTTTGAGGTTCTCTACAGTGTGCCACCTCATGTTTCAAGGTTGGGGAAAGGTGACGGCACAAGTAAGCTACACCCCTGGCACGTTCATCTGACGTACAATCTCCCCCAATGATCGTATGACCAAGTTTATTTGCTTCCAAATGCAATTCAGCATCGAGCGCCCATGAGAGATAGTTTTTTAGGAGTCCTCAAGTGGCATAAAATCCAGACTAACTAAATTTGCTGACATTATAAAAGAAATGTAACAGAAAAATCAAACCTGCAGATGTCCACTTCTTTAGTTTGATGAATTAGTTGGAAAAACCACGAACACGCCGAGCTAATTCGTGCTGATAACGTGTTATATTATTATCTGTTTATACTTATTAGAATTGCTAAGGTAAGCAAATGCTAAATTAGAATGAAAGAAAAATGAAAATAATGTGGGAGTTCTATCTCCAATAATCTTTCTTATTATGTTCTCTGTTAAAAAAAAATAAAAAAAAAATAAAAATAATGTGGGAGTTCTATCTCCAATAATCTTTCTTATTATGTTCTCTGTCTATATCCTTCAAAGTGGAAATTAATGGCTATTTATAGCCAACATAGTAGGTAAGACATTACTTGTACAATTTGGATACTTAAAGGAATAAGTAGTATTAGTTGTGGAGGTGGGAATTATCTAGATTTCTACTCAAGACTTCTTGGTTCAAGAATGGTGGGCTACCCACATGAATCATGTTTTCATAACAAATATAATAATATTTAAAAATAAAATATAAGAAAAAAAATTATATTTAAGGGTAATTTCTGTCATTTACAAAATGAAATAGAGACTAAAGGGATAAATCAAACATAAAATTTTGGTAGGACCAAAACTTATGCTTTTGTAGCTTTTAAAAGCTCCTCCTCCCCAGCTTTTAAAAATTGAGGAATTTGGGAAGTGCTTTGGGTAAAAAGCACTTTGATTTTTTTTACCAAATAACAATGTCAAAAATTATTAACATATATAAGTGTTGAAAGTGCTTTTGGAAAAATAAAAGCATTACCAAACGCAGGCTTAATGTAATGTCACCTCACACATCCGCGTCTATCAGGGACGGTAGTGGGGTGGCTTAGGGGTACTCCAGCCACCCCCAAATCTCAAAAACTCACTTAAAAGCCATTTTTTCATGTGTAGTTTTTGGGGGAAAAAAGATAGCCCCTAAGAATTTAATGTTTAGCCCATAGTGTTATTTTAGCCCACCTAAACTTAGAATTCAGCTTCCGTCGCTGGCGTCTATCGTAATATTTTCAATCTCCAAAACATTTGGAAATGAGAGGAGTCGGGAAAATTGATGAACTTCTTTAATTTTCAGCATTTTAATGAAAGTATATCATGGTTCAATCCACTGGGAACAATTCTCTATTAAACCACTGACATGCACCAAACAGATGTAACAACAACAACAAAAAACTAAAAAAAATTGTATTCAAGTCATCCCATACATAATTATTTGGAGTTGACTAACATAGTTACACAATTGTATATCTGGAATTGAATGGCGGAAATGTTGTTGGTGAGCTTAACGGTGTGGCTTTTAAGTGCATCTCTGCTGCTCATGAGTTTTGCAGGTTAGAGACGTTAGACCCATCGTTGGTCTCTACCATTAATACTTCATAAAATTAAGGACGAAATCCAAGTTCAAACTAACTAATAATTGTCTCAGACCACACCCATTTTTAAATCCGGTCCTTGTTTATTTTCTTTATTACACTTCCTTTTTTGAAAGAGAACAATAAACTCAACAAAGCATATAAAAATACAGTAAAAGTCGCCTTATACCAATTTATTAAAGTACAAGGCTCTAGAGTCTGCTGGTTTTAATTTGCTTTGTTACCTAGCCCTCCATTAATCTGGCCAGCTATATAATTGACATCTTCACAAACTTGTACTGTTTCCATGTGATCCAGATTCCAGACAGATGAACATTCATACGCGCTTGAAGTGTCATTCAAAAGAAGCTAATTACATGGGCTTCCAACTTTTGGTTTTGAGGGCTCACTGGATGATAAAATTGAGTCATCAAATGTCAATCAGCAAAATTCCTTACTCTCAATTAATTAGTGTTAATGATTAGATTAACTAAAATATATATGATGGGTAATTAAATTAGACTAATAGTTTGATTCATGGTTAGGTTTTAAAAATCAAAATCAAAGTGTCAATTTTTTTTTAAATTTTTTGTTTTGTAAATTTCTCGTATTAAGCACGGTTGAGAATCCCAAATTTCTCCAACCGTAACTACCATATACGGTTGGGAGTTCCAACTGTAAAAAAACTCAGGATCAAATACGGTTGGGAAAATATGGTTTATAACTATTTATGGTTGGCGTTTTTAGACCTGGAGAGATTGTGGTATACCCAGTTTTATGTGGACATAGTGCCCTTACGGAGGCTAAATATGGGTGAAGTTACAATACTACCCTTGACCTTTATAATTCTATTACCCTAATCAGTTTTTTTTATTTTCATTTCATCTTCCTTCTTCTCTTCTTCTTCTTCTCCCCTACCACCATACCGACCTCCCCCACCACCACCATCAAACCTCGACGATTAAATCGAGTGGATCGTCGATTCAAAAATTTCGTTTAATCTTCAAACATGGAACCACCACGGCGGAAGGGAACTCGTATGAAAGACACTAATAGAAAACCCAATGAATACAACCCTGGATTTGCAAAATTAGTTCAACAAAAAGAGAAGAAAAAAACGGTTGAAGAAGAAGAAATTGAACCCGCTCAAAACGAAGAAATAGTGCTATTAAGAAAGTAAGGGCCTACTTAAACTCACTCCAGTACTTCAATTTCATGTTTGCATGTCAAATTAGGTCAGAAAAATCGAATGTTTGAATTTGCAGTTATTTTCCCGGAAAGTTTTAGTTTCACGACCTTGCCGGCATTTCATATTTAGTGTTCCGCCGGGATGATCTTAGGTTGAATATCTTTCCGGCTGTTTAGTTTTTGTAACTGTTTTTACAAGGTCGGGAAGTTATTCAACGTATAAGCTTTCCGGCGTAATTTTTTTTAAAGTCGGGTCGGTTATAAACTTTAAACTTGCCGGCTGTATTTCTGTTTTTAGCGTCTCCTGATCCCTTGAATTATGAAAGTCGGAATGGTATGTAAATACTACCCCGCCGGCGTTATGTTAGTCGGTGTTGTTTTTATTATAGATGTTTCCGACTTTTGTAGTTGAAAACCCAGTCATAGTTGTTAAAAACCTGCAGGTTATTGGAATAAAACCTTGCCGACCATTGTTTAGACGACATGTTATTTAGATATCCACCCTTTCGACCTTGGTCCTCCGGATTGGTTGTATATGTTGACCCTGCCGACGTATAATTATTTTCTTAATTGTTCTTGTTCAGGTTGCAAAAGGCAAAGAAGAAAGCTCTTAGTCCTCATTCAATACCTCCTCGTGTTGGTGATAAAATCTTGACTTCAACACATCGAGGGGCATATGTTGTGCCGGGAACGCTCAAGATCCGTGTACCGAATGATTTCGAACCACCATCGGAACCCAGTGATTCAGACGAGACTCCAGATGAATACCAATCAATTCCATCTGGTAGAAAAGGTGATGATGATGATGATGATGTTGACGAAAGAACTCCGGCTGCTGGAGGAGGTAACATTGATGATGATGATGATGGTGATCAAGACATGCCACTTGTTGGAGGAGGTAATGATGATGATGATGATGGAAATGGAGATAAAGGTAAGCATATCCAAGATGAAATTATTGAAGAGGCAGAGGAACAAGGAGAAGAAGAAGAAGAAGAATAAGCAGTCGGGGAACAAACCCAAGTTGCAAGTACTAGTGCAACCGGAAAGAAGAAAAAGCTTATCACTAAACCAGTTAATTCTCACATGCCTCCCTCTCAATTGAAGGGTAAACTGAAACCAGGTGAAGCTCCAAAGGGGACCCCAGAAGATGGTGGGAATGTTCTTTTTGGATTCAAAGACTTATGGGCATGTGAAATCCAAAATACTATCGTAAGTAATCTAAATCCATCTTTGTTTTTTTATTTAAGTTTATCTATCTTAAATTTGCGTCAAGTGTTTCTATTTCTTTTCATTTTGTGTTTTTGGTATTTAGGATCATAAGCATGCCATCCGTCTCTTGAGGCACCAAGGTTCATGTTTAGTGACTAGAAACTAGGACCTTGACAAGGAATGTGACGAGGTGCAAGCGATTGTCAAAAACTCCGGGTTATGGCTTGCGGTGGAGAGTTCAAATGTTGAGTATGATAGAGTTACCGTATCTGCATTCTGTGAGAGGTTCTACGGAGAGACCGATACAATGTTATTCCCATTCGGTGATATGGAGATAACTCCTGATGATGCTCACCAAATTCTAGGCCTCGAGGTTGAGGGGAAAGCAATCAGTGAGGGCTTCGATAATGGCAACGAATGGGAGAATATCTTAAAATTGACCAAAACTTTGTTTGGTTGGAATCAGGTTGAGATAGAGTCTATGCTTGTGATGAAGGATGGTAATCTAATCAAGAATTTTAATCTGAAAAAGCTGAGGAATCTGGGACCAAGGAAATATATGATAAGGAAGGAAGGGTGGATTTTGTGCGAATCAAAACTTTCGCGTCAGCTTATCTGCTCTACCTCCTGGGAAAATGTATCTTTCCCGATAGTTCCGGAAGCTTGGTCGACGCTAGGTATATGCAACTATTGGATCCCTTAGATAAGATGCATAATTATTCTTGGGGTACTGCGGTGGTCGCCTTCTTGACCAATGAGTTGAGAAAGGCTTCAAGGGAACTAACGACGCAAGTTAACGGAAATATATGTCTCTTCCAGGTAATTTTATTGTGTAAATCATTTATATTTGCAAAGTGCTTGTAATGTTTGATTTTGACTAAACTTTGTGTTTGCATAGGTTTGGATATATGAACACTTCCCTAATTTGGTGAAAACCAACTCCTACATCAAAGTGAATGAAAAGCTTGTGATTGATAATCCAAGAGCACAAATATACAGTTTAAGGGTGCTCAGGAAAAGTATATGCCGCAGAAGCTTATCAACGTGTGAATCGCCTTGGACAAATTGACTGCGGATGAGGTAATATTTGATCATTATTGAGATGCTAGAAATCAAGGTTTAATCCAAAGGAGAGATGATGTTGCATTATACTACGGACCCTTGTTGTTCTCTCATGGATTTTCAATGTACGATCCACATCGGGTAATGCAAAAATTGGGTTATGCCCAAGAAGAACCCCATTTAGATGTTGAGCCATTATTTAAAGTGTTAAGAGAGGACTACATCACGTCCCAAAAAACTATTAACGTTTCTTACGCTCCACCGCCAGCTATAGAACATTGGAACATAAGACTTGGACGTAAAGTCGATACAAGTCTTTTGGACGAGGTGACCGAAGGTCAAGAAGCTCATGAGAGATACATGTCGTGGTACGTGGGTTGGGCTCGTCCTACTGTGATTAGGGAAATGACTACTGAACAATTGGATCGTAATAGGAAGATGGCATCGAATGACTCAACAACAATTCCTAAGTTGCTTGTAAGTATTTTGGAGTTGCTCTTACTATTTTAAGATTACATTATCGAATCATTCTATTAATTGTTTTTTATTTAATTGAAAATAGAAGGAGCATTTGAAGACCTTTGTGAAGCTGCTATGTTGCGCGAGAGAAAGAGGAAAGCCTTTGTCGATTGAAGAGCAAACCAAGCACATTCACTATGCTAGCAATCTTGACAATGAGGATGCCTATGAAATTTTCAAGCAAGCTGATGCTGAAGTAAGGAGGCAAGAAAAAGCCAGGAGGGAAGCACAAGCCAAGATGAATGCTGACAAAAAGAGGGCTCGTTCCCGTGGTGATGGTAGTGGTAGTGGTGGTGTTAGTGGTGGTGGCTATGATAATGCTAAACGGGGTCGTGGTCGTGGTGGTGGTGGTGAATGAATGTTTTCCTACTTTATTTCTTTATGTTGTGGTACACAAATGTTAAGGTTAACGGTTGGACAAATGTTTTTTTTAAGGTTTATGGGACATGTTTTCGTATTGTGGACAAAAAGTGTTGGATTTCTAGTTGTTGAATGAATGATTTGTTTATCTATGTAAATTTTCAATACTTACGCCGGCATGTGTTTTTTAAGTTACATTGTCGACTGCACAAGAGACGATAAGGTTTTGAACTGTCAGACTGCCGGCCCTGACAGCAGAAATTATTTGCATACCAGGGTCGACAAGGTAATCAGACCAATACCAAGCCGGTTGTTATTTAGCCGGCAGGGTATTATGTTATCGACCCTGCCGACCATGTGTTGCAGAAAATACCGTCTCCTGATGCCTAAAATCATCATAAGGTTGGCATGGTTATAAATTACGATCTTGCCGACAATATCATAGACGGCGCGTTGGTGACCAAATACCATTCCGACGGATAAACAAAAGAAAATCAACTTTTGATGCCTAAAATCATCATAACACCGGCATGGTTGTAGAATATGACCTTGCCAACTATATAATAGGCGGCATGCTATAGACCAAATACCTTTCCGGCTGTTACATAGAAGAAAATTAACTTATGCATAAAATCAGCATTAGATCAGTATGGTAACAAAATTTAGGCCCTGACGGCAAAAAGTAGTCGGCATACTTTGGAAACACAAACCTCGTCGGGGAATTCAAAATTCCAATTTTTGCAAGTACAATTGCATTGATTGACCTGTACTTAGGCACTATAACGGCCAAATTTGGGCAAAATCCTATAAATACACCACTTCTCTCTACAAAACAACACACAACTATTTTCATATACTCTCGAAAGCTCATACCATCATACACTCTATATAACTCACCCAATAGCTCTACAAACAACAATGGCATCATTTGACTTCGCGGAAGATTTGGCAATCACCAAAGCATGGTATGCGGAAAATCGACTTAGACGTCAATCCTCTGAAAGGGAGGATTCTACAACCTTATGGGCTAGGGTACACAACAAATTGATCCAAGAGCTTGGGAATCCTAATGCAATAAGTGTTCAAAAAATCCAAGCTAGCCACCTAGTCATCGAAAAAGCGATACTTTCTTTTTTGGCTCTCCAACCTCGGATTTTTAACACTCGCCCCTTCACCGTGTCCATTGCATAATTTGTAAGTAATTTTGTGGTTTTTTTACGTAACCCATGTTCTTTTATCTTCCAATGAAACACCACTAACAAATGTAAGTTTGTTTTTGTATTTTTGTAGCATGAAGTCGTGAAAGCGCGCTACTTGTAGGAAAAGGGGGAAGCATTCGCATTTGATGCAATCTATCACTTCTTGGCAGAAAGAATCCTTGAGGATAACCCGGACTACTTGGATGTTGTATCGCCTTCGGAGGAGGAAGATTGATGGATTTAGAAGTTTTTGTATAGTTTTTGTGGTAAACCTCTATGTAAACCCTCACGAGACTATAACTCGTCCACTAGGGTCGCCTAGGGGTTTAAAGGCTTGATGCACATGCTAAGTGCATTCATTTTTCCGTCGACATGGAGTTAGATTTTATGTTCAATCAATGTAGTAACCAAAATTTCATGAATAAAGTGAATTACATCTAACCATTTTATGTTTTCTGTTGAGTATAATTACATGCCGACAGGATTGGAAATCATTACCATGCCGACCATATGTCAGTCGTGAGTGTTAAAAATAATTTGCATGCCGATAATATTATAGACGGCATGGTAGGAAATATTTACATGTCGATCGTTAGATTGATGTCCCAAGATAGTCGGCATATTATTCATTGAAAGACCATTCCGGCCTACAAATGGTCGGTGTTTACTGCATCCAAGGACCATGCCGGCTACACTTGTCCGGCACCTTATTCAAATGTATACCTTGCCGACCTTTCACATTTTCTAAACCATATTTTTTGATCGAAATCGAACTCATAAGACGGATTAAAGGTTTAATCTACTGAATTCATAATTTAAAATTTTTAATCTAAACTCAATTAATTAACCTAATCAGAATTTTTATTGTTAATTAAACAAGGGCATATTAGCCATTTAGAAAATACACGGTTAAGGGGTGGCTTCTTTTTACTTCTAAATGACCCTATTTTGTCTTATTTGGTATACTCCAATTAATTTGGGTATACCCCAATCTTGCCAGGTTTTTTGAAGCAAAATATTTTCTGAAAAAAATAATTTACGATTAGGAGTTTATATTTTTCGTAAACAGAATATACGATTGGGAGTTTATATTTTCCCGGCCGTACCATTTTTTTACGGTTGAGAAATATGAGTTTTCCCAACCGTATGTCGTTCTGAAACTAATCAAAATCCCTTGATTTAAGGGAAATTCCATGAAACTAGAGAGTTTGGCGAAATTAGGGAACTCCCATAAGGAGAGACAAAATAAAATAAGGAATGGGAGTGTGGGACCAGCAAAGGCCAAGGCATGGCCGGCCGGCCATGGGCGTGGGTCCCAAGACACTCTCCCTAATTTTATGTAATTTTCACGATTTTAGGGAATTTTACATAAAATCAAAGGGATTTGTTAAAAACCAAGATATTTTGTTGAAATCAGGGAGTTTTCATAAAATCATGAAACAAAACACCAAATAATAACAAAACAAGGGGCGTGTGGGACCGACTAGGGTATGGTCGGCCGGCTAGATCCCGGTCCCACAAGTTTTCTTAATATTTTCTATGATTTTAGAGAAAATACATGAAATTAGGTAATTTTAGGGAAAATTCATGAAATCAAAGAATTTTGATAATTTAAGAGAAATAACAAAATAATAGGAACATGAGGTGTGGGACCGGCCGGCGGTCCCATGTCACCTTTCCCTAATTTTATTATTTTTGATAAAATCATGTGATTTAGATAAAAATACATGGAATTAGGTAATTTTCATGATTTTACAGAAAATTCATAAGAAACCAAGGAATTTTCATAACTTGAGAGAAATAATAAAATAATGAGGACGTGAGGTGTGGGATCTGCCACGGCCAGGGTATGACCAGCCGGCCGGCATTCCCATGTCACCTTTCCCTAATTTTATTATTTTTTGATAAAATCATGTGATTTAGATAAAAATACATGAAATTAGGTAATTTTCACGATTTTAGAGAAAATTCATAAGAAACCAAGGAATTTTCATAACTTGAGAGAAATAATAAAATAATGAGGACGTGAGGTATGGGACGGGCCAGGGCCATGGTATGACCGGCCGGCCGGCGGTCCCATGTCTCCTTTCCCTAATTTTATTATTTTTGATAAAATCATGTGATTTAGGTAATTTCTTTGAAATAAAGAAAATTGCTTCAACGAGAGGATTTTCATGAGATCAGGAAAATAGCAAAAATATGATGAAATATAAAATTGGGCATGGGACTGGTCACGGCGTGACTGGCCGGCTGGTGAACCCAGTCCCCTGACGCTTTTGCTAATATTTTTTTTAATTATTTTTCCTTCCTATTTTGCATAGGTTCCTCGTTCGTTCATATTTTGTGAAATGCTCGTTCGTGCATTTAAAATGCTGGTATGTGCATTATCTGCTAATTACACTTGCACCATTTTTTTCAGGGCTTATTCGATACTCAGATGCCTGTTTCTTCAGATATTTATCACTAACCCGTGGCATTCTGCTGGGAAGAACCACGAATTGAAGTGACAAAATATAACAGAGAATCGCAAAATATTGCTGGATATTTAGACGATTAAATATGGCTCGTAGAATATTGTTGGATATTCAGACGATGGTTCGTAGAATATTGCTGGATATTCAGACGATGGTTCGTAGAATATTGCTGGATATTCAGACGACTTCAGATAATTAATCGGTGGCTCAATACTAGAAGGGCTTCATGCCTAGGAGTATTAATTATCTGAGGGTTTGAGCAATATGAACTTGTTGGAGTGTCATATTCCTTCTGCATAGTCGGGGAAAACCGGTCGCATCCCGAAGACGTTGTCGCACAATCTTTCGATTCTATACAGTATGAGATATGCCGTGATCTCAGCTGGGAAACTGCACATCTGCATATTCTCTGAAAGACTTTCTCCATCAGAGGGTTATGATATGTGTCGTGGTCTCGCTGGGAGACTGCACATCTACATCTTCTCTGAGAGACTTTCTCCATCAGAGGGTTATGAGATGTGCCGTGGTCTCAGTTGGGAGACTGCACATATGCATCTTATCTGAGAGACTTTCTCCATCAGAGGTGGCATGAGCTTTCATGCATAATGACATGAGTCTCGTTACTCATTCGATTGCCGGATCCGGAGTAATTACTGAAATTGCTCAGTATCCATGAGATGTGTCGTGACTACACATCTTCATGTACTCTGAGAGACAACCTTCTCGGTCAAATATTTGTGGCATGAGCTTTCATGCTTTGATCGAGAGGCATGATCCTCCATACTCATCCGATTGCCGAATCTGGAGTATGGTTTTACAATTGTATCCTTTGTCAAAAATCCACCATCTACAAGTTGTTATTCACAAACTATTTTTCGTCAGAGTGATTTCCAAAATGATTGAAACATAACATGACTTCCGTCACTAGGAAAAGATGAACTTGGCTAAAGCGAAATCTTTACCAACACCCATTTCGAGAAATAGATAAGCGAGATATACTTAGCTCGAAATGTCACATGTGCATATCTTTAGTCTATATAGTAAAACGAATTTTGTCTCAAGATAGGAGATATAATAGATAGACGTTTGAGTGATAGATAAGTTCAAGTCTCCACATACCTTTTAGTCGATGAAGATCCACTGGTTCCTTGAGTAGTCCTTCATCTTGTATAATGATCGCCATGGAGTTCTTGAGCACAACTACACTTTCTATCCTAGTCCGAGACCTTAGCTATAGTAGACTAGAAATCAAGACTTTATAGTTTTGATCACTAAGATTGACAAACATGCTTGAGATAGCAATGCATGCGAGTTTGACCGAGCAGTGATCTAACACGTTTATACAGATAGCATTTCTGTCCATAAAGTCAGATTGCTACAAACACAGACTTATGAGGTCATAGTGTGTTTGCCTGCTCTGATACCAATTGAAAAAGCGGGGGTTTAATATTTAGTTCGTCAATCTGTATGGACTAACTCCATTATAATTCCAAGAGAATCAACTAGACAGTCAGACTCAATCAAGGAAATATATGCAAGAGTTATACTTCTGTTTCTCAATACAATCATCAAATCAAACAAATAGGAATCCATGAACCTGATTATTATGAGAAACAACTTGAACGATACCAAAGACCAATGTTCAAGTGTCAATCAATTTCAATCAACAACCAAAGGTTGGATTTACCAATTGATTAAACTACGCACAACCTTGGATATTTCAATAATATAAACAAATATAATGCGGAAAGAAATAACACAGACACCAGAATTTTTGTTAACGAGGAAACCGTAAATGCAGAAAACCCTCGGGACCAAGTCCAGATTTGAATACCACATTGTATTAAGACACTGCAGACACTAGCCTACTACAAGTTAGCTTCATACTAGAATGTAGTTGATCCCTAACCAAGTTTCACACCAATTAAGCTATAGTCGCGTTCCTTACGCCTATGAATCCGAGAAGGACTTTACGCACTTGATTCCCTTAGCTAATCTCACCCACAACTAAGAGTTGCTACGGCCCAAAGTCGAATACTTTTTAAACAAATCTGTCTCTCACGGAAAAGTCTATTCTGATAGATAAATATGTCTCCCACCGAAATACCTACGAAGTTTTGTTCCGTCTTTTGATAAATCAAGGTGAATAGGAACCAATTGATAATCCGATCTTATATTCCCGAAGAACAACCTAGAAATATCAATTACCTTACAATAACTTAACTATATGGTAGTAGAAAAAGTTTTTATGGAATCACAAATAATGAGACAAAGAGCTTTGTGATTACTTTTTATATGTTACCTATCAAAGATAAATCTAGAGCCAATCTTAGAGAAGATAGTACTCAATACGATAGAACAAGTAAGATCAGAACACGCAACTACAGAGAAAATAGTTGGGTATGGCTTCAGAATCTCAATGAAGTTTTTAAGTCGTTAACCTATAATGGTTTTAGGAAAAACCTAGGTTAAAGGAGAATCGACTCTAGTCGCAACTAGTATCACACAGGAGGTGTGCGGATTAGGTTTTCCAGTTACTAAAGTTCTCCCTTATATATATAGTCTTCAAATCAGGGTTTGATAGCTTTGAAACAAAGAAATCAATATTCACCATTAGATGAAAACCTGATTTAAGATTCAAGCTAAGTTTGCCGAAAACCAAAGCAATATCTCTCCACTGTTAGATGGTCTTAGCTTGTTACACACAAATGAAATATACCTTTATTTAGATATAGATAACTCGTACCTAAACGTGTATATTGACTTGGCTCAATAATTGTTAACCGAAGTTAGCCACATGAACACGTTTGTATTAACCACATTTATCTAACACTTCTATATCAAATGATAATCAAATGAATCTAATTATGTTACTCATGGAGTTGTTCAATTGTTTATATTCTCATGGAAGTATACAAGACATAGTTGAAACAAAATCGGATTTATTTCATGAGAATCAATCCATGAACATTTAGCTACGGTTTGCAAAGATTGCATTCCTTAATTTATAAATATTTTTTCATGAGTATGGAATCATACTTAACCGATTTTAGAACTTAAACCAACTCATTTTGCAAACGGGTACACAAACTTAAGTTCCATACTTTGGTCTTGTCCGACAGTTCGTAAACCGGTAAGCATACTGTCATTCCGGACCTAACTGAGGTAAAACCATCTGCATAATAGTATGCGTACTTGGTTCCCGGACTTTAACAGTTAAAACTGTTCGCATACTGGTATGCAAACTTGGTTCTTGAACCTGAATCATACTACAACTGTTTGCATACTGATATGCATACTGTGCGATATACAGAAAATGGTTAATTGTTCGAAACTCCCATTTCAATCATTGACACATCCTTAGAAGACGACAATAACTGTCTCACATAAAGTATTAGCTTATAAGTAATTTTCAAGTGATCGAATGATCAATACGAAACATTCCGAGTCTACATCAAATGACTATCACACACAGATCATATAAGATACTACAAGGTGATTTTCACATGATTGTGTTTTGACTTTTTATTTAGTTTCCAACAAATAAATTGTTTCCAACTAAACTCGCCAAGAATAATGATGAACGTAGCTAAATCAAAAATCTTTCCAACACATATTTCGAGAAAGATATAAGCGAGTTAAACTCAGCTCGAAATATCAAATGTGTATAATGTAAAAGTCTATATAGATATACAACTTAGTATCGATAGGAGATAGAATAGAATAGACTTCTGAGTGATAGATAAGTTTTAGTCTCCTCCAAGCTCTCCTCGGTAGATCTTCGTCTTCAATCGATGAACGTCGTGAAGTCTAAAGCTCAATTACACATTTTATCCTAACCCGAGACATAGCTATAAGTAGACTAAAAATAAAGTATATAGTTTTGATCAACTAAACTTGACAAACAAGCTTGAGATAACAACGCTTGCGATTTTGACCGAGCAGTGCTCTAACAACAGTGACGCCCATAATTATCTGAAATTATGAAAAATGTCGACATAACTCATTATGCATCCTAATTTTCCATGGGTATAATTGGCAACCATACTAGGATATAACACATCTAAAAATCCGCTCCTTGGAATTTAACAAATTTTATATCATTGGAAATATTTTAGAGAGATATACACAACGAGTACAAACAATAATATCAAAATTTTGTTTTTCACGAAAAAAACAGAGGTAATTATCATTTTAAGCAAAAAATTCAAAAATTGACTACATGTTCATCATGCAGCCTCCAAAAAAGATGCATAACACGTTATGCAACTATATTTTTGTTCATGCATCTATTATTTTGGTTATGCATCCACTAAAACGTTGTATATGCTTGATTCCAGCAAAAACGCAGACGCATAAAGAAATATGCAACCATTTTCTCGACTGCATAACAAGTTATGTAGCAATTGTTTTGGTTGATTTTGGTGCGTACAGAGAAAATTGATGCATAATGCATCATGCAACCATATTTATGGATGCATGTCAAGTTATGCATACATTTTCTCGATGCATAAAAGATTATGCAACAATTTTCAATTTCTCGACTAATGAAGAAGATGTCGGATCAAATGCATAACAAGTTATGCAATCATAAAAACATGATCTTATTCCACTTCATTTTCTTCTCATTGAACTCCTTTTGGCCATAACAACATCCATCTTCCCAAATCCAGAACACCACATATACATCCATACACCCACTAGGACCATTACCTTTCTCCAATTTCGCATTGATATCATAATTATTTTCACAACCATAAATCCTAAAATTGTATCATTCATTCTCAAATCATCATTATAACAGCATCAAACTCGATATGTTCATCATCCCAGCTCAAATGAGCTTCATTATTATCCATTATAAATTCTAAATCTCAAACAAACTCTTATTCCTATTCTACTTGATTGAAACAACTTCAAACCCTATCTCCATCTCAGACCCATATTTTCAATCATAATACCTAATTCAAAAAAAAACCATTCACACGTTTCTCGAAAATAACAACAGCAAGATCCCGATTCATCTCAGAACATCACCTCAAACTCTAACTTTCGATTTCAATCATCTATTGTTTCCAATATGCCTGTGATTATATTGTCTATCAATATTATTCATCGGAAGTCACAGTCGTGAGGAAGAAGAAAATGAATTAAAGAAGAAGTTCAGCGCGTGAAGAATAAGAAGAAAAAAAACGAAAAAACCTAATTTTATAAAGTATGGTTTTGGGAGAAATTTTCTCACCGAAATTGGGGCGCGCGAGAAGTTTTCCGCCCATGAGATTCACGGTGTAAAAAAATCTGAGAAATGGGTTTAGTAGTAGTTTTCACTATTATAATCTAATGGAAGGGCATCCCATGAGTGAGTAGATATTAAGAAAAAAAAGGAAAATCACCGCCGAATCATTTTACACCAAAAAGAGTCCAACAAAATAGTGGCCATTTGAAAAAGCGGGGGTCTAACAACCTCACCAAATATTTCGATTAGCAATCTGTATGGACAACTCCGAGTTGTTTTCTAGAGAATCAACTAGACTTAATCAATAGAAAATACTCAAGGAGTTATTATCTCAATCTCTCAATTTCATTTACTCAAGAAAATGTGATTCGCTAGTCTAATCAAAAAGAGAAAACTTGGATGGTACCAAAGACCAATATCCAAGTATCAATCAATTTAAATAAACAACCAATAAAGTCGGATATTCTAATTGATTGAACAACGCACAACCTGTATTATTCCAATTATATAACAAAATATAATACGGAAAAGAAATAACACAGACACCAGAATTTTGTTAACGAGGAAACTGCAAATGCATAAAAACCTCGGGACCTAATCCAAATTAAACATACACTGTATTAAGCCGCTACAGACACTAGCCTACTCCAAATTAACTTCGGTCTGGACAGTAGTTGAACCCCAATCAATGTCACACTGATCCAAGTTACAGTTATGCTCCTACACCTCTGATCCCAGCAGGATACTGCGCACTTGATTCCCTTAGCTGATCTCACCCACAACCAAGAGTTTCTACGACCCAAAGTCGAAGACTTTAGCAAACAAATTTGTCTCACACAGAAAAGTCTACAAGATAGATAAATTCGTCTCCCACGAATAAACCTACGAGTTTTGTTCCGTCTTTTGATAAATCAAGGTGAAAATGAACCAATCAATAAAACCAAACTTATATTCCTGAATAACAACTCAGTTTTATCAATCACCTCACAATAGTCTTAATCGACGCAACAAAAAAAGATATTGTGGAATCACAAACGATGAGACGAAGATGTTTGTGATTACTTTTATATCTTGCATATCGGATATAGAAATCTTAAGACAATTATTACAATTGTACTCGTACGATAGAAACATCAAGATTAGATCACACAACTACAAGAAAAGTAGTATCGGTTTGGCTCCACAATTCCAATGAAGTCTTTAAGTCGTTAACCTGGTTTTAGAAGAAGAAAACCAAAGGTTAAAGGAGAATCGACTCTAGCTTAGCAAACTAGTATCACACAGAATGTGTGGGTATTAGTTTTCCTAGTAGCTAAAGTTCTCCCTTATATAGTATTTCAAATCAGGGTTTGCAATCAATGTTAGCTTAGTAACAAAGCATTCAATATTCACCGTTAGATGAAAACCTGATTAAATACAAGCTAATATCTCTTAACCATTTGATCGAAAACCTAGCTTTCCATACACACATGTACTTGATGATTTTGGGTTTGTGTAACCGTACCCAAACGTATACAATATCAGTCAACCAAATGGTTAGCCAAATGATAAATTTCATATCAACCATATTCTTCTTCACCATAACTAGTCCAAATGACTCAAATGAACTAGTTAGAGAGTTGTTCAATTGCTATGAGATCTTATGCACTACACAAGACACAGTTGAAGCAAAAATGATGTGATTCACTCGAATCAATTCATGAACTATAAATCCACGGTTTGCAATAGCATTCCTTAGATAATTTAGATAAGTTCGCGAACATCATTTTTAGACATAACCACTCAAGTTCGTGGTCTGGGTTCGCGGACTCAAGTAACCGGATGGAGTTCACAAACTCCATATGAAATTCTCGGGTTCGAGAACTTTCGTCAGTTTGCGGACTGAAATTGAGCTACAACTCCAGCATAAATTCTCGGGTTCGAGAACTACGCACGTTCGCGGACTGGATTGGCTGCTCAAATTCCGGTTTTCACTTGATCAACAAAGTTCGCAAACTTCGGTTCAAGTGCTAAGGACTTATACATATATGTGTTACCACAACAATGTTTATATCCCCCAGTAGTTATATTGTTTAAACTCTCATTTCAATCATTGAAACATTCTCAGAGGACGACATATAGTTGTTATTCACAAACTATTTTTCGTCAGAGCAATTTTCAAAGTGATTGAAACATAACATGACTTTCGTCACTAGGCAAAGATGAACTTGGCTAAAGCAAAAGCTTTACCAATACACATTTTGAGAGATAGCTAAGCGAGATATACTTAGCTCGAAATGTCACATTGTATATTCTTAGTCTATATAATAAAACGACTTTTGTCTCAAGATAGGAGATAGAGTAGATAGACTTTTGAGTGATAGATAAGTTCAAGTCTCCACATACCTTTTAGTCGATGAAGATCCACTGGTTCCTTGAGTAGTCCTTCGTCTTGTATGATGATTGTCATGGGGTTCTTGAGCTCAACTACACTTTCTATCCTAGTCCGAGACCTTAGCAATAGTAGACTAGAAATCAAGACTTTATAGTTTTGATCACTAACATTGAAAAACATGCTTGAGATAGCAACGCATGCGAGTTCGACCGATCAATGCTCTAACAATCTCCCCCTTTGTCATTTTTAGTAGCAAAACTATTAATACATATGGAATACAAAAATATATAAATAAACTTTGTAGCTCCTATTCCACATGTCTAATCTTCAACAATACTCGAAATCTTTGTCACTTCCAAGTAGTCCAATGATCCCAAAGGTTGTAAGTTTAGCATCATCATTGTTGAAAATCCGTAGCTATAACAATGGGAAAAGCATCGGTTCTCAATCATTTGTATACAATGTCATAGTATTATTACACAACGTCAAAGTCCAATTGTATCAAAACTTCAACAACAATACTATGGTGATACTTCACTCCCCTTAGTCAATACTCCATCTCACATGAAAACCACTCTCCCTTACATAATGATCCGAAAACCATATGTATTTGTAGTGTGAACTACATATTAATTCTCCCCCTTTTTGACAATAAAATTGGCAAAGGTACAAGAACGGGATCCGAATGAAATTTTCCGTAAGAGACATTACATGACCAAAGGTAAATGTGTATCATCTTATTTAGATGTAATTATAAAGCCAAAGCTAAATGCATTCATCAAGGAGTTTATAAAGACGCAAGATAACCCCTCTAGTATTCCACAGCCGCACTCCCCACAAAGATTTGGAAATTAAGCACAAGTTTAAAAGAACTCTCCCCCATAATATTTCATCCCCTAAGGAACAACAAGAGCGACCTTAATTTCAAAAGAAAAGATGGATTTCTTTAGACTCAACAAATTACATATAAGTATGAATTTGGAATCTAACAAGAAATATTCAATCAAATTAACCAAAGCGAACAAAGATTAATTTGACTAAATATGCTCAACACAAGTAAACTTATGGAAACTTAATAAACCAATTAGATTAATCACAAGAAAACTCGCAAATAATCTAATTGTCATACTCAACCAAACTAATTACAAGAGTAATCAATTTAATTGGCCACACCCGACATAAGAAAATCTATGGAACAATGACTAAGTTAATCAAAATAATCATCCTAGTCAAAAGAGATGCTCAACATAAGAATTTTATGGAGTGCTAACTAAATAACCATACTAGATGATTGATTTAGTTCATTTGGGCTCAACATAAGAGATTATGGAACCCCGACTAAGATTATAATAAGACATGACAACCTTAACCGTACATGTACTCAACATTAGAAAACATATGGAATACAAACTAAATAATCACACAAGTTGATTAATTTAGCTCTTAATGCTCAACATATAGGATCTCATGGAACAACCAACCATGCCAATAAGGAATCGACTTAGTCGTATCGTTCTCAACGTAAGATACACAATGGAGCCTCACAGTAATATACAAAAGATAGATCAGGGAAGCTCAATTACCGCGGAATTCACAAGGATTCATTCTATGTTTCCATCACCATTTTCACAATGACACACAATAGACATAATCCTTGAATCACAAAAGATTTTAACCTATCTTACATCAATAATTGACAATATAGGCTTAACTTTTGTGTTTGTCAAAAGTCTATTCATCCTTTTATCAATATTTGCATATCAATTTACGAACGACTTTACTTTTGACAAAATATGGGACAATCAAGTTCACGGACGTAAACACACATATCCCATCAAAATATAGCAATATATAAAACCATAAAGATTAATACTGCAACCATCATCTTCCAAACAAATTTAGAATTTAAACCAATAAATCTAAAAACAAGAAGATGAAAAAACATTGGATATAGCTATGTGTAATCCCAATAATGGCTATTCCAAAACACTAGTTATTCTTCTAAACAAAAAAGAAACAATATAAGATTTACTAGGCAAAAACATTTCACTTACTTTGTATACTCTTCTCATATTCTCTGTATTCTTCAAGCTCATCTTCGATCAGATCAATTCTAGATTCTAGATTATCCATCTTTTCTTCAAGTCTCTTGGAAGAAGTTTCTAGTGCACTTTTCAGGGCACGAACTTGCTCCAAGACTAGATTCATAGCAAGGAGAGCTTATCAAAATGAGAACAGAGATGTTCCTATCTAGGGAGGAATCATGAGAATCAAGATTCACACCATTATCTGAAGAATTAAATCGTATCTTCTTTGATGGAAAGAGAACAGTCCAAACATCACTTTCTTTGCTAGAAAGGCTTGAGGAGGACATGATAAAAGAGATAGATGAAATGTTTAATTGGGAAAACTTTGTTTTAAAGGAAACTGAGAAGATAAATTTCCAAACTAACATTTGACCAAAACCCTAACAGAATTTTGATTAACCTCAGAAAAAGACCATAAAAACTGGAAAAAAAAATGTTTCATCACAACCCTCTCAAAGATTATAATTTCTTTGTCTAAGTGGAATAGACAAAGAAATCCTTAATACAGTGTTATAAACCGTACATATACCAATTCCTATCAGATATGGGTAACTTCTTTTGAGGTGATGAGGTTATAGTCTGTTTCTGTCTTGTTTTTAAGAAATATGAGTGGACATCATCCTTTCTCATTTTTATCATAGGTTTGAACAACTTGATTGTTGATTTTTGCAAGCTATGCACTCTTTTACAAAGGCAGAGGATTTTGTATGAGATTTCTTTTTCTTCTTCTGCAACCAACGTTTTGTAGAAGAGAGTTTTTTCTGTTTCTGAGTGCCCCAAACTTTCACATGGTCCTGATAATCACAAGTAGAGTCTACAAGATTAGGGACGTCCTTGTAATTATCTGTGTCATCCCTATTGTCTGAGTGACTTCAAAAGGGTTTAATCTCAGGAGAATTTTGCTGAAAACTTTTTAACGAAAAAATCGAAAAGTTTTGAGAATTATGATTGCAAGTTATCTTCACTTTTAACTTTGGCAGTTCACTTTCCAGATTTTCAATCCTTTTAGATACGAATTCCTTATCTAGTTGTAAGACTTTTAGGGATGTATAATTGTTTATCATGGAATGATCATGACTGTTAGGATGACATTCATGATTATCAACAAACAGATTGAGTGAACCTTCATGGATATCATCCTCAGGACAATAGTCAAGAGTGGCCATCCAAGCTTTAGTTAACTCATTCACTTCCTTCTTTGGATGTTCAGAAGTATCATGAACACTTATATAGCACTTGAAACAAGGATTATTAGCATAACTTTTTTGAACCTTTGTATTGAATGAATTCCTTTTCTTTTGAGACTTTCTTTTATTTTTCTAAGAGATTTCTTAAGTTGTTGAATTAACAGTGACAAAACTGAATTAAAGCAATTCTCATCCCTTTTGTCAATCAATTTGGGACGTCGATAGTTACGATTACAAGCAACAACATGGTTGCTAGATAGACGTCGTTTCTCTCTTTGTTCCAGTTCGGAATCAAAAATTTTAAACTTTCCTGCTAGAGAATTTCTAGAAAGAGTATCAAGGTTATTTCCCTCAACGATGGCATGCTTCTTAGCATCGTATCTAGATGGTAGTGATCTGAGAATTTTCAACACAATGTCCTTTTCAGGAATAGTCTTACCCAATGCAAAAGATGCATTAACAATTTCAGACACATTGTGATTAAACTCATCAAATGTTTCTTCATCTGCCATACGAAGGTTTTCCCAATCGGAACTAAGGTTTTGAAGCCTAGCTTCCTTTTCACTGGTGTTTTCTTCAAATACAGTTGCTAAGATATCCCAAGATTCTTGCGACTTAGTGCAATTAGACACTTGGTGCTGAAGATTTTGGGTAATGGCATGTATGATTGCATTCAAACCGTCGGAGTTTTTCTTTGCATCAAGAATCTCTGCAGGAGTGTATTCAGCAATATTCTTTGGAACATTTACACCTCTAACTGCTTCAATGGGAGCCTCATAGTCATTAACAACATATACCCATGATTGGAAATCACGTGCTTGAAGAAACACGAGCATAGCAATTTTCCACCATTAGTAATTAGATCCATCGAAGATTGGTGGTACGTTTATAGACATAACACCTCTGTCCATAGAGTCAGATCGCTTACAAAAACAGACTTATGAGGTCTTGAACGTGTTTTCCTTCTCTGATACCAATTGAAAAAGCGAGGGTCTAACAACCTCACCCAATATTTCGATTAGCAATCTGTATGGACAACTCCGAGTTATTTTCTAGAGAATCAACTAATCTCAATCAATAGAAAATACTCAAGGAGTTATTATCTTAATCTCTCAATTTGATTTACTCAAGCAAATGTGATTCGCTAGTATAATCAAAGAGAGATAACTTGGATGGTACCAAAGACCAATATCCAAGTATCAATCAATTAAAATCAACAACCAATAAGGTTAGATATTCTAATTGATTGAACAACACACAACTTGTATTATTTCAATTATATAACAAGATATAATGCGGAAAAAAAATAACACAGATACCAGAATTTTGTTAACGAGGAAACCGCAAATGCAGAAAAATCCAGGGACCTAGTCCAGATTAAACATACACTGTATTAAACCGCTACAGACACTAGCCTACTCCAAATTAACTTCAGTCTGGACTGTAGTTGAACCCCAATCAATCTCACACTGATCAAAGGTACAGTTATACTCATACTCCTATGATACCAGCAGGATACTGCGCACTTGATTCCCTTAGCTGATCTCACCCACAACTAAGAATTGCTACTACCCAAATTCGAAGACTTTAGCAAACAAATCTTTCTCACACAGAAAAGTCTACATGATAGATAAATTCGTCTCCTACGAATAAACTTATGAGTTTTGTTCCGTCTTTTGATAAATCAAGGTGAACAGGAACCAATCAATAAAACCAGACTTATATTCCCGAAGAACAGCTCAATTTTATCAATCACCTCACAATAGTCTTAATCGACGCAACAAAAAAAGATATTGTGGAATCACAAACGATGAGACGAAGATGTTTGTGATTACTTTTATATCTTGCCTATCGGAGATAGAAATCTCAAGCCAATTATTACAAGTGTACTCGTACGATAGAAAAAACAAGATCAGATCACACAACTACAAAAATAGTAGTATCGGTTGGCTTCACAATCCCAATGAAGTCTTTAAGTCGTTAACCTTATTTTAGAAGAAGGAAACCAAAGGTTAAAAAAGAATCAACTCTAGCTTAGAAAACTTGTATCACACAGAATGTGTGGGGATTAGGTTTCCCAATTGCTAGAGTTCTCCCTTATATAGGCTTTCAAATCAGGGTTTGCAATCAGTGTTAGCTTAGTAACAAAGCATTCAATATTCACCATTATATGAAAACCTAATTAGATATAGCTAATATCTCTCAACCGTTAGATAGAAAACTTAGCTTGCCATACACACATGTACTTGACGATTTTGGGTTTGTGTAACCGTAACCAAACGTGTACAATAGTTGGTTCAATATTAGTCAACCAAATGGTTAGCCAAATGATAACTTTCATATCAACCATATTCTTCTTCACCATAACTAGTCCAAATGACTCAAATGAACTAGTTAGAGAGTTGTTCAATTGCTATGAGATCTTATGTACTACACAAGATACAATTGAAGCAAAAACGATGTGATTCATTCGAATCAATTCATGAACTATAAAGTCATGGTTTGCAATAGCATTCCTTAGATAATTTAGATAAGTTCATGAACATCATTTTTAGACATAACCACTCAAGTTCGCGTAATAGGTTCGCGGACTCCTGGAACCGGTTGGAGTTCACGAATTCTAGCAAAAATTCTCGGGTTTGATAACTTCCGTCAGTTCATAGACTGAGTTCGCGGACTGAAACCGAGCAACAACTCCAGCAGAAATTCTCGGGTTCGAGAACTATGCACGTTTGCAGACTGGATTGGCTGCTCAAGTTTCAGTTTTCACTTGATCAACAAAGTTCGCAAACTTCGGTTCAAGTGCTAAGGACTTATACATATATGTGTTACCACAATAATGTTTATATCCCCCAGTGGTTATATTGTCTAAACTCTCATTTCAATCATTGAAACATTCTCAGAGGACGTCATATAGTTGTTATTCACAAACTATTTTTCGTCAGAGCAATTTCCAAAGTGATTGAAACATAACATGACTTTCGTCTCTAGGCAAAGATGAACTTGGCTAAAGCAAAAGCTTTACCAACACACGTTTCGACAAATAGATAAGCGAGATATACTCAGCTTGAAATGTCACATGTGTATATTCTTAGTCTATATAGTAAAACGACTTTTGTCTCAAGATAGGATATAGAGTTGATAGACTTTTGAGTGATAGATAAGTTCAAGTCTCCACATACCTTTTAGTCGATGAAGATCCGCCAGTTCCTTGAGTAGTCCTTCATCTTGTATGATGATTTCCATGGAGTTCTTGAGCTCAACTACACTTTATATCCTAGTCCGAGACATTAGCTATAGTAGACTAAAAATCAAGACTTTATAGTTTTGATCACTAACATTGACAAACATGCTTGAGATAGCAACGCATGCGAGTTTGACCGAGCAATGGTCTAACACCATTGTTTTCCCATGTAACTCCTACTTGTTAAATAAACATTTTCTGATGAGTACTTTCATTAGTTACCTTATGAATGAAGCCTATTATAGGGGCTCCAAGCTTTTAGTTTTGAGGGCTCCTATGGATTCAAACGTCCTAAATGTGGATGACGGGACCTAGACCATAACAAAAAAAAAAAAAAAAAACCTTTGATTAGTTTTATTGTTACCTTATTATCCTTATACAACTAACATAAATCTAATTAAAAGCCAAAACTAAACCTAAACCTAAACCCAAAACAAATCAGCGTCACATCTTTCCTCTTCTTCTTCTTCTCCGTCGTCTTTTTTTTTTGTATTGCTTTTCAACGACAATTGATCTTCAATTCTATGCCAGTAATTACTTCGATTAGGTAGAAATCGAAAATCCTACTTTTTATTGTTGTTTTTTATTGCACATATAGGATAGATTTGATCAAATTAAATATCAAAACTTGTTTTCAAAATCCAACTACATCTTTAACCAATAATAAAAATTAGTTACTCATGGCATAGGAGTTCATAACAAGAAGAAAGAAAACCTATCATGTTTCTAAACCCTAGAACAAAAGTAGAAGCCTCCCTAATGGAGATATATCCTCGGTTAAAGAAAGATTTTTCTATTTATATGCCTCTCCCAAAGGATACTCAAAAAGTAGGTTAAGTCTTCTCAAAACCCGTCTCAAATTCATCCACCAAGCCCATGTGTGAGAAATATGTCTCTGAAAATTTTGGGTCCAAAACTGGACGCCGAAATTGCTGACGTCATCGCCGGAATCCAGTCATTGTCGCGAATTTGTCACAGGAAAATTACTTGCCACGAGATGTCTGAAAACCATCACCAAGCAAATATGTACTTCAGCAACTTATCTCTCCTTCTCTGCAGTTCAAACATTCACAAAAAACCATCTAACCTAACTTCCTATTTCTCGCTTAAAACTACCCAAAGCGTGTATGTAGCTCATATATCCGGCCGCCAACTCTTTCATTCGACTCATACCCCTTCACGATTCATGAAACATTATGATTTCCACTTTCGGTTCCAAAAACTACCACGGGACTAGTACCATCATTTGCACTAATTGATCACTTTTCACATTGTCTCTCAGTTAGCTCGGTTCGCACTCTATCACTTCCGCAACTCTTGCAATATTGCACAACATCATCACTTGTTCTTCTCAAAGTCGCCTCAACACCCTAGCGACTACCATCAACACGACAACTTCGGGCCGCAACTCTTCTAACAAACCTACATTGCACTTGTTGTTCGCAATCGCATACAACCCCATCTGTAGTTTCACTCGTTCGCACACGCCTCCACCAATTCAATTTCATCCCCTTCATTACGCAATATCTTCTTTCGTTGTCCAACTCCAACACATGAAGCATCTTCTTGTTCTTCACAGCATAAGCGAACCTGAATACCAGCAATCCCATTTCATTCATTTTCTCGGTTTCAATTCTTTGTTGTTTCACCTGCACTTTGAGTGGCAGCACGATTCCCTGCACTTCTGACTCAAATTGAGCTCCAATCAACACCTAAGTAGATCGCCATTTAAACCAATAATGTAGCAAGGCTTTCATCCATATGCAACACGGCTAGCCTTCTTTCCTCGTATACAACTATACAGACCCACCAACACACTTCAATACCAGTTCTCAGCCGCTTCACTCTTTCATGACCTGTAGTCTCACATACACAACCAATACCATTTTGACGTGCATCTTCATTACCACCCATTTGGTTACACCAAGTTGCATTGGTGAGCGTCGTTTACTCAACAAAATAAAAAGATATTTCCCACTAATTAAATATAATATAGCGGTAGTAAGGATCGTTCCCACGAAGAGTAATACAATTGATATGTTATCTAAATCGCAAAAATATAAAATAAGGATAATAAGAAAAAGATATTGAAGAAATCCTTGTGATTACTAGTTAACTCAACATTGTATCCGTTTATCTCTTGTTAGACTCAATTATCACCAACCATGGAAGCGGTACGCTTAGCAATCCCAAAAACTCTTATATCACCTGGGATAGAAGCGCTCAACTACTGGATTCTATTCAAAGAACCACCTTGACATGAAAGCGCTCGACTACAAGATGTAATTCCTAACGCATTAAGATTTGTGAATTTAGGTTTGATCCCAGTAGTTAAACTCGATGACGCTCGGTCCACTTAATGGTGTTGTCTTTACTCGCAATTTCTCCGAGAATCCTCCCGTAAGGTCTTGCGATTTCTACTTGTGTAGGAGATGAGAGACAATTCGCGGGTCGACTCAACTCTCTACTAGCATTAGAATGATTAATAAACTAATTTGTTTGTGCACCCAAACCAATCTAAGAACCAATCATAAACCTTCGATGGTAAAAATAATCCACGATGAATCAATTTAAAACTTGAAACAAACTTGCAAAATAATTGAGCTTCACATTAGAACTTTGAATTCATCCTTACAATATAAAAAGAATAGAAAAGAGATAGTTCTCCCCTAAGGGGAGAAAGCGATGAAAAGAATATATCTCAAATTGTATCTAGGCTTCTCTATATATAGAGTTTTGTAACCTCTTCTTTAAAAAAACTAGAAAACCTAGCAAAAATAGGATAGTGCACCTCCTTAATATCCCGTGCATAACACCCTGTGCGAAAGTCACCGCCAAGCCTGAAAGAGCCGCACCCTTAATTTGGTCGTGTAACATGTTTTGGCTCAATAGACTATTGGGCCCGCACTTGATACAGCCCATTTGTAGCTTAGCTGTAATACATCACATCTCAGCATGCATAGCCCACTAAAGCAAAGCTCAATGAATCCTTCCCCCATCATCAGTCCAGCTAACATCCAACGGTTAAGTTAACAACGATCATCACCCTTCTCCATCACTCAAACTCGATATGCCTCCTTTGTTAGCTTCAAACCAACCTCAGTAACCTATTCTTCGTCAAACTCTTTCCATCGATCACAGGCATACTCGTTCTCTAACATCACCATCACATCCATTAATGGCAACAACCCCTTTCGAGCTAAGCTCATTATACTCTCGACCGTTCTCTATTACTTCCCGACAGCATTGCCATGAACATCACCATCGAACTCCCAACAGTCAGTGACAGTGAATACATCTCCCTTTTCTTGCTCTACGAAATGCAGCTACTATAATTAACTCCATATCACTACCTTCATGCATTGCAACAGCACCAACTCACGAACATCATCTTTCCTTCGTAACTCGTCGATACCAACAACACCCATTACCACAACTCATCCTTCGTCTGCTCAAGTTTCATCCTAAATCTAGCAACAATATCCGTGAAGTCCTTTTCCCACTGACTGCAGCTCCTACGATCTCTGCCTAAGCACACCAAACCAACTCGAGTATCCAAAACTGCATTCAAACCCGAGTTCTCTATCTCCACCATTCATCTTCTCTGTATCCACAACTCAACCTTCGACTCATCGTGCATTAATAAATCCACAACAAACTCCAGTCACAGCCAACGATAGCTGTTATGGCAACATCCATTTTCTCGTCACTGCCATCGCCAGTAATGCTGGCAACAACACTGCCAACGTTCAAACCTTCTTTACTGCCAAACTTTGCCCGTAGCTCCATCGAGACAACAACCACAGTAGTTTTTCTCGGTCCCTGTTAATGAAGCAGCCCTCATCGTCCACCAAGATCTCACCACTGTCAACACCAACTATCATCAGTACCATGCCCTTCTCGTTACTGAGCTCCGTGGAAACAGATTTCAGTACAAACCCATAGCTCTGCCAAACTCGATCGACTGCGATGATCTCTTTAGACTGACATGAACCATTTTGTTATTGCCATCGACTACCAGCAGCACCTCCATCTTAACACAGCAAGGACCAAGACTCCATTCTCTCCATCGCAATCATCTATCACTGCCAACGACTATCAATGGCATCACCTATACATTTCTTCCACCAGCACACATATGTACTACCCTTAATGTGAACTCCATTTAGAGTTTATACTTTATTCCAGCAAATGTATGTGAACCATTAATCCCAGGTTGGACTCGGTACCTCCAACCCATTAAGTTCATTAGCAGTTTTTTTTGAAAATATGCCAACGCGACACCTGTAATAGTTTTCATGCAATGATAATTTGCCTCTCTTTGGAAAATTGACGATTCTTGTTCTTTTCGAATAAGTTCCAAAATTCCCATAAAATATAAAAGAAAGCTAATAACACATTTTTACCACGAAAACTAGCTAATAAAACATAACTAATCAATACTTAGAGAGGTGTTTTTAGACACCTATCATGCATCTCCATGTCATGCCCCCTTTCATATATTCTAACCCTCGCAATCGCATGTAATACCATTGTCACCGAATTTGTTCAACGCAACAACCCATTCTCCAGAATGTCGCCACCGTTCCATCTTCTTGCAATTGACTTCATCCATTTCTTGTGCACCACCTAAAGCATCAAAACTCGTCACATAATAACCGGTTTCCTAAAACTTCGTTTGTTCCATCACCGATTCATGCTCAAGCCATAAACTCTCATTCTATATCCATTGAAAATCCCATGGCAAACCCCATCATAGCATCAATCGTAATTCGCTTTATTCTAGCTACAATAGCTCGATCAAATCACTACGAGAACCCATAGAACACTTGAGAAAGTAAGTAGGTTGTATCCTAAATTCTGAGAAAATACTCGTTCATGCCTTTACACAAACACCATGTGTGTAGTTTGTTGTTGATTGAGAGATACACTCCATGGCGATTTCTTAGACATCTCCATATCCTTGTTGCAATCATACACACAAACCCATATTCTCAATGCCTCTCTAAACACTCAAATAAGCTTGAATCTCCTACATTAATACTTCCAATCAATCGATCGCAAATTTGTTTCTTCTCTGATTTCCTAAAAGAGAACAGTAGCCTAAAAATATGAACCCGATCATCTCGCTTCTCTTAACCGCCAGTGAAGAATCTTCAATTATCGAACAAACCCTAATTTACATTCCCTCGCAAGTGACAACACCAATCGAAAACAATACCCATCTTCAATTTCTTCTCGATTTAATCAACAACAACTTCAATTTCAACTTTGCTAATCTATGTTCTTGATCTCCTCGAACTCGCCCTCTCCATGAAAAGCCACGACCATTTTCTCGGTGAATTCCTTCTCTCAATTTCCAAACACACAAAACCTTAACTCTTCTCTGTAATTTCCCTATTTTTCCCGAATTTCTTAATACCTCTGCCATGCCTTCCTCGAGACAATGAAGGTGGGATAATAAAAGAGAGAATAATTTCTCCGATTTTTTAGGTCATGTGTAGGAAATGAAGGGGATATAGCCACCCATATAAAGTATATAAGGGATACCCAACTCATACATGGATTGTGATTCATAACCAACTGACTAATTCCTTTCTCAACTCAATTTGTCAGTTGCTCAAAACCGACAATTCATGCTTCACATTCTTCGTGTGCTTTAGCCCGTTCCAAGTATAACTCGCCTATGAATTAGCCTCTTTTTTTCTTTACGCTCCAAATGGATATTTTCTTCTTCTTTTGCTCATAATGACTTCAAAATACCTATAACACTCAAAAGCACACATAAGATACAAAATTTTCATGAAAACTCGCAAAGAAAGCATAAACAATAGATATAAATCTAGGTGTTTATCACACCTATCACCATACCGAAGTTAATTTGGAGTAGGTTAGTGTCTGTAGCGGCTTAATACAGTGTATGTTTAATATGGACTATGTCCCGGTTTTTTTACGCATTTGTGGTTTCCTCGTTAACAAAATTCGGGTGTATACGTGTTATTTCTTTTCCACATTATACTTTTATATAATTGAAATAATACGGAGTTGTGCGTTGTTCAATCAATTAGAATATCGACCTTATTGGTTGTTGATTTAAATTGAATGACACTTGGATATTGGTATTTGGTACCATTCTCTTGATTAGACTGCTTAATCATATTTGCTTGAGTAAATCAAATTGAGAGATTGAGATATCTTTTTGAGATATTTTCTTTTGATTGAGTCTTGTTGATTCTCTAGAAAACGATTCTGGAGTTATCCATGGAAATATTTTGTGAGGTTGTTAGACCCCCACTTTTTAGTTATTGACATATTGATAATCCAAAGATTTGCAATGAATAACAATACCAATAATCCTACTTTCCCTTTCGATTCTAACACTTTAAACGAATGTAAAAGCATTGTTTCCTAGACGAAATCTTCTCCCACACCCATACATAATCACAATAACATTCATACGATTATGTCGATATCTTATAAATGAAGTTCAAAAGATAGACATTATATTTCGTATTGTAATTCCTTAATACTATGTCTAACTTGAGTATAATCATTCATGACTTCACGCTTATGTTTTCAATATGCACGACTTGAAAGATAGGTTAGGAATGAAAGCAGATTCAAGTCAAATATTACTAACCTCAAGTGGAAGGATGATGTTGTCATTGTAGTTCTTTACTTCTTCACATTCTTGAAGTCTTCACGCAATACTTGTAAGTCTCATATCCTAGTAACTTTCTAGCTAACCTATACGAGAAGTTGACTCTAGTAAATAATCAAGAGACTCTTTAAATGAGTTTTGATTCACTAAAGTTTGACAATAAACTTAACATACCAATGCTTGGTGTGTTCAACCGAGCGGCGCTCTAACAAGAGGGATAAACGTAATTCACCAATGACAAAAAACAAAGAGGAAGAAAAAAATAGAAAAGAGCAAGACTATTAAAGGTAAATTTAGGGGAAATGCTCATGATGGTACCTAAAACCATCAGGGAACTCTTGAATTTGTGAAGAGGAATGCATTAAGCCTTGGTACCAGATATTGGAGAGTTTAAAGGAGTTTCTTGAGGGGAAATTGATAGACGGGGCCTCTTAACTCGATTATATGAGGAAAATAAAGGAAAATGTTGAGAATTTGCATTTTGGATGGGAAAAAAGGTATGCAAGGGTTGAGAGGAAAAAGAGAGAGATAAGATAGTGATGATGATCACATCTGGAAAAAGAGACGCAGCAAAACTGAGAGTGATTTTGAGGAGTCAAATGGTGGTTACGAGTACTTTGTAGAGAGAGACTCGAATCATTTGAGGACGATTCTATGCAGAGATACAAAAAAAGATAGAGGAGTTTGTTAGAGCATTGCTCGGTCAAAATTACAAGTGTTGCTATCTCAGTCTTGTTGTCTAATTTAGTTGTCAAAACTATATCTCGATTTCTACTCTACGATTAATTAAGTCTCGGAATAGGATAGAAATGTAGTTGAGAAATAGTGGATCACGACAATTTTCATTGCGTTCTACCATTTGAAGGCGAATATCAACCGAAGCTTTTGGAAAACTTCATTAACTAAAGGTAAGTGAAGACTAAACCACCTATATCTCTAGTTATATTCACTTTCAATCATTCGAGACGATGTCGCAAAACTAATTAGACTATTATGCATAGATGTGGAATTTAGTCGAGAACTAATTATCTAGTTAATAAACTTTATCGAAATATAATGACTAAGCTTAATAAACATTTATTCATGCTTGATGAATTTTGGTTAAGGACAATTTATTTTTGGAATTAAAATCATGATACAAGTTTATCATTCGAAATGGATCGGAACAATGATACGTGTCGTTGATGTTTTCGGAGATCGAATCCATTTAGAGAGAAATATAGAACTACTATAGATTTGGATCAAGGCAATGGTATCAGTCTTACAACTGGGATAATTATTATAAGTATGAAACCATATTACATGTACTCGTTTCGTGCGTAGTAGAGTAGCTATATATATATATATATATCAACGACATATTCGTGTACACATATTCTTATGTATATCATATGAAAATCTGTTTTGACTCGTTAACATGATCAGTATGCATGCTCGTGATGTAAACCATTTTTGAACTATGGTTTTGGAACCAAGATTAGTTTCCAAACCGGTACACAAACTAAAGCAGTTATGTGTTCCCGAACTTCGGATGTGTTTCCAAACGGTACACAAACCAATTTAGTTTTTTGAACTCCCAAAAGGTGATAGTCTTAAGGTTTCCAACCGTGGTATATAAACTTAAAGTTCATTAACCCGAACTCGATTTGGTTAAATGTTTACAAACCGCTACACGTACGTGATTGAACCGACTCATGATAAGCAATGGTATTTGTACCTTGTATACCTACTAACCATGTCGATTATATTTTCAAGTCGTTTAAATTATTTTTATGAGATAATTAACATTTGATTAATTCTATAAAAACACTAGACTTATTTGATCACATGTTTACAAAGGAGGAAATCTCAAAGTATTGCAAGATCAAATGTTAGAATAGAAAGAGAAGGACAAAATTCACCGATAATCAATAATGAAAATGATATGCAAGAACAAGCGCAGAATCAAGGTGATAGAAATCAAGAAAATCGTTTCATTTTAATACCAAACCGCGAACAAAATATGGAAAATTTACGAATAAGACCAAATCATAAAGAAAACAATCAGAATCGAGAGGAAGAACAGCAACTTATGGAAGAAACTGAGAGACAACAAGCAATACATCAAAACAATCACGAGAATAGAGTAAGAAGACATGAAGAAGTTCGTAAAAAACAAAATGTTGAGTATGAAAGAATTAAGAGAAGAATTGTAAATCAACAAACAGAAGTGGAAAGGAATGAACCAAATTCTCGAATCAGAGTACAAGTAAATCAAGAAGAAATAAGTCACAGAAGAAGGAGAAATGAAGAAGAAGAAATTACTGATATTCGCATGAGAAGAATGAGAAGAATAAAAAGGGAAGAACAAGAATTCCAAGATGCTTTACAACTGAACAATTATGATAATTTAGAAAGAATATATTTGCAGAATTATGCAAATGAAAACATTAATGAAGAATATGATAGAATGCGAAGGATCGCAAGGGAGGAAGCGCAAGAACGTAGAAGAAGAGAAGCTGCATTAAAAAGACCAATGGATGAGAATTCTGAGGAAAATGCACGAATCTTTCGAGAATTGGAAGAAATGAGAGGGATGATAAACAATAGAAGAGGAGGAGATAGGAGGCAATTAGATGAAGAAATAGAAGAAGCTGCGAGGACTCCATTTGCTAGAGAAGTACAGTTGGGAGGAATTCCACCAAAATGTAATTTGCCCACACTTACCAGTATTTTTGATGGGACTTCATGTGCTATTCAGCACATTAAAGCATACATAAGATGCATGTTACAATGGGAGAATCATGATGCTGTGTTATGCAAGTACTTCGCATCAAGTTTAACAGGGGAAGCTCTAAAGTGGTTCGAAGGACTCCCTAAGAACACTATTACATCATTCAATCATTTGCAAGCAGTTTTCCCTGGAGCATATATCACAAATCACTCTTCATGGCTTGGTATTGAAGATGTATTTGGTTTAAAACAAAGAGTGGGTGAAAGTATGAAGCATTTGGTAAGACGATGGAAGACTATGTGCAGTGATATGGCAGGGCGTGTAGATGAGAGATACTTGATTCTGTCCTTCATAAATTCGATGTTCGCAACTGAACAATTATATGTTCAAATCTTCAGAAGAAATAATTCCATAATGATGACAGAATTACGAGAATTGCAAGAAGAATACATTACACTAGAAGAAAAGCAAAACAATATGGAGTCATATCCAGTAACAAACACTAGCAATCAAGAGGAGGAGCAAATTTACTTCCCAAAATAATAAATGTAGTAGCAGGTACTTCTGCAAACATCCTCACAAACTTCTTCACAAATTTCAGAAGAGAAGAAAATCAATGATAGCCAGCCAAAGATGGTAGCAATGGGAAGTAGAGATCAAGAAGAATATGATAGAGAGAAGAATTTCTATAATCGGATAGGAAATAACCAAATTCCAAGATTAGATCAACAACAAGAAAATTATGGTGGACAAAGGCAAAATTATTTTGGACAAGGAAACCAGAGACAAAATTATAACAACGGTCAAGGAGGTCAAAGAATGGTAAGGGAAGAGATAAAATTGCCACCTTTGAATACAAGTATAGAAAAGATATGGCAAGCAATTATCCTGGTAGAGAATGTACCAACTCCATGGAATATGGGAAAGGAACCACCAATGGGTCCAAGAAGTCATGAATTTTGTTCATATCATCATTTTCATGGACATTCTACAAATAATTGCCATAATATCAAGAGGATAATCTTGCGAATGATTGATCAAGGAAAACTAAGTCAATTTTTACTTAAGCAGACACAGTCGCAACAATTACCACAGGCTCCAGCCATAACTCGCAGGGAGAACACGACAAAAGAAAAGGGAGAAGAAATCCTACATATAGAAGTGGGGTCAAAAGCAAGGAATGTTTTCTGTAATTCCATCGTTCATTCATATAAAACCATAGAGGATTTTCATGATAATGTGTTAAGTAGGGTATATGCGAGGGATGGTGAAGGAAAGGAAGTAATGAACATCGCAAAGATTTCACGACTTGAAGATTGGCAGAAACGTGAAATTTCTTTTGAAGCCAATTGAAATTCCAGAAGGTTGTGAAGTGCATGATAATCCATTGGTGGTAAGACTGGAAATCTACATGAATATGGAGGAGAACGAAGATGATATGGAGGAAGAGTCAATTGGTCTTAATAGGATTTTGATTGATACGGGAAGTTCTGTCAATATCCTCTTCTATTCTGCTTACAAAACTATGGGGGGAAAAGATGCAGATTTAATACCTTCTACTTACAGAATTTATGGTTTTAATGGAACTTCCAACAAGCCCAAAGGATAAGTGAGCATGTGAATTCCATTAAGTGGAATGCGAACTGAAATTCTGTTTTGTGTTGTTGATGTTGAATCACCATATAATGCTTTGATAGGAAGGCCATGGCTTCACGGAATTCTAGGCGTAGCTTCCATCCTACATCAGTGCATAAAGTTCCCTCATATGAAGGGTATTGGAATTATCAAGGGTGATTGGGCTGAGGGAAAGAAATGTTACGATACATAAGTAGAAGTTTGCGAAGGAAAAACTGCTGAGAAGGAAAATTGGAGAAAAAGAGCAAAGGTTGTGAAAAGAAGTGAAAATTTAATGGCAGAGGATTAAGGAAAAAGAGAATAAAGTTACGATGATAATCATACAAGAAATTTACGATGATAATAAGAGATTGTGATTTGCGAGGAAAAAAGAAGGTTATCAGTATGTTTGCTCGTGAAAATGAGGTATGTGGCAAAACAAAAATTTTATTTCGTGATAAAATTTTACGAATATTGTTTGCTCGCAGGAAATTGGGAAAAAGTTACAAATTTTCAGAATTTATATTCCGATTAAAATTTCATTAATTTGCGAATAAAAGACCGCAATCTGTGATCAGCCTCCAAAAAAGAAAGAGTAGAAAATTTTATACATGCAAACCTTTGTGGCGTACACCCTAGTTCGCGAAGCTATAATTCGTAAGAGGCAAAGTCCTAAAGTACGTCATTTAAGTGGGTACCTATAACGTGGCTAAGGGTAACCGGAACACCACCAAGGGCCCTTAGTACATGGTAAAAATTTTGGGGTACAACCCAATAATGGGGTACCTATCCGGGTTAGACACCTTGGATTCTCACCTAATCTAACGACATTACGTAATATAAAATGCGGTGTAAGAGGATTTAGGCTGGGCGACTAAGGCATACTGTCTTTCCCAAGAAGTGCAGAAAACGATCAAGGCGCCGAGGTACACGGTTGAGTCAAGAGTGCCGGGTGAGGTTGAACCACATCTGCCATTTTTGACAAGTCTTGGAAAATGATGCACTTGGCCCAAAGATACACCATAGGGTGCAACCTCGTAACTATAAGCCCTATAGAAAAAAAGGATAAGAGGTTGCGATCAAAAGCTGGTTGTTGGCAGAACCGGATGGGAAGAGCTAACCTTGTATGGTCGATGTACGCTTCCTTGAAGGGGAAATCAGGGGGAAGATAAAGGGCAGCACCCTCCATTAGGGAGCTGATAAGTGATATAAGACGCAAATGTCACGAGGCTTCTTGTTTGCGAAAACATAAAGGCTTGTCATATTTGTGCAACAAATGAAGTTCTGCGAGCCTTCTAAAAAAAAAAAAAAGGGGGGGGGGGAGAAAGAAAGAAAGAAAAGAATAAAGAACTCGTAGAACATAATAAAGTTAAGATGAGATCAATGGGTCGATACATGAAAGTGTAGAGACGTCCTGCGATTTCATCGCAAGACGGCAATGTCATGGGGCTTTATGTTCGCAAGAATATTTAGGCATGTCACATTGTCGCAACAATTCCTGAAGAGGCTAAAATACTATACAAAAAAGTTAAGATGAGATCAATGGGTTTTTGCATGAAAGTGTAAGAACGTCCTGCGATTTCATCGCAAGACGATAATGTCACGAGGTTGTATGTTCGCAAGAATGTTCAGACTTGTCATATTATCGAAAATAATTAATACAAAAGAGGTGGAAAAATAAGACCTTTACTTAGGAAGGCATGATAAGACCACAGAAGTTAATGAAATTTATTGCATCAATATCACTAAAGAAATTATACAAGAATATACATTATGAAGATCTGAAAAGAAGACAACTTCGTCAATATCATTGAAGAAATTTTACAAGAATATACATCAAGAAATTTTGAAGAGAAGACAGCTCTGTCAATATCATTGAAGAATTTTTACAAGAAGATAACATCATTGAAGAATTTTAATGAAGACTTAACAAAAGATGCGATTTTAATAACAATCAAATACAGATAAGTTCATATTCGTAAAAATTTACGAGAATTACATACTTCTTATACTTCTCCATATATTGAATACTTCCCCAAAAAGTTGAATACTTCTTATAATTCTTCAAGAATATCTCATATTTATTATACTTCTTCAACGGATATTTAATTTTGCGAAGGTTAAGTACTTATTATACTTCTTCATACAATGAGTAATAATTTTTATACTTCTTCATATATTGGGCAATTCTTCATAAATTGAATACTACTAATACTTCTTATACTTCTTATACTTCTTAAGGGTATTTCATATTTTGTATACTTCATACTTTCTATACTTCAAGGGGAGATTTATTATTTACTTCGAAACATTCCGTAAAAAGCAAAAGGCTTATATTTCTTATACTTCGAAGGGAGGATTTTTTATTCATAATCACAATAAGAAGAAAATTCGTAAGATAAATTCAGAAGGATATTCTAATACTTCCAGAGATAGTTGATCATTTGAAGAGAAATAATAAGGGGAAAGGGAATACTAAGCTAAGTCTTTAAGATATATTATTTCTCTCCATTTGATCAAGTTATGCGAATAAGGGAAATAAACATCAAAGAAAGATTAATTCAAATTAATCTTTGAAAAATAAATTGTTGGATTGATTAAAAGCATAATCAAGAAGAAAGTGTTGTATTGAAGAGTTACAGAACAGATATACAAAAGAAAAAAGAATGAAGTTATTCTTCAGGCGATCTGTTCCCATCAAAATGATCTTCTTCTTCAACTTCACTATCATCTTCAACTTCACTTTCAGAAATTTCCAGATATGGAGTATCTTCAGGAATTTCTTCAGAAAGGAGCGTATGGTACTTCTTGAGAGAAATTTCATTATCTTCGCAAATCTTGCGAGTCATCTTAGCTCGAAAACGCTTGACATATAAACTATGGTTATGCTGGGAAATTAGAAGCTGAGATCTCAAGTCAGAAATTTTCTTATTACGATTAGCAAGGAGAGTTTCCAGATCATTATTTATCTTCGCAAGATTTTCTGCAGCAAGGAAAGAAATTAAGGAATTGGTTAGCAAATTACGAAGGAAAAGTAACCAAAATAATTACCATCGCAAAGAATTTACCTTCTAGTTGCTTCTTATCATTACGAAGAGAAGAATTTTCAAGCTTTAATTGATTATTCTCCTCAAGAAGAGAAGAATTATCAATTGCGATGCTCGCAGATTGTGAATTATGTTCGTGACGGGATATTAATTCTGCATTATCAATATTTAAATCTTCTACTTTCTGACGGAGACTTGAATTTTCAACCTCTAACTTCGCACAACGATTCAAAGTTTTCTTCTCTCGCAATAGAATGACGTCTTTCCCAATCAGAAGCAGCTGCACAACTAACTCTTCCAACCTAAACAAGAAAAAAGGGGTTAGAAATCAATAAAATAAGGAAATAAACAAGGAATAGAGAAGAAACTTACCATGCTGCCTAAAGCATATAATGAATCAGGGGAGACGAATCTTGAAATTCCTTTGAGGGAGTTATTATCAATAACAGTAGGAACTTTACAAGCCTTTGCAATAAGTTTGCGAGCATTCGCTGTAGGAGAATTTCCTAATCCACGAGAAGAATGGAGGAAAGCCTCAGAGATGCTAACCATTGCTGAGGCAAAAGTTTATGGGATACTATAATTTTCATTCCCACCTTCATCAACATCATCATCATCTCCTTTGTCAGAAAGGGTATCAGAATTAGAACTAAAGTCCTTCTCAGGAAATTTATCATCTTCATCACCAAGATCTTCCTCAATGTCCTTATTATAAGAAATTACATTGGAATGGGATTTGGTTGGGAATATCTTCTTTTTCCTTCTTTCGTAAACAATATCTTGAAGTTTTCTTTTTCCTTTGCGAAGAGCATCATCTTGACTATCATAAGCTTGAGAGACCTTCGCAGAACGAAGAGTTTGTTGCCTCGCAGTAAGCCTTTTAGAAGAAGTAGAACTTTTATTTTCACTCGCAGCAATCTCAGGAAGAAGTGGAACCTGTAAATTCAAATAAGGATAAGAAACAGAGGCAACAATATATTGTTTAGAAAAATACAAGAGTGTTTCTTACCTCATTTGAAATTAAAGGGTAACAAAAAGATAAGGAAGTGGAAATACATACATTTCTAAAAACCCAAGGTTGATAATAGCGGTTACGAAGATTCGCAGGAAGTTCTACTATCCCAGTAATATAAGAACCTGATAACATTAAAGGGTACTTATACCAATCTTCATCATTAGAACGACGAGGTGTCTTATTATTTCCTGAAGCATAATCAATATCGTGCATGAGAAGATCATCTGCTGCGATATTAGCTTTACGATGAAGACGAACACCCCAACGATTATCTTCTTTCCTCGCAGGAATTAGTGTGTAATTTTTGAATAAACCCTCAACTGTATAATTCGCAGCAACAATTTCTATATTCTCAAATCCAGGTTTCCTAAGATGAGTTGAATATAAAGATTTCCCAAAAGCGGCACGATTTGCGAATTCAACTAAGAGGCGAATGCAATCACCAGTCAATTGATAAATGGCACAAGAAAAATTGGGGTGGGAAATAATTTCGTAGAATAAAGGAAAGTTAACATCATAAAGAGGAAGAGGAAGACCTGCGAGGATTTGACCTCGTGAGATTAAAACTTTCTGATCATCCCAAACATAGTTGGTAAAGAGCTTCACACAGAGAGAAGACTTATTATCATAACCTTCAATCTCAGAAAGAATAAGGTCTCTATCATCAAGTTCCGCATTAATTTGTTCAATAGTTTTCTTCTTTGGTGCCATTGAATATAAGAGGGAAAATAGAAAAAACAGAAGAGGTTGCAGAGGCAGAAGCGGTGAAGAAGATGAATAAGAGAATAAAAAGCAAAAACAAAGGATAATATTTATAAGAGAGTTTGATGAAGATAAAAATTCATTAATACGAGTAAGCGTGAACGGTTGAAAAGAACGGTTACGAAGAAACGTGTCAGAAAGATAAGGGAAAAGTAAAAAGACGTGTTGCGAATCTGAAGGGTGGTAATAACTACACTAAATTTACGAGAATAGGGATTCTCATGACATTTCTTCTTCAAAGAATTGACATAAGAAGAGGCAAGATGTAAGTACTGAATATCGCAAGATAATAGTTCACGAGTATCGTAATAAATAAAGGAGAAAAGAATTATAAAATGTTACGATGATAGAAGAAGCGCGGAGAAATATGAAGTTTTGCGAGGATGGAGTAATTTTGCGAGTATGAGTTGCGATACTTCGTAACTCATGTACAGCTGTATAAAGTTTTACTATAAATAGGAGTTCAAATGTAAAATTAGAGAGGTTCTTTGAGTGAGTGTTAAAAAATATTCTAGGAAAGAGAATAGAGAAAGTTGTAACTATTCTAATTCCATTTAGATACTTCTTTGTGATCAATTGAGAACATTAATAAGAAAATTGTTATTCATCATCAAGAACTTCTTGAGTTTTTACTAATTCTATTGAGGGTGTAGTTGTAGGTTATTCTGCAACTACAAATATGTTAACTCGTGAACCGGATCGGTACGCATACCCGAATGCACACCGAAAAGGAATTGTGGTCACAAAACCGGTTTGGTATCCATCCGGTACACGTACCGGAAAAATTCTGTATTCAAGAACTCGGTTTGTGTATCCATATCACTATGCATACCAAAATATTTATGTGGACTCCTGAGCAAGTTACAATCTTAAGGTACACATACCTAAATAGTTATGTAAACTCCGGAACTTGGTTATGCTTAATAGTATACAAACCGGTACACGTACTGTAACTGACCTGACTCACGAACGGCTATGGTATTTATACTTTGTATATATACTAACCATTTCAATCATTGAAACATTCTTAGAAAATGACAATAGTTGTCTCACACAAATTATTAGCTTCAAAGAAATTTACAAGTGATCGAATGATCAATACGAAACATTCTGAGTCTACATCAAATGACTGTCTCACACAAATCATGTAAGATGTTACAAGGAGATTTTCACATAATCATCTTTTGACTTTTGTCAAGAATATAAGATGAACTTGGTTAAAGCGGAAGCTTACCAACACATATTTCGAGAAATATGTAAGCGAGTTAAACTCATCTCGAAATATCAAAATGTGTATAATCGAAGTCTATATAGCTATACTACTTTTGTCTCAAATAGGAGATAGAGTAGATAAACTTTTGAGTGATAGATAAGTTCAATCTTCACATACCTTTTGTTGATGAAGTTCCACAAGATCCCCGTAGTAGGTCTTCGTCTTCAATCGATGAACGCCGTGAAGTCTAATTCTCAACTACACTTACTATCCTAATCCGAGATTTAGCTATAAGTAGACTAGAAATCAAAACTTATAGTTTTGGCAACTAAAATTGACAAAAATATTGGGATAGAAACGCTTGCGAGTTCGACCGAGAAGTGCTCTAATAATCTCCCCATTTGTCAATTTTAGTGACAAGACTATCAATACATATGGATTACAAAATAAATAAACTTTGTAGCTTCTCATCCAAATACTTGATTTTCTTGGTTCTTCAACATTACTCGAAATCTTCGTCACTTCCAAGTACTCCAGTGATGTTGAACGTGTTCAACTCAGCATCATAGTTGTTGAATATCCGTAGCTATAATAATGAGAAATCAGTAGCTCTCAATCATTGTTATACAGTGTCATAGTATTATTACACAACATCAAAGTCCAATTGTATCACAAAATTGACAACAATACTATGGCGATATATATCACTCCCCCTTATTCAATACTTCATCTCACATGAAAACCACTCCCTCTTACATAATGATCCGTAAACCATATTGAACAGACGAGAGTACCCAAATACACCACAATCTTTAAATTATCCACCTATAAGTCTTCTTACCGAAAATGATTGTCTATGGACTAAGTCGAGACAATACAAAAAATTGGAATTCACACTTTGTGTGATTGTCTGTGGATACGAGATAGAGACAATACAATAATCAAAGTGTGATTACTTGATAATAGGTTCGGACTTAACCAAACTCCATAGGATCACTATCAAGTAATACGGAGTTAATGTTTGTTTATTTTACTTTTAATTATAATAAACAATTATAATTGCGGAAATAGAAAAGTAAAAGACACAGCAAGATTTTGTTAACGAGGAAACCGCAAATGCAGGATAAGCCCGGGACCAAGTCCAGAATTGAATACTCTCAGAATTAAGCCGCTTTACAAAATCTAAACCAACTTCGTATAGTTGAGACCAAGCAACTAAACCTAGTTCACTTAGTTTCTTCAGTATCCCTGCACTTCCAACATTCAATAAGTGCACGCACTGGAACATTTCCTTTGGATCGTATTCCATACAGTAAAGGAATAACAAATCTGTTTGGTAACAACTCTCTTGATTCTTTCAGATGAAGATATCTCAAGTCATATGCAAAGGCTCTTCCATTTAAACTAATAAACTCCTTTGCCTAGTTAGATCAATCTATCCAATAACTACCGAAGTAGCAGAATTTATATTTGCAATCAATCAATATAGAATCCAACAAGAAACTATAAAGCGATGCCAATATCACGCAACTAATCAATCGAATAAATCCAATTCTAGTTGGATCCCAACCAATCAAGGTTTGTGCCACACAAAGATATGAGAAACCAATAAGAAAACTTATTTATCTTCAAATCTTCAATTAAGCCTGCACAACACCACTTGAATATATTGTGATCAATCACGCACAAAATGGATTATCACAAGATGTCTTTAGATCTACAAACAGTTCTAAAAATCCCGTCGGCACTTGGATATGATGTTTGGTGCAATTTTGTTGTACCATGTGCACGCTCTTCCGGTAAGTGACTTTGAAAATTCTTTCATGCGGAGAACATGATTGTATTCATGCTCTGCTAAGGATTCCAGAAAATGAGAGATGTGTTCACGAGCGTTACTAGTACCATCATAAAAGAAAAATTGACGAGAAGAGTAACCTCTCGGGAGAGAAACCCTTTGCACATCAGGAGGATAAGGAGGTTGATGCTGGTGCAGGTCTACCGGGTTTTCTTTGCTTCGATTTTGGAGAAGCCCTTCCATATCCTCATGCGTGATGAAATTGGACGGATGATTTCTATCCAATGGTCGTTCAGGAACAAAACAAGCCTCTTCATCTATAAAGGCGCGCCCTGCTGAGATGCATGCGCCGGGAGTATTAAAAGTACTTATTATTGGATCCGTTTGGGGTTGACGTGGCTCTTGTGGTAGTCGCTCTGTTAGCATCTTGAGATAAGTAAGTACCTCTTTCTGAGTTGTAGCCATGTTTGTTTGAGCTTTAGTGAGAACTTCTTGTATTTCCATCAGATCAACAATGGTAATAGGGGGTTGACTTCCTATGGATCATTTGGTCACTCATCCTGATGGGGGAGTGATAGTAGCTCTGGTAAAAACCGTGGGCGTTACGCTCGAAGAAACATTGGGGATGGCGACAACGACTCTAGCTCTGGTGATAAGAGGTGTCACGCCTGATAGAATGTTTCTTGCACCGCTGGTGTTGGTGGTAGAGGATGTAATCCCACAAGATGTATTGATCGTGTTGGTAGGCAATACATTGGGGTCACCAGCAGGAATGTTGACGCCATGAGTGTTTTCAGCGCCAGTAAACTTGGGATTTGTTGCTGATCCAGACCTAAGATCCACCATCTTGAAATTGGAAAAAATTGAAAAAAAATTGAAAATTGATCTTGCAACCGAGAGATTAATCCCCCACTGTGGTCGCCAGTTGTTTTGGGGTAAAAAATGATTTTGCTGGTTTTGGTAAATTTGGGTGTGCCGCCGAGAAACGAATCTAAACCCTAAACTAATGCACTGCTCGGGAGTACTTTAGATTCGAGATATTAATCTGTACAATCCTGGCCTAAACCAATAAATGGCCGTTCCAGTCTTGCTTCAGTCACAAAGTGAAGGAGAAGGGTTGATCTTAGGGAGGGAAGTGAAGAAGGTGTTGAGATCATAATGGTCAACTCTGAAGGTGTGGCTATTTTATGACTTGTATCAGAATATGAAACTGGCTTGCAAAATGTAAGCTATCAGTTCTTGGTGTTTTTTCTAGATACTTGTGTTGATAACCATTGTTTCTGTTAAAATAGGTCGAAAACCTATTTATACAAGTCATGATGGAGCCCCTAATCTCGTATGAAGTGGAGACAGTTAAGTAGTTGGGAAGTGGAGTCGTGTTAAAAGTGGTGACCATCATGTTTACATTACGAGGGAAGACTGGTCATTCTTACACCCACTACTCACTTATTGCTCATTAACTGTCCGCCCTTTCCTGAAACTTTATCGGAATAGACGTTTTGCACGTTGTAAACCTCCAGACCAATACCCCAGTGAGCATCCCCCAATTTGTGACATGTTTGATGTCTCGAGTATTTTCATGGAAAATATGCAGCAGATTGTTGAGTGGGTCTTGTGTGCAAGACCTAGTTATTCTGACCAATCGCGTGCAAGCTAGGAGGTGGGTGATCATGTGTGGCTAGCTAAGTCATGATACTTGTCGCAATAAATATCGTGTGACGCTATTAAGTTAGTCTTTGATTGGTCACCTAAGATTTATTCTAGGTCTGTCAATTCGGCTGGCGAAGTTGGACGGCCAAGATTGTAATTTATGGAAGAGGGTGGCCATTGATTATGGCCATATATTATTGGCGCCTGCCAGTGGCATAATGGAATAATGGCGTATGTTAGTGGCATAGTGGCACCTGCTAGTGACATAATGGCGCAATTAGCACCTGCCTGGCGTAACCACGACCACTATATCTTGGTTTATTAGCGCTAGGTCCAAACATGACTCAACAATATTGGATCTAGTTTCCCTATCAAACTTAATGCCTTAGGTAGCGGCATAGCGGCCTTCCAAATTAGGGTTTGGCATGTCAAAACCCTAATTAGCATGTGCGGCTATGTGGCCGCGATATGGTGGAATTTTGGCAAACACTTTAATTGCCACGTTAAATAAAGAAATCATGGCAATGCCATAATGAGGGAACGACTATGGACGCATGTATAGCCATGGGTAGCTATAATATGGCTACCCAACTATCTTTATGGGCTGCATATACATTCCTTTCAAACACTTGTCGTAGGACGTCTGTATGGGCTGCACGAGTCTTTGACTTGACCACTATGTCATTTACATAATCTTCGACTTGCTTGTGCATCATATCGTGAAAAATTGCAGTCATGACGCGTTGATAGGCAGCACCAGCATTTTTTAAACCGAAAGGCATCACAGTATAGTAAAAGTTTCCTAGAGGAGTTCGAAAAGTTGTCTTACTTGCATCATGTTCATATATATTTATCGGGTTATAACAGCTGTATCCATCCATGAAAGAGAACATTCCATCCCCACTGGTCGTATCTACTAGCATGTTAATATTGGGAGGGGAAAATCGTCCTTGGGGCAGTATTTGTTCAGATCTCTGTAATCAACACAACATCTAATATGGTCGATTTTCTTCTTTACAGGAACCATGTTGGCTAACCAGGTAGGATGGTGAATGGGCTTGATAAAGCCAGCAGTCAGCAACTTTTGAATCTCGGTCTTTATTTGATCCTTCACGTCGTGTCTAAACTTCCTTGGAGATTTTTTGATCGGTTTGGATCCAGGTTTTATATGTAGGTGGTGGGTAACCAGTTTTTTGTCTAAGACAAGCATTTCCTCATATGTCCATGTGAATATTCTTGATACTCGTTGAGAATATTCGCGAGCTTCATGAGATCATCTGCACATATGGTCGAACTGATGGATATAGGTCTCAGATATTTTTCATCCCTAATGTTGATCACTTCGAGTTCGTCTGTTGTAGAGTCAGTTCCATCCTGTAATTGTCGTGGAACATCCGGCACTTCCTATTGTAACCTGTCGATGTTATTGCATTCCATAGGGCAGAGAGACCGAGTGAGAGTCTCCCCCGCTAATTGCTAACGGCAACGACGGTATATGGTTTTACTCTTCTGGTTGCGACTTGCCATAGAGGTTCGTTCCCTCTTAGTATGGAGACATGTTGACCCTTCATTTGATGGAGAATAGTTAGTGTGCCCTGTTAGTGAAGTTGCACCACAAGACTCAGTATCTCTGTTCAGTGATGTGAGCCGATCTTCCTCCTCAATCGATGTCCATGCGGGAAGCGGCGTGCAGTAAACTTTACTCGATGAGTCTTGTGAATTCTCATTCGGCTCAAACAGCTCCACATCGCAAATCGGTGCATAAGGAGATAACGATGCAAGGATGCGAACAACTTTTTCATTTAGTACGGTTTGCAGGCATTGGTGATACGTCGAAGGAATGATCTTATTATCATGAAGCCATGGTCTCCCTAGTATCATATGGTAGTCTGGCTCTTTTTGTATCACTTCGAATTTTACTTTCGAATGGACAAGTCCTATCAATATATTCATATTAACATACTCGTATGTGCTGGTTTGGTTTCCCTCGAAGTCCGTTATCGTGGTAGGTTCTCGTATGATTTTTCCCGGTCGAATGCTGGTTGTTTTGAGGGTTTTAAGGTTGATGACATTCGAGGATGCTCCTTTGTCGATAAGATCCCTCTTGAATTCTGAGTCCTTGATATGTGCGGTAACATGCAGGGCCCTGTTGTGACCTTCTTCTGTCATCATGTCATCTTCAGTAAACGTGACATTGTTTATGGACACCTCTGATGTTTTCAAGGATTGATTGCGCGAAGGAACCAAACATGTGTCTAGAGCTATCTGGTTGATTGCAGCAAACATCTTTACTTGTTGGACCTTCGAGAGGTGTAGAAGTTCATACATACTTTATACTAAAGAATCTGTTTCCTGGTCCACTGGCGTTGGTTGGTGGTGAAGATATTGATTTGTGGACGGTCATTGGTTGAAGAGTTAGTCCTCATCATTGGAATTTCTGGAGCGGGGAAGCTGTTTAATTCTGATGTGAGCTTGACGAGGAAGTTGAGAATGTTCTCTATCATCTCCTTCATCAATTCCATGTTCCTAGTATAAATCTCATGTACTCGAGCCAATTCGGCTAGGGTTGGATTTTCCCCAATTGTACGATCAGATGGAGCGCTGGAAGGATGAACGTCACCACTTGGAGGATCTCACTCGGAGTTTGGAGTTGAATTGGTCCTAAGGCCAACCATTCTGAATTCTGAGAAAATTTAAATGAAAATTGAAAATTTATCTTGCAACCGAGAGATCAACCTCCCAATGTGGTCGCCAGTTGTTTATGGGTGAAAACTGTTTCTGTTGGTTTTGGTAAATTTGGATGCGTGTGGATAAGAAACGAATATAAACCCTAAACAAATGCACTGCACGGGAGTACTTTAGATTCGAGAGATCAATCTGTACAACTCTGGCCTAAATCAAGAAATGGCTGTTCCAGAATTTCTTCGGTCACAAAGTGAAGGAGATGTAGTTGATCTTAGGGAGGGAAGCGAAAAAGGTGTTGAGATTGTGAAAGTGTTGGTTGTTTATGGCTTGTATCAGAATGTTGAACTGGCTTGCACAATATAAGCTATTAGTTCTGGGTATTTTCTGTATACATTGATAACAACTTGGATTTCTGTATTGTTTGAAAATAGGTCGAAGAACCTATTTATACAAGTTATTTGAGCGCCATCCTCTTCTCGTAGGAAGTGAAGGAATTTAAGTGATGAAGTAGTGTGGTCATGAAGGGATGGTGATTGTCACACGATCACGCCTTTGCCCACTTCCCTTATCACCATTAACCGTTCATATTTTCCTGACACGTTCTCGTAATGGGCGCGTTGCACGCCGCACGCCGTATACCGCCAAACCAATACCCCAGTAAGTATCCCCCATTTTGTGACATGTTTGATGTCTCGAATGAGTGGGTCAAGTCGTGGGACCTTCCGCAGAAAATAACATACGGTGCTATAAGGTTAAATAGCTAAGTTATTTATGGAATTGATATTCATAAAATATCGTACGTGATCAATGCATGTAATGCATCGCTTTTAAGCAAGCATCTCAAAACGATCGATATGCATGAAGTATCGTTGTTTTAAAGCTTGATTGGATAAGTCGCGGATTGAGCATCTTAAAATAGCAGCATGCCAGACTATATTTGGGTGATCGTTTGAGGGATGTGTAAACAAGCCATCACCTGGTCGAGCACTCCTTTTGAAAGAGAGGCGGCTGGTGGTTGTCATGCTGCTTTGCAGGTTTACTGGAAATAAATATACATCGTCCAATTATGCATGTAAAGATGGACAGACAAGATAATTTACAGAATTTGTACATTGTCGTTGATGGAATTTAGGGTTTAAGGACCATGCGACGTCCCTACTTTGGCCAACCGAATCCAAGCACTGAGGGATAATCCACACGGGTTGATTGGGCATGCATGGAGACGGGCTTCCAGCGTGTATGTCTACACCTCTTGGTTCATCAAAAATCGTATCTAGTCCACTCAATTCGATCGGCGGAGATGAGTGGTCAAGATCAATTTGCGACATAAATATATTACCGCAAAGCACAAATTAGGGTTTGAAGGCCGTGTGGCCTATCACCTTTTAGGTATGCGTTTCGAGGCATCTGGCCATGGTTTGCACATGACGGCCAGTCACATGTAAAGGTGGGCTAATGGTGGAAATGTTAACACCTTTGGGACCACTTGAATATGTATCTACACCATCCGTTTAGGCTGGCGAAGATGGATGGTCGTGATCAATTTACGACAGAAGCATGTTGCCGTAAACCCTAATTAGGGTTTTGAAATAGCCACGTCCACGCGAGTTTGACCAAGCGGTTTGGTATTCCGATTGCTTCCCTTGGGGAAATCGATCACGTGGGGACAATATTGGGCTGGCGGTGAACTTATGTGCACCGTCCTGATGGTCCAAAATGCGATCTAAGCCATCCAAATTAGGGCTGCACATGATTCGGTTTTTATCGGTTTTTGGCAAAACCTAAACCGAAACCAAAGTACTCGGTTTTCTAATAATGAAAACCAATGAAACCATATAGGATATTCGGTTTTATTGGTGAGGTTTGTTACAATCCTATGTAAAACAAAGTAGAAGAATAATTAAAACAAAGAGAATAAGAAGGTGATGGTGATCCTGGTGGTGGACTGGTGGTGGTAGTTTTAGGATCGAGTGAAGTATGGTGGTAGTTCTTTCACTTCAGGGAAGAACAGAACAAGAGAGATGGAGTTTTGAGAAACATAGGGAAGAGAAGACTCGAGTGATGTATTACAGTATTAGGGTAAAATATCTAACATCATGTGGCTAATATAATTTCGATCATATAGATGGGAACATTCGGTTTACCATATGGTTTTCGGTTCGGTTTTTCTAGGAAACCTAAACCAAAACCGATAGTGTCGGTTTTCTGGGACTGACAACCATAAATGAAACATTAGAGTATGGTTTTGGTTCGGTTCGGTTTAAATTCTTCGGTTTCGGTTCATGGTTTTGGTTCGGTTTTGTGCAGCCCTAATCCAAATAGGCTGGCTAAGTTGAATGGTCGTGATCGATTTAAAACGCTAGTGTACTTCCGCGACCCAAATTAGGGCTTACAAGCATCACGTCTTCCATGTTTCTGGCAATCGATTCATCGCCATATGGCCTTTCCGTGGGCAATACATTCGAGTGAAGTGAAAGTGGGGCTGCCAGTGTGCGTGCTAGCACTTCCCTGATCACTCATGGGATGATCTAATCCGTCCAACCAAGCTGGCGAAGTTGGACGGTTGTGATGATTTTAAGACTTTCTTGGACAGTCCATTCTCGATCGAGCTTCTCCCAAACAACACGACCACCCTACTTAGGGTTGGCGTTTGACAAATGGGAGACATATGGGTAATGTTCGGTCGGTTAGGGCATTAATGGGCCAGTCGGTGGTCACCACGACTATTGCCTATTCCTGCCAGGGTTTGGCTAGGCTTGTTAAAATTGCGCGGCCAACTTGTGTGGCCGTGATCGTTTCTGAGACTAATATGGACAATATAGATTCCCTTAAGGAAATTAAGCATGTTCGATTGTCTTCTCTTTGTCATAGAATGATGTAGTATGTGGTGGTATTTTGTGCAGATATCAACACTGGCACTTCGGGAGATTCATGTTACTCTGCTGAGAGTGAACACTTAATCGTCATGTCATGTCAATGATGAGAGTTCGTCTGAGAACATAGCACAGAAAATACTAGGCAAATCATGCATTAATTAATAATGCTGGTATAAAATAGAAATCACATAATATTTGGGATTGCTACTACGCGCACCATTCTGAGTGAATTTCACATATATATTGAATTTCTCAACGAGCGAGGAGGTTTTGCACTTATCACTTCTTAAATGGCTTTTACCCCTTTCAGGGTGATAGCACATTAAATACATGATTTTACAGTTTTAGCCTTGAACTAAAAACCACCATCAACACCCGTATTTCGTTAAGCCATAAACAATACAAACAAACCAAATAAATTGACTTGCACAATTATTTCTCTTAACCGGAAGCAATTGAAACAAACATAGACATTATAGCACCGTAATTGCACCGAAATTTCGTTAAGAAAAAACACTTGACACCAAATAATAAAGAAGATATCAAATAATAAGTCAAATAAATTGACGCAGTCTTTCTTAACCGGAAACAATTGAAGCACGCACACAGACATCCATACACACATAATGGAATATATATATCAATTGTACCGAAATTTTGTTAAGCAAAGGAAAAATATATGTAATATAAGCAGGCTTTTCTTAAACAAAAAAACGATTAACTAACAAATTCGTTACCTCAGATTACGCATCCTCTTCTCCCCAAAAATATATATCATTAAGCACAAGTTCAAGTTAGAACTATCCCCCAGTATGTTGTCATCCTCTCGCAAGAACAAAAAAACAACAACAAGAGAAACCTTTACCAGAGAAAGGTTGAATCGGTTTTAACTAATGCGTGCCAATAGCAAAAGTTGATAACCCGAAACACATATGTTTATGCTAAACACAACTTATGTAAACACAAATTGATTCAACACATTGTGACTTTTTACATATGAGTCTCAATCGGAACACCTTATGATCCCTTGATAAAGCTTACCAACTTGGGCTAGAACTTAATCCCACTAAACCAAAAAGTCACACAAACCATAAGGGTTCACGTCATATGAGATCGAATATTAAGGTTATAAAACCGAAATAAGGCATCCCATAAACACATAGCAATAATTTAGACATTCAAGCAAAGGCTATGTAATTTGAAACTATCACAAGAAAAATTATAAAATAATAATTTTATTCATAAATAATTGATAGTTTTATTTAAAAATAGACTTTATACAATAATCAAAATAAATCAAAAACTGATGTTTATTTTTCGCAATTTAGTTCTTCATATCAGTGCTAGAGGAAGGAAGATTATTACTTCCAGACTTCAGCTTGTGAATTTCTTCAAGTAGATTACCTTGTTTCTTAACTAGAATTTCTTATAGTTGAGAAGTTTTCATGAAGGATTCTGCAAGAACATGTAATTATGTCTTTGATTGAACACAAAAGTGTGTCAATTCCTCAATACACTGATCTTTCATCAGTATATTCTCTCTTTCCTTCTTTCTAAGCCATTCTCTCTTTTTGATTTTCCTCTTGGGTTTCTCAACATCAATAGAAGATGCAGACTTATTCTTAAGAAGATATTTCAGATCAACCACCTTATCAAGAGAAGATATCGGATCCTGACTCATAGTTCGGACAAGGAATGACCAAAGAAGGAGAAGCATCTTTTTATATTTTTCATATTCCAAAAATATAATATTCCTATAAATATGAATATCTTAAATATATTTTCAATTACTAGATTTTGTTCCCATAATCTACACATAAGTGCCTTGATCTTTACTTCCTCACACACAGATTCGGCACACAAGGTGAGGATGTAAATTTAATACCGATTAGGTGGTATTAGTATGAGATTTTCTCTCATCATGGGATTTGGAACAACCATTGTGTCTTTGATCTAGTATCGTATGAAAAACTCTTTTCTTGTTACCTCGAATTAACGAAGTATCTTGAGATTGATTGGAGTTGCACATGCAACTTTTAGCACTTCTATTCTTTGAGACAAATTTATGCTTTGTCTTAATTTTCCCTTTACCATTAGATGATTTTTCAATATCGGAAGACATGTCCATTTTTAAAATGGTTAAATCACTAATAGAGTAGGAGGGAATTAAATTGACAACTAATGCAATATTAGTTATTTCCTCTTCTTCAGAATCATATGAATCAGAGGTTTCATCTAGAGTTACAACCAATGCCTTACTTCCAGTGTATTTTCTAAGATTAGAACAATCTTTAGCCATATGTCCAAAACCTTTACACTTAAAGCACTGAGGCTAATATTCATCATCTTATTCCTGATATTTCTTGTTCTTGACATGAACTCGATCATGGGGTTGAGAAGATCGATGAGCATCTTTTTTGAATATCTCATTTATTTTATTTAAGAGATCTTGAAACTATCTAGTGATTAATGATAATGATTTTTCAATTTCATCATCCGAATTTTCTGCAATCAGTTCATCAGAATCATCCATCAATCTATCTTTCTCCATTGGGACTATTGGAAATTTTGCAGCTTTAAAAGCAATTCCTTTAGCTTGAATAGACTGTGATTCATGATCAAAGATCTTTAACTTTCCAATGAGTGTGCTTCGTGAGAGTTTTGAAAGATCATTTGCTTCCATGATTGCATGGTTCTTAGATTCGTATCTATATGGAAACGGTCTGAGAATTTTGCACACTATATCTTTTTCAGAAATAGTCTTTCCAAGGGAGAAAGAAGCATTAACTATCTCAAAGAGTTTAATATGAAACTCTTTAAAAGTGTCATTGTCATCCATTCAAAGGTTTTCCCAATCAGAAATAAGAGTTTGAAGTCTAGCTTCTTTCTCTGATGTGTTACCTTCAAATACGAGATTCATTTGAAGTTTGGCATGTTGATACATGATATTGTAGATCACGACTTACATCATGTATAATAGCATTCAAACCATCTGAATTCTGCTTTGCAAAATCATTTTCTTCGCTTGTATAATCCACTAAACGTTTTAACTCAGTTTCCGAATTTTCTACTTTCGGGCGATTATAACCATCAACGACTAATAGCTAAGTATTAAAGTCTCTTGATTGAAGAAAATATCTCATAACAGATTTCCACCATAGATAGTTTGTTCCGTCAAATATTGGCAGTACATTAACTGAAATCGATTCATGTGAACTCGAGTTCATTTCTTATAGTTTGGATCGCACCAAACACATATTGTTAGATCTTTTCGTGTTAGCCTGCTCTGATACCAATTAAAAAGACGAGGGTACCCAAATACACCAAATCTTTAAATTATCTACCTATAAGTCCTCTTACCGAAAGTGATTGTCCATGGACTAAGTCGAGACAATACAACAAATCGGTATTCACACTTTGTGTGATTGTCTATAGATACGAGATCTAGACAATACAATAATAAAAGTGTGATTACTTGATAATAGGTTCGGACTTAACCAAACTCTATAGGATCACTATCAAGTAATACGGAGTTAACGTTTGTGTATTTTACTTTTAACTATAATAAAAAATTATAATTGCGGAAATAGAAAAGTAAAAGACACAGCAATATTTTGTTAACGAGGAAACCGCAAATGTAGAAAAAAACCGGGACCAAGTCCAGAATTGAATACTCTCAGAATTAGGACATTATACAAAATCTAAACCAACTTTGTATAGTTGATACCAAGCAACTAAACCTAGTTCACTTAGTTTCTTCAGTATCCCTGCGCTTCCGACATTCAATAAGTGCACGCACTGGAACATTTCCTTTGGATTGTATTTCAAATAGTAAAGGAACAACAAATATGTTTGGTAACAACTCTCTTGATTCTTTCAGATGAAGATATCTCAAGTCATATGCAAAGGCTCTTCCGTTTAAACTAATAAACTCCTTTTCCTGGTTAGATCAATCTATCCAACAACTACCGAACTAGCAGAGTTTAGATCTAAAATCAATCAATATATAATCCAACAAGAAACTATAAAGTGATGCCGATCTCACGCAACTAATCAATCGAATAAATCCAGTTCTAGTTGGATCCCAGCCGATCAAGGTTTGTGCTACACAAAGGTATGAGAAACCAATAAGAAATCTTCTTAGTCATCAAATCTTCTTTAATCTTCAATTAAACCTACACAACACCACTTGAATCACTTGTGATCAATCACGCACAAAACGGAGTCTGTTAACAATGGATTATCACAAGATGTCTTTAGATCTACCAACAGTTCTAAAGATCTTGTCGACACTTCGATCTAGTTTGAGTGAATCTTACATCAGAAGAGAAGATTCCCAAGAATAAACAAACTAGGTGCAATCAAATTTTAACAACCATTAGTCAATCAAATCAATAGAAAACTAATAAACTATAATTATCTAGTTTCCCATCAATGGTACTCGTAGAGCTTCTTGATCCCACGGAAGTCTTTAAACGAGCGGTCGTAAGAGATTTCGCCTAATTAGGGTACTTTCCTCTACGAATAGACGGCTCCACCAGAATCAACAAAAAAATGAAGTTTGCCTGGCTTTTAGGATAGTTTTCTCGAAATGAAAAATTGGGTGTTTATAGACCAAGGATGTTTAGACACCAAGGAATTTCCAAAACCTAATATTCTCAAGATATGCAATAAATGCCCAAATCAGTTTTCATAATTCCTGGAAATGGTTTGTCCAATATTTTTCGAAATATTTCAATAAAAAATCTCTAATTAGTAAATGCACATTACTAATTTTTATTCTCTAGAGATATGAATTTAATTGCTTGTAATTAAAGCATATAAAACTAACAACCTTAGTTAAAAGATTTTTTATTTATTTCGGACCGGGATCTCCTTGAGTAATTAAGGAATATCTTTGAACAATAAAAGATAAGAGTTATTTTTCGTGTTTAAAGTATTTTGATATCTTTTGTAAATCCTCTTTCGTATTTACAATCTTGGAATCGATTATACCACACTTCCAAACAAGTTTAGAATTGGTTAATCTGCATTGATTGATCAAATACCAAAAAACAATCATGGGTTCAATCGGTTCTACCAATCACTAGGATCGGTTCTACCTCAAATATGGATTAGTTATGATCGAACACATAATTTACCAGGACCGGTTACATCAGTTACCAGGATCGGTTACATCAATTACCAGGACCGGTTACCATATACTCATGGTATTGCTTGTGATCGGTCACACCAGTTACCAGGATCGGTTACACCAATTACAAGGATAAATTACACAACTCTTTTGTGATTGGTCACGCCAATTACTAGAATCGGTCACACCAATTACAAATATCGATCATACCATCTCAGGTGATTACTTAGGATCGGTTACACTAATTAATAAAATCCAGTCATACCAAATCATAAGTAAGGCACTGTGATTAGTTATACCAAGATACATAACAAGTTATGATCGGTTTTACTAACTCACACATATTAGTAATCCAAAGATATACAATGAATAACAATACCAATAAGCCTAACGATTTCCCTTTCGATTCATAAAACAAGTTCATGAATGTACTTCCTTTAAACAAATGTAAATATTGTTTCCTAGGATGAAATCTTCACCTTTACCCATACACATAATCATAATAACATTCCTACGATTATGTCTATGTCGTATATACAGAGTTCAAAAGATAAGCGTTATACTTCGTATCTTAATTCCTTAACACTATGATCATGTGATCATGTCTCACTACTATAGTATAATCAATCACAGCTTCGCAGTTATGTTTTCAATATAGCATGACTTTAAAGATATGTTAGGAATGAAACAGTTCAAGTCAATATTACTAACCTCAAGAGGAAGGATGATGTCGTCATTGTATCTCGTTACTTCTTCACGTTCTTCAGGTCTTCGATTAATACTTGTATGTCTCATAATCCTGGACTTTCTAGTATAACCAATACGAAGTTGTCTCTAGTACATAATCAAACGACTCTTAGATGAGTTTTAATTTACTAAAATATGACAACCAAACTTGACATACCAACGCTTGGTGGGTTCAACCTAGCTATGCTCTAACAATCTCCCCCTTTGTCAATTTTAGTGACAAAACTCTTAATATGGATAAACAAATTACAAGAATTCATTAAACATACACTTGATTCCAAGCTTCAATAGCACAATAACCTGCATATATTTAATTAATAAATGCCGATATTTATATTTGAATAACAAAGCTAATATACTCCCCCTAACTGTAAGATATGTAGATTTTCAATCTGAACATCTTTGTTATTCTCCTAAAGGTAAGATAGGTAGACAAGGAAAAATCCATTTTATCCTTCATAGTGGTTGACAAATACTCTCCAGGGAGAATATCAAGATTGATGTACGTAGTGCTACAATTATCAAAATAAATATTTTCACTAAGGAGTGCAACACTTGGATTTTTATCTTCATCCGAATCATAGTGATCAGACATCTCATTAAGAGTTGCATCAAGACCTTTGTTCCCAGTGTATTTCTTATGATTTGGACACTCATTAGCAAAATGACCAAAAACCTTTACACTTGAATCACTATGGCATATCCTCATCATTAGTGTCGATAATTTCTCTGTTTTTATGAGGGGCACGGTCGTGAGGTTTGACTAATGACCTGGGTTTATCTCTGATAAACCATTTACTTCTCTTCAACAAATGATCTCTAAACTGTCTAGTGATCAGTGAAACTAAGTTGTCAAGATTTTCATCTGATGAATCAGTCTCAATAGGATCAACTTTAGAGTTGCCAACACTTTTAATTTTATCAAGTAATTTAGTGTTCTTTTGTGCTTTTAAAGCAATATCCTTCCCAGGTTTGGATGTCTGCTCATGATCAAAGATCTTTAACTTCCCAACTAGCGTATTTCTGGATAAAGTATTAAGGTTATTTCCTTTAACGATGGCATATTTCTTAGAATCGTATTTGGATGGCAAAGATTTGAGAATTTTCATCACAATATCCTTTTCAGGAATAGTCTTACCCAACACAAAAGATGCATTAACAATTTCAGACACATTGTGATTAAGCTCATCAAATGAATCTTCATCAGCCATACGAAAGATTTCCCAATCAGAATTTATGTTTTGAAGCCTAGCTTCCTTTTTAGAGGTATTTCCTTCGAATACAGTTTATAAGATATCCTAGGCATATTTAGACCGAGTGCACGTAGTCACATGGTGCTGAAGATCTGGGGTATATTTTGGTAACCCCGCATTTTCAATTGTTATTAGAGCGGGAAAACACGTTAATACCTAATAAGTCTGTATTTGTTACGTTAAGTAACATGTATCTTCGCACAAAGATTGTGTCCATTAAAGATTTTGATTACTCCAAGTGTTTGGGACTTACCTCCAAGGATAAATCCTTAGTTGATTCTTCGGAATCCAGAAGAAAGGAACTCATGTTGTCAATTTCTGATAATGTGCTTCCTATAATTATAAATGGTTCAAAACAAAATCTGAGCTTAAATTTATCATAAGTTTAAAAAAATCCGCTGAGATCATGATTTTCAAGCCTCTAAAATTAGAGATCTTGGGAAAAAATGTGATCGGTATTTTGATGAGCTTGATAAGTCCCTTGATAGGGATGAACTCTCTGATTATATTAAAGACTTTTCTAACGATATTCACAAAATTGTTCAAGAAACTACTATTCAAAATGAAAAGATTAGTATGCTTGAAGATATTGTTAGAGAAGGAACAATAAGAGATGAACGCTTACTTATGACTCACTCAACAGAATTGGACTTCCTTTGTGTTGAAAAAGAGAAAATGGTTACAGATCTCCTTCTAGCTAAAGAACCGTGTATCTCTTTGAAAGAAGAAAACTATGTGCCAAAAAAGTAAAATTACCTCATTTACTGATGTTAGCATTGAGAAAATTACTTCCAAAAATATGTATGGTAAGAAACGTTTACGTAAACTACCAGCATCTAAAGAATCTATTAGTAGAGACAACATACCAACAAAGTTTTATAGTCCACGAATTTTTTCACACTACGGAAAAAGGAATCACATTGCTCTGAATTGTTACTTTAGAAAGAAATAGATTTATGATCTTCAGAAACTGCTTAACTTCAAAGTAAAAAATCAGACTGCAATAGATTTCAATGATGCAAAAAGCAAGAAAACTTATGGAAGAAATAATCTGGGTGAATTCTCAAGAAAATTCAATAAAAGCAATAACTTTCATAATGCAGTGACTAACACCACTACGAACAACAGTTTCTCTAATGATAATGAAAGTAATTCTAGGAGATTCAAGTTTAAAAAAAGGAATTCAAGTGATTTTAACTCTCCGAAACGGATCTCAAGAGGTTCACATCTTTCTCCTCGAGTAAATTCTTCTTCGGAAAAACGTTCAAGTAAACAGGATGTTTTGAACTTCCTTGTAATTGGGGAAATAAGATCAAAACCTCATAAAAAAAATTAATAAAAGAAGGAAAGAAAACATATACAATGTCACTAAAAAGTTGATCTCCATGTATCACCTTTTGATATCATTCTGTTGCTTAACCTCGATAGATGTTCCCTTGAACCTAACTTGAGAGTTACAAAAGATATACATATATCTAAGGTTATCTTTGATATCGATATTGCTCAAGTCTAATTCTTGATTGGTTGTATTTAGTTGCAACTCTTTGGAAAAGGATTGAGTAATACAATATGCAAATATTGTCTATTTATATTAGAGCACTGATCGGTCGAACTCGCAAGTGTTGCTATCTCAAGCTTGTTTCTCAAGTTTCGTCAAAACTATAAGTCTTGATTTCTAGTCTACTTATAGCTATGTCTCGGATTATGATAGAATATGTAGTTGAGCTTTAGACTTCACGGTGTTCATCAATTGAAGACGAAGATCTACTAAGGGGATCTTGGAGGAACTTCATCAACAAAAGGTATGTGGAGACTTGAACTCATCTATCACTCAGAAGTCTATTCTATTCTATTTCCTATTGAGACTAAGTAGTATACCTATATAGACTTTATATTATATACATTTGATATTTCGAGTCGAGTTTATCTCGCATAGCTATTTCTCGAAATATGTGTTGGAAAGTTTTTTTCTTTAGCTACGTTCATCATTATACTTGACGAGTTTAGTTGGAAACAATTTATTTTTTGGAAACTAAATAATAAGTCAAATGATGATCATGTGAAAATCGCCTTGTAACATCTTACATGATTTGTGTGAGACATCCATTTGATGTAGATTCAGAATATTTCGTATTGATCATTCGACCACTTGAAAATTACTTATAAGCTAATAGTTTGTATGAGACAGCTATTGTCATCTTCTAAGGATGTTTCAATGATTAAAATGGGAGTTTAGAACAATTAACCATTGTCTGGATATAGCACAGTATGCGTACCAGTATGCAAACTGTTGTAAGAATGATTCAAGTCTGGGAACCAAGTATGCATACCCGTATGTGAACGGTTTTAACTGTTAAAGTCCGGGAACCAAGTTTGCGTAACTGTTTCGCGTTGATTTTGTTCTGAAACTTAAGTTTGCGTGCCCGTTTGCAAACTGGTTAAGTTCTAAAATCGGTTAAGTATAGTTTCATACCCAATAAGAAATACATTTATATATTAAGGAATGCAATCTTTGCAAACAGTGGCTAAATGTTCATGAATTGATTCTTGTGAATCAAATCTGATTTTGCTTCAATTGTGTCTTGTATACTTCTATGAGAATATAAACAATTGAAAAACTCTATGAGTAACACAATTAGATTCATTTGAGTATCATTTGATCTAGAAGTGTTAATATGAATGTGGTTAATACAAAAGTGTTCATATGGCTAACTTCGGTTAACTGTTATTCAGCCAACTTAATATACACGTTTAGGTACGGTTACCCATATATAAATGAAGGTATATTTCATTTATATGTAACAAGCTAAGACCATCTAATGGTGGAGAGATATTGCTTTGGTTCTAAGCAAACTTAGCTTGAATCTTAAATCAGGATTTCATCCAACGGTGAATATTGATTGCTTTATTTCAAATATATCAAACCCTGATTTGAAGACTATACAAGGGAGAACTCTAGCAACTGGGAAACCTAATCCCCATACCTCTTATGTGATACTAGTTGCGACTAGAGTTGATTCTTCTTTAACTTAGGTTTTTCCTAAAACCATTATAGATTAACGACTTAAAGACTTCATTGGGATTCTGAATCCAGATCAAACTATTTTCTCTGTAGTTGTGTGTTCTGATCTTACTTGTTATATTGTATTGAGTATTATATTCTCTAAGATTTTCGCGAGATTTATCTCTGATAAGTAAGATATAAAAAGTAATCACAAAGCTCTTCGTCTCATTTTTTTTGATTCCATAATAAATTGTTCTACTACCATGTAGTTAATTTATTATGAGGTGATTGATATTTTTAGGATGTTCTTCGGGAATATAAGACCAGATCATCAATTGGTTGTTGTTTACCTTTGAAAAAGCGGGGGTATAACAACCACACCCAATATTTCGCTTAGCAATATGTATGGACTAACTCCAATATACTTTTAAGATAATCAACTAGACAGTCAGACTCAATCTTAAGAAAAGTATATCAAAGAGTTATATCTCAATTTCTCAATTCAATCCATCCTCAAACAAATAGGAATTTGCGATCCTGATTGAATACAAGAGAAATAACTTGAACGGTACCAAAGACCAATGTTCAAGGATCAATCAATTCTAATCAACAACCAAAGGTTGGATTTACCAATTGATCGATTCAACGCACAACCTGTGATATTTCAATTATATAATAAAATATAATGCGGAAAAGAAATAACACAGACACCAGAAGTTTTGTTAACAAGGAAACCGCAAATGCATAAAAACCCCGGGACCTAGTCCAGATTTGAACACCACACTATATTTAGCTGCTACAGACAGTAGCTGATAGACACATTTTTGTGTCTGAATTGTCCTCAGTGTCTCTATTGTTAGTCTCGATTTTTGTACTAATTTCGGTGTTTTTGTGTTTGTGTAGGTGTTTTTGGAGGAATACACTTGTGTGGAAAAAGTTGCTCGAAAAGTGCTTTTTGGACCCCCCCAGAGAAAAGTGATAAAGGCACCCTCATTTTGGATAAGGGTACCTCGGGGCATTCAGCTGTTAAAGGCACCAGCGTTTTCGTTAAGGGCTGCCTTCTTCTTCATCGTTTTAAAAAAACAGAAAAAGGAGGGAAATGAATTTGGCAGCTGCGTAATTTTTAGGGCAAGAATTTGACGTGAGAATTGCCGAGTTTCTATCGGTTCTGACTTGGAATGATGTTGTTACACTAAAACAGGAAAGGTATTTGATTCATGCACGTAAACAATGGAAGAAATCTTCAAACAGGGAATGAAATATATTCTCGGATATTCTATTTTAATTTCCGAGTGATTTTGGGAAGTTTTTCCGTGGGTACAACGTGTTGGTTGCTGTCAGAGAAGATTAAGGAACGTGTTGGAACAATTTTTGCTCGAGAAAACAGTGTGTGAAGTTATTTCTGGGAAGAAAATATTCCCAAGAATTTTGTTCTTCACTGCCGAGTTATGAGTAAATATTCGGAGTTTAATGCGATGTTTGGAGGCTCTGAAGAGTATATATAGACTACATGGGACTCATAGAAGGCTACGGAGAGATTGGGAGAGTTTGGGAGACAATAGAGCAATCGAAATCAAGTTGCGAAAAAATATTCTCTGCTTCTGCAAACTGTGAAGAACAGACTCCCGAAAACTGTCGTTTACGCTACAGTTTAAACGACTCACATCTCTGGGTCGTAGAGTTACAGCAACAGTGACGCTACTGTTGTATCGTTCTTTGTAACATTGACTTGCAACAATTATAACTGTTACAAAAACCCGGTTTTAATCATTTTCTCCCATTTTTCATTATTTGTAACCACTTTTGAGCATAAATGAAATCAACTTTTGAGTGTGTTACCAACATGATGAGCGGATAATTCTCTCGTAACCAAGGCAATGGATGAATCTATTCACACATGAACAATGGGTAACTATTTTATTTTCTCTAATATTTAATTATAATTCACTCAATCACTGCTTTTGCAGAGTTCTTGAAAGTTTACATAATTTTCTTCATTAGTTGTGATTCAATTAGATAGGTTATGCTTTGGTTAGATAATCTATGCTTAGGGGATACAATTAATTTTTGAGAATATGTTTGATTATTTGTGGATTAAGAAATAAATGATTAAAAGGATAATTAGAGTTATGAAATATTTGACATCATTCATGTGTAATAGTGGATTCTAGTGTCTTGGTAATTTTCCAATTACTTGAAATCAATTTTGAGTTAAGTTTTCTATAATTTTAAGTTCTACTAAGTCTAGAAATCATTGCCTTCACAAGCCTCAACGAACACTTTACTACAACTTAAATTGAAAATCACATCAATTTTTGGCGCCATCGACACAGAGCTTGTCTTTAGGCTAGAGTTTTTAGATTTTTATTCTTTTTCTTTTTTTTTTAGGTTTTTATTTGTTTTTATTTATTTTTTTGTTCTTCTTTACGTTTTTGTTTTTGTCTTTTTACTACAAATTTTGGAATTTGGAGCGAAATAAAAATTTGCCAAAGCTTTTGGTGAATACTTAAAGTTTGGAGTTAAAGACAAAGCGAAAGGAGCGAAAGAAGAAGATTTTTTTTTATTATAAAAAGAGAGGAAAAAAAAGAGAGTTTATTTCTTTAGATTGTATTAGGATTTCTTTATTCTTGTAATTTTCTTTTTTTTAGCACTTTACTTTACTTTTTTTTTTGGACTTGGACATTTGGACATTATTTTTTTTAAACCTTACGGAAGGGTAGTTTAAATATTAAACTGTTTGCAGAGAAGGACGGTGATTACGATGTAGTTGCAGGAATTCCCACACTACACCCTATTCAAGAATTTATCAATATTTATGACATAATTTGAAGATTAAAGACGCTTTTTCATTAATTTGATCTTAAGGAATTACAGAAATCAAGAACACATAACACTTGATAAAAGATTTTCTCTCTCCTAAAAACTTTCCTAGCACTCAAAAATTCATCTCTCTTCTCTGGAACTATTCATTCCCTTTATATAGGCATTTACATAATGGATTACAGCTCATGACAGCTCATTTACAGCTAAGACTCCCTTTAGTTTCGGATCTGAGTTCTTGCGATAAATCGTAGTTAGCACCGCCTTAATCATTCGCAGGTTTTATTGATCTACCGCAGAAATGTCACACTTTATTCATGTTTCTATCGTTTTCATCGGATATGTCATTTCTTACGTCACTTTGAGATGTGTCGCAGAATATCATTGATGTATCGCCGAACTGTTGTTTATTTCGCAAGAATATTGTTGTGACAATATTCTGATCCTACATCTTGCCTCTTTTCATATCTTTTCTGCGAAGAAGATAAATATCATGAGAATTTAAGTTTCTTGATTTGCCGCAACTCCTTGTCTTTTCACATTCCTTTCATTCTGACACGTCTCTTCATCCATCTCTAAATATTCTACGCGTGTTTTTTCTCTTATTTATCCCTTGACACGTATTTTTTCAACCGTTGAATTCTGATCGTTCATGTCTTTTCTTCATTAAATGCATTGATGTTCTCGAGAATCTTCTTTTCTTATAAATATCTTCTTCGCTAATCTCCCCTCTTCTTTTTACTCTCTCTTTTCTTTTCTTTTTTTACTCCTTCTCTGCAACTCTACTTTTCTTCATCTTCTTCCGCAAATTCCGGATCTATTATTGTTTCAATTTTATTTCTTTATTCTTACTTCTTCATCCAAATCATCGTTCCCATACTAAAATATGGCCCCTGCTAAAAAATTAGGTCAACCCACTTTGAAAAAACACCAGCAGAAGCTTCAATCCTTAGGTTTCAAACTTTCTGAGATCCCTGGTCAATCTTCAGACTCTGATCTATCCATTGATCTGGCTTCAAGATTTCCTTCTTCTAATGAGAACATCCTTGTTTCGCTAGGTCAATTAGAAGCTGGCCTTCCTATCCATCTTTATAACCCAGATTTCCCTCTTTTTTATGAAATTATTTCTCATGTTAAATTTTCACGATCAATTTGCCAATTGAGTGGAGATTGTATTCGCCTTATTCTTGAATATGCCTTTCGTGGAGCTGGTAAAGGATCTCGTTATCCTGATTCTGCGAAACATCCTGATTTTGAAGATATCCCAATTATTCCAGCGAAATATACCGTTGAGAACTTCTTTGCGAATTATCAAGTGATTCCAATGAAGAAAGAAAGCACGTGTTGGGCTGTTCGTTTGAATAGGGATAAAAAAGTTGCGAAGGATAAAATTCTTATGCAAGATATAGACTATCATTCAACAAGAAACAATGGTCCACGCTTCTCCAAGGATGATAAATGGTGCAGATTTCCTCTCCTTATTGAAGGTCCATATATTTCGGGTACTCTTAGCCTTCCTGCGAATCCTACATATCTTGCGGCGTATCACCCTTGGGTTTTTAATTGGCCTAAAAGGAATTCTGAGGTATATCTCGCGAAATTAATCATTATTCGCAGACTTAGATAAATATATTATTCTTACTAATTATTGAACTATCTTTTATCAGATTAGAAAAATGAAGGCTAGCTACGCCAGTACTGGGAATCCCAATCTCCTACAACTTTTGAAAACCTTCACAGATGAAGTAAGAAACATTCTTTTATAACTTTTAACAATATATTGTTGCCCCTGTTTCTTATCTTTATGTGTGATTGTTTTCAAGGAAATTCCATTTGTCGCGGTAGTTGAAGCCAAAGATAAAGGCAAAAGAGTACTAACTTCAAATGAAAGTTCTGGTATTTCCCCTCACCGCAATAAAAATCAAACCACAGACGATCCACCAGAGAAGAGAAGAAAAACTCAACCACTTCTTCCACTTAGAGAAACTTCTTTTATCGCTGAAAAAGATAATGAAGTTGAAGAAAATGATGGGGTGAACCATGACGTTACCGTGGGCACTTCAACACATATTTCTTCCGCAAGAATTAGGTCTGTGATGGGTTTCTCTCATCCTAAGACTCCAATGGATCAACTGTCAAATATTTTTAGGAATCCCATGCAAGGTGTTGGTGAGGATGATATAACTCGTACTTGCGATTATCTCTCGAAAATCTGCGACGCTTCGATCTTGACTAATAATAAAGATCTTAAAGGAGTCTCAAGATCTAACGACCCAGGTTTTCTTCATGCGCTAGCTTCGTTGGTATGCCCCTTTCCTTTATTTTTCTTGTAGTAAATTTTACACTTATCATGAGTAATATCGAAGATCTTTTACTTATCCTCACTCATTCTCTCTTTTATGTCGCAGACTGCTAGAGCTTCTTTTTCTGTTGCTTCAGATTTAAAAAACAGATTATCAACATTGCAGAAAAGGCTTACTGATTCACAATCTGAATCTACGATACTTCTGGAGAAAAATAAACAATATGAAGCTGAAATATCCCTTTTTCGCGAAAAATGCAAACACTTGGAAGTATCTGGGAACACTGAGCTTCTTAATAAAAACAAATCGCTTGAAGTAGAAATTGAAGTTCTTCAACAGAAATTAGTTGACAAGGAGAAGTTCTGCAAACAAGTTATTGGTATAAATCTTTTTTCTCTTAATTTTTTTTTTTACTTTTCTCTATTCTCGCTATTTTAGCTTATTCGAGCAACCATTTTGCAGATGCCTATAATCTTACTGATGAATCTCTTATTCTCAATTCTTTTGATGAACCCATAGATGAAACCACTCTTCTTCAGCGTCTTAATGATGCTTTAAATAATTATTCAGACGAAAAAATTAATACTCTGTCCCTTGATGAGCTTAAACATCATGTTTCCCTTATGAGAATGGACTATAGATCTACCTTGAGTATGTCCAATAGTTTAAAGACTTGCAGAGATGAATTTAGAGAAAAAAAATAAAAGTCTTAAAAGCCAAGAAGAGTGAACTTGAGAAGGATAAAGAACACATTACTCTTCAAGGCGCTGAAGCTCTATCAAAATTTCGCAATACCCTTATTGATACTAAACTTGACAGAGATAGACTTAAGGATGAAAATATTAAACTTCTTAAGAGAGAAAAACAAATCCGTTCCCATCTTCTTATTCAGAATGATGATGAATTAGCATGGGCTGCGACAATTCTCGATAATGCTAGGAAAAACTTAGCGATAGATGTCAGTCTTCATACCGAGCAAGCAACCTTGATACAAGAAATGATTCATGAAAGAGAAGGTTATTTATTGCTCCTCTAACATCTTTATACTTTTTGTATATTTTCAACAAATTTCTAATTTATTGTTGTATCATCGCAGAATCTGAAGAAAAAATTCCACAAGGATAGCAGAACTTGAAGAAGAAAAAGTGTTCTTGCGAAAAATCTTGCTTCCCGCAATGATAAAATCACTAGACTCCAAGAGAAAATAAAGATATCCAATTCCAATTTGCGTAGTAATCTTCTCACCGTTCGCAATAATGCTATTGAGAAAGTTTGTAAAGATAATGATCTTCCTCTTAGTCTATATCCTTGTCTCTTGGATAACATCCCAACTAGTACTGAAGTACCAGTTATTTCTGACAGTGAGGTTGATATAGATGAGAATGAAAGCGAAGATGAAGAAGAACTGATGATGAAGATAATGAAGACAAGGATGAAGATAATGATGAAGATAAATCTCAATAGTTTTGTTTTTTCTTTTTAACCTTCTCTTTTATTTCTTTCTTTCTTGCGATAATTATCTGCGACAAATTGTATCATTCTTTCTGCAAGATATTTGTAACTCCTGATGTCTTTCAATTTATAAATTCCCTTTTTTGCTTCTGTCTGTCTGTTATTTATATGAATTTATCATATAATGATGAATAACAATATTTATTATGCTATACATCGTTCCCATACTTGCCTCTTGTTATTAATCTGCAATAGGATAAATGAATTATCGTAAATATTTCTGCGAACCGTCTGTTATATGATTCTCAGATATAACTTCTCTTGTGGTCTTATTTCGCCTTCCTAGTTAAAGGTCTTATTATGCCACTTTTATGCGACAAGATCGCAGGACATTCTTACTTTACATGTAATAATCCATTGATCTTGCCTTATCATTATTTTTATCTCTGCGACAATATGATAAATCTAAGCCATCTTGTGAGATTAATCTCTCTTTGCTTTTTAAGACTTATGACATTGCCGTCTTTGCGATTTATTTCCTCTTATTATTTATTTCATTTATCTCATCTTTTGATCTTATCGCAAAAACCCATTGATCTCATATTAACGTTTCTCTTTAGGCTTTTTGGCCAGTCACGCGGCAATATGACGGGCCTAAATATTCTTGCGAATATAAAGTCCCATGACATTGCTGTCTCTGTCACGCGACAATATGACGGGCCTAAATATTCTTGCGAATATAAAGCCCCATGACATTGCCGTCTTTTTTGATACACAGCTCCCTAATGGAGGGTATCGCCCTTATCTCTCCCCCCGGTTGCCCCTTCAAGGATTATACATCGGCCATACAAGACTAGCACTTTCCCATCCGGTTCTGCCAACAACCAGTTGTTTTCGTAGCCTTGTCCTTTATGCCTTATATGGCTTATAGTTACAAGACTGCACCCTAAGTGGGGTTTTCTTCGGGCCGAACACATCGTAATCCAAGACTTTCCATGGATGGCCAGGGTAGGTTCATCCATCCCGGGCACCCACAACTCAACCGTGTACCTCGGCGCCTTGATCATACGTTTCATTCCTTAGGAGAAACTCTCGGGAGCCCAACCAGGGTATAACCTTATATAATTGGGAATCCAAGTTATCTCTCCCGGATGGATTTTCTATAATCCCGAATCTCCATGACTAGGTTCCAGTAGCGGTATAGCCTTTCCCATAGCCATGCAAAGAGATACCCCCCTTATGACGAACTTTAAGGACATTGCCTCTTACGGAATAGAATCCGCGAACTAAGGTGTACGCCATAAAAGTTCGTCCCGTTGTTATATATTTTTAGGCGATTTGCGCCCTTCTTATGCATTTGCATTAAAAATTATTATATGATTAGAAATCATCATCTTTTTCTTTTTAATAGAAAAATTCTCATTTTTGAGCAAAGTTTTTCTTTTAATTCTCACAACAGAGTTTTTCATTTGTTCGCAACATGATATTGTTGCACTTCTTTTCTTCTGTGACGAATGATTATTCACAATTTCTTTTTACTTATTTATCTTATACTTGTTTGTTCTCCTGCGAAGAATGAAGGTTTCTACTTTTCCCCATCTTCCTATGATTAATCGCCATTGAATCTTTTGGGACAAAACTATTCTTGAAGTATATCCTTTCCCCGCAACTCTATATTGTCCACCATCAATTTCTCAGCTCTATGATTTTGCCTCCTGTTATGTTGCCAATTACGATTTCGGGCATTCCTTTCTTCGCAAGTATTAATGTCAACTTCATAACACTGTTTGCCTTCAAACCAATCACCTTTAATTATCCCAATACCATGAGGAAGTGGAAATTTTATGCATTGATGATATGTTGATGCTATGCCCAAGATCCCATGGAGCCATGGCCTTCCAATTAAGGCATTGTAAGGAGATTCTATATCCACTACACAAAACTTGATTTTTGAAGATATCTTGTTCAATGAAATTTCCATAGTAATTTCTCCTTTTGGCTTGTTTGCAGTGCCATTAAATCCATATATCTTGTAAGTTGAAGGAATTAATTCATCATCTCTTCCACCCATTGTGCGATAAGTATGATAAAACAAAATGTCTACTGAGCTACCAGTGTCAATTAAAACTTTATCTATTGCCCAAGAATCACTTGATGCGTCATCATCATCTTCTTCTTCTTTGTATTTTGTATTTATCTCTAACTTCACCACCAATGGGTTGTCATGAATCTTCCCAGGCTCTGGTATCTCTTCTGCAGTAAAAGAAATAACTTGTTTCTGCCATTCTTCTAACGGAAAAACCTTCGCAATATTCATCACCTCTCTTCCCTCTATATCCCTTGCAAATACTCTGCTTAACACATTGTCATGGAAATCCTCTATCGTTTTTTGTGAATGTACAATTGAATTGCAAAATAGATTTTTTGCTGTAGCTCCTACTTCAATGACAAATGTTTCTGCTTATTTTGCAACATTAACTCTGCGAATTTCTGGTGCTTGTGGAAATTGCTGCGGTTGTAAATATCTTGCTAAAAATGATTTAATTTTCCTTGTTCAATCATTCGCAAAATGATTCTTTTCACATTTCTACAATTATTCACAGAATGACCATGAAAATGATGATAAGGACAAAATTCTTGATTTTGGTTGTTGGGATGTGGTTCCTTCCCCATGTTCCAGGGTGAGGGTATATTCTCCATTAAAATAATCGCTTCCCAAATCTTGTCTATACTAGTATTTAAAGGTGGTAATTTGATGTCTTCCCACATATTCCTCTGACCTCTTTGCTCTCTTGAATAATTCTGCCTCTGTCCACCATAAGTCTCTTGCGGTTGATCAAACCTTGGGACCTTATTATTGTTATTGCGATTATAAAAATTCCTCTCCTTTTCTAATTCCTCTTGATCTCTACTCCCCATTGCTACCATCTTAAGTTGATTATCAGTCTCCATTTTCTCACGCGGATTTTGGGAAGTACTTGCTACTGTGTTAATCATCCTTGGTAACAAACTTCCATTTGCTGCGGCTAAACTTGTGCTTGCGAGAATTGGATAAGACTCCATCTCATTTTGTTTTTCCTCTAAAGCAATATATTCTTCTTGCAATTCTCGCAGTTCTGTCATAGTGATTGTGTTTTTAACTCTGAAGACCTGGATGTATAATAGATTTGTCGCAAACATAGCATTTATGAAGGACAAAATGAGATATCTTTCATCTACTCTTCCTGCCATTTCACTACACATTGTCCTCCATCTTATCGTTAAGTGCTTTAAACTCTCACCCACTCTCTGTTTTAATCCAAACACATCTTCAATTCCAGGTCGCGTAAAGTTATTGCTGATGTATGCTCCTAAGAAAGTAGTTTGCAAGTGCATGAACGAAGTTATTGTATTCTTGGGAAGACTCTCGAACCACTTCAGTGCTTCCCCATTTAAACTTGACGCAAAATATTTACACAAAACGACATCATGGTTCTCCCATTGCAACATACATCGAATATAAGCCTTGATATGTTGGACAGCACACGTAGTCCCATCAAATATACTGGTCAACACCGGTAAATTGCATTTTGGAGGTATCCCTCCTAATTGTACCTCTTGAGTAAATGGAGTTTTTGCAGCTTCTTCAATTGCCTCATCAAGTTGTCTTCTTCCTCCTTCTCTTCTGTTATTTATCATTCCCCTCATATCTGCTAATTCTCGCAAGATTTGTTCATTCCTATCAGAATTTTGCTCCATTGGCCTTTTCAATGCAGCCTCTCTTCGTCTGCGTTCATGTCTTTCTTGTCTTGCGATGTTTCGCGCTTCTTCTCCAACATCTTGGCTTTGCCTTCTTCTGCGATTTTCTTCTTCTTGCAGGTTAATTTGTCTTTCATTCTCCTCTCCGCGAATTTCCTCATCTCTTACTGTTTCTCTTCGTTGCCTTTCTATGTCTCTGCGAATTCTCTCATATTCCTCATTGAGATTATCATTATTACGATTTTGCGCACGTCGTCTTTCTCGATTATCATGATTATTCTGACGCAACGCTGTTTGAATTTCTCGTTCTTCTACTTCTGCTCGCAATCTCTATCTTTCTCATGCTAAATGTACTTGTTCAATATAATGCCTCTCAATATCATCTTCGATTATTCTACGATTTCTTCGAATCTCTTCATCACGTAACATTCTCCTTCTCTCTTCTTGATTTTCTCCCTCATCCTGATTATGTCTAATGTCTAAAGTTTCACCGCGTGGAATATAACGATCATTTATCAAATTGTCTCCAATATTTTGTATAGGGAGATTTTGTCTTGTTTTTTCTCTATATGATGTTGAATTTGATTTCATGCTGCTCCTCGATCTTCTATTTTGCAGCCTCAAATTTTCCATTCTTAATTCGTGATTTTGCCTTGTAAGATTGGCACGTTGTTCTGCCTCTAATCTTCTTTCTTCCTGTATCCTTTGTCTCAAATCATCTACTACTTCATGTCCTTCATGAATTAATCCTCCATCCATTTCTTGATTTCTTTCCTCTTCTTGATTTTCCGCCTCTTCTATCGAATCCGACCTCCAAGTATGCACACTCACTCTATCGTAATCCTCATTTCTATCTTGTGCTCGTGTTTGTTGATTTGGTGGTTGGATTGAATTTTCTGCTCTATTTCTCATTCTACTTCTTCCTGATCTGATCCTTAAAGATCCCTCCAATTCACCTGTTCCTTCCCCTGCAATTCTTTTACTTCTTCTCACTGTTGTTGGTGGTTATGATGTATTTATTCTCCTTCTAGCCATTTCTTCAATTCTAATAATCTCTTCAAATTTTCAAGATGTAGTTTGAAATTTCTCAAATTGATTCTCCCTGTTTCTGGGCGCCAAAATGTAGTTACAGGAATTCCCACACTACACCCTATTCAATAATTTATCAATATTTATGACATAATTTGAAGATTAAAGACACTTTTTCATTAATTTGATCTTAAGGAATTACAGAAATCAAGAACACATAACACTTGATAAAAGATTTTCTCTCTCCTAAAAACTTTCCTAGCACTCAAAAATTGATCTCTCTTCTCTGGAACTATTCATTCCCTTTATATAGGCATTTACATAATGGATTACAGCTCATTTACAGCTAAGACTCCCTTTAGTTTCGGATCTGAGTTCTTGCGATAAATCGCAGTTAGCACCGCCTTAATAATTCGCAGGTTTTATTGATCTGCCACAGAAATGTCACACTTTATTCATGTTTCTATCGTTTTCATCGGATATGTCATTTCTTACGTCACTTTGAGATGTGTCGTAGAATATCATTGATGTATCGCTGAACTGTTGTTTATTTTTCAAGAATATTGTTGTGACAATATTCTGATCCTACATACGATATCACCTCGTCCCCTCGGGTTCGTACACTACATAAGAGTCGTGGCCCTAGTCGACTTCAGCGGTTCATCCCCCGTCTGGTACGGGAGGTAAGTTTGTCGAAACACTCGTGAATCCCGGATCAAGCCTCGTTTTCATCCCCAAGAATCATCATTGATGCATTCACAATCTTAAAAGGAGTGAAAATGACATATGAATCAATGTTGTTTAGTGTGCTTTTTCAAGAATAGTTCTTGTCTTCCTTTGTGTGAATATATGTTGAGGAACTGAAAACGGCTGTTTTACATTCCTAGTAAAGGGCAAGGACTGGCCATATAAGATAAGGGTTCGGATTTCATCATCGTTCTCTTCTTGCCCGCCTTAGTAAAACGAAACTTAACGCGAACCTAAGCCTTAAAATTTGGAATAGAACGAGACCGATAGGGTAACGAGCTTAATAGGAAACTCGTTCGAAAAATATTGGTTACTCTTTTGAGCATTCTTCGAAGTTCATGATTGTTTCTGTGAGTTGAATGCATGACTGCGCCGCCCTGTAATGCGGTGAGGCCTTGGGTATCAAAGCTCTAGCAGCTTCCCTCGCCTCTATTCAACTTACTTAAACACATATTGATTCCAGAGAGGTTTGCTCATATTGTAACGAATTCCTTTTTGAAAGAATAGAAGATGGTCTAGAAACAATCTAAGTGGAGCCATCATGATTTTTGTTTGCTAGAAAATTTTAGGTTTGCTTTGCTGGAGTCAGCATGCTTTGTGTTTGCTTAGAACCTCCCTTCCTTTTAGGATTTTTTCTTTTTCTTTTTCTTTTCTTTTTCTAGTGTATGCCCGAGGTCATTAGAGAACGGGCTTGGAAAAGAAACACTCTAGGTCGTTTGATTAGTGACAAACCTAGTAGTTCTTCTTGTGAAGGCGGGGAGCTCGAAGACTCTTATTTTGAGAGCCCCGTTTTTGGAAACTTCAGTTTTGAGAATCTGTCTCTTTGTGAGGAAAGTACCCCTAGTACGTCAGCTGTGCCAACAATGACTACTTTGAAAGATTACATGTTCCCAACTAGGGCCAACCGAGCTTCGTGCATTAAATTGCCAGCCAATACGGCTAATTTCGAGATAAAACCTAGTATTCTTCAGATGATCCCTATATTCTTAGGAAAAGATAATGAGAACCCTTACTTCCATATTAGGGACTTTGAGGAAATTTGTGGGACAGTTAGAATAAAAGACCTTACTAATGAAGTCTTGAAACTTAAGATGTTTCCATTTTCCTTTAGAGATAAAGCCAAAACCTGGCTTAACAACCTACCATATGAATCCATTGAAACATGGCAGGAGCTTATTGCTGCTTTCTATATGAAATTCTACCCTAAGCATAAAACTGCAGCTGTTAGGAAGAAAATTAGTGCTAGTGTGCAACAAGAGGGAGAGTCTCTTTATAGGTTTTTAGAGAGATTCAATGATCTCCTATCCCAGTGTCCTCACCATGGATTTGATAAGATGAAACTTGTGGAGATTATTTATAATGGTTTAGACTATTCGACTAAATCCATGGTCGAGTATATGTGCGCTGGTGAGTTCACTAATAAAACTGCTGATGATGCTTTTACCTTCTTAGGAACTATTGCTGAAAAATCCCAACAGTGGGAGCCTTGTGTTGAACCCCCTAAAAGACTCTTGGTCAATAGAAGTAGCACCAATGTGGTATAAATAAGCTTCGAGTCAGATGCTAAGTTTGCTGCATTGTCTAGAAGTTTAGAATCTTTGGAAATGGGTCAATCTAAAAATAGGTCCCTTGTTGAACCTAATAGAGACTCTCAAGTCTCTAGTTGTGGAATAGAGCCCGATAAATAATTTTGGGAAGGTCATGTTAGTGAAGAACAAGCCCATGCTGTATATAACAACGCTAGGTTTGAGAACCGGCAAAAGTTTGACCCATACTCAGAGACCTACAACCCTGGTTGGAGAAACCATCCTAATTTTTCTTGGTCTAAGGGCCAGAATCAAGGACAGTCTAGTAATTCTCAGCCTCCCCCAGGTTTTGGTTATGCTAAGAACTCTTCAGGTCAATCCCAGTTCCAGAACCATTAGGATAAAAAGATCACAAGCTTAGAAGAGACTCTCACCTCGTTTATTAAAATCTCTGAAAAGATCAACCAAATGGTTGTGCAAGGGATATAAGAAAGTAAGAGTATAGGTTATGCTAACTCTCAGGCTATTTCCGAGTTGAAAACCCAGGTTAGTCATATAAATGAGTCTTTGAGGGAAAAATGTAAGTTTCATTGTCAAACTCAACCCAATCCTATAGGAGTTCATGAAGTAGGTGGAAGACCATCAGAACATGTGAATGCTATTAAAACCCTGAGGATTGGTAGAGTAGTAGACAACAAGGTAACCATGCCTGATAGTGAACATGCTTTAGTTCACCCTACTGAGCCAGAAAATGATGAGGAGATTGATAGAGTCTCTAATGAGACAAATGAGGGTCCTGTTGAGTCCGGATTTGTTTCTAGATCCCCGTTCCCCAAGATGCTAGTTCCAACTAAGAGGGAGTCCATCTTTAATGATATATTGGAGGTTTTTAAGCAGGTAACTATCAACCTACCATTGTTGGATGCGATTAAGCAGATTCCCGCTTATGCCAAGTTTCTCAAGGACTTGTGTACACGAAAGCGTAAGATTAGTGTCCAAAATAAAGCCTTCCTAGCTAGTCATGTGAGTTCTATTATTCAGAATACCACTACTCCTAAGTACAAAGACCCAGGGTCCCCTACCATTTCTTGCACAATAGGTAAATACCGTGTTGAGAAAGCATTGCTTGACTTAGGAGCCAGTGTGAACTTATTGCCATACCATGTGTACCTTAAGCTAGGACTTGGTGAGATGAAACCTACCCAGATGACTCTTCATTTAGCTGATAGGTCCGTTAAAATTCCTCGGGGTATGATCGAGGATGTTCTCATAGAGGTAGACAAGTTTATTTATCCAGTGGATTTTGTTATCCTAGATACCCAACCTGTCCCTGACCCAGAGAAACAGATACCGGTAATTTTAGGTCGTCCGTATTTAGATACATCCAATGCGATCATTAACTGTCGAACTGATATTATGAATTTGTCTTTTAGTAATATGACTATTGAGCTGAATGTCTTTCATATTAGTAAGCTACCCGCTGAATTAGATGACTAGAGCATAGAAGAGGTGAACATGATATGAACATTAGTCGAGGATTCATTACCAAACACTTTGATTGAAGATCCATTAGAGAAATGCCTAGCTCACTTTGGAATTTATTTTGATGATGATGATGTGATTAATGAGGTGAATGCTTTGTTAGATTCAACCCCTTTGATAGACACTAGTAATGGCTGGAAACCTAAGTTCGAACCTCTACCCATTTCTAAGTCTACCCTAGTTCCTTCGTTATAAAAGCCTCTTAAGTTGGACCTAAAACCTTTACCAGATACCTTGAAGTATGTATTTTTAGGCCCATCTGAAACTTTACCTGTGATTATTGCTTCCGAATTGGATAGTGATCAGGAAAGTGGGCTAGTGACCGTCCTTTAAAACAACAAGGAAGCTTTAGGGTGGACCATAGCAGACATTAAGGGTATAAGTCCTACTATTTGTATGCATCAGATCTATTTATAGGAAGATACCAAACCTTCTAGGGAGATGCAACGTCGACTGAACCCTAATATGAAAGAGGTAGTTCGAACCGAGGTTCTTAAGCTGTTAGATGCAGGCATTATCTACCCTATTTCAGACAGTAAGTGGGTCAGCCCAGTTCAGGTTGTTCCCAAGAAATCCGGTATTATTGTAGTCCAGAATGATGACAATGATTTAATCCCAACCCGAATGACCACGGGTTGGCGTGTCTGTATTGACTACAGAAAATTGAACAAGGTCACTAGGAAGGACCACTTTCCCCTTCCCTTCATCGACCAAATGCTAAAAAAGATTAGTTGTTCGTAGCCATTTTTGCTTTTTAGATGGATTTTGCGGCTATAATCAGGTTCCTATTGCCCCAGAAGACCAAGAGAAAACCACTTTTACCTGTCCCTTTGGTACCTTTGCGTATAGACGCATGCCTTTCGGGCTATGTGATTCCCCTGAGACCTTTCAGCGTTGTATGTTGAGCATATTTTCTGACATGGTAGAACGATTCTTAGAGGTCTTTATGGATGATTTTTCAGTGTTTGGTTCGTCTTTTGATGAGTGCTTGCATCATTTGTCATTAGTTTTGACTAGGTGTAAGGAAAAGAACTTAGTGCTGAATTGGGAAAAATGTCATTTCATGGTTCGTTCAGGAATAGTTCTAGGGCATATCATATCTTCGAAGGGTATAAAGGTAGATAGAGCCAAAGTTGACCTTATAAAAACTTTACCGGTCCCAAAAACCGTAAAAGATATTAGGTCGTTCTTAGGGCATGCAGGTTTTTATCGTCGATTCATTAAGGATTTTAGCTTAATTTCTAGACCTCTTTGCAATTTGCTTGCAAAAGATGCTAAGTTTGTCTTTGATGATGCTTGTTTAGAGGCTTTTGAGAAGCTTAAGTCTTTACTCACTACCTCCCCCATAGTCCAGGCATCCAACTGGAACCTACCCTTTGAGATCATGTGCGATGCTTCAGATTATGCTATTGGTGTTGTGCTAGGTCAGCGAGAAAACAAATTACTTCATGTGATTTACTATGCTAGAAAAACTCTGAATGAGGCTCAGATGAACTATACCACTACCAAGAAGGAACTGTTGGCCATTGTGTTTGCCTTAGACAAGTTTAGGTCCTACCTCTTAGGTTCTAAGATCGCAATCTATACTGATTATGCTGCTTTGAAATACCTTTTGTCTAAGAAGGAACCAAACCTAGATTGATTAGGTGGATCCTTTTATTACAAGAATTTTGTCCAGACATTAGAGACAAAAAGGGTGCAGAAAATGTAGTAGCAGACCACTTGTCTAGGCTAATTTTTAGTTCCCCTGATGATTCCCTTCATATAAAGGACAACTTTCTTGATGAAAAATTGTTCTCTGTTTCCCAATCACCTTGGTATGCGAATATAGTGAACTATCTTGTTACTGGTCAAATGCCCCAACATTGGGGTAAACAAGATCGTTCTAGGTTTTTAGCCGAGGTTAAGCACTTATTTTGGGATGATCCTTATTTATTTAAGTATTGTCCAGACCAGATTATTAGGATATGTATACCTGAGAGTGACCAGTCCAGTATTATTTCCTTTTGTCATGATCATGCTTGTGGGGGTCACTTTAGTGCTAAAACGACTGCTGCTAAGATATTGCAGTGTGGATTCTATTGGCCTTCGTTGTTTAAAGACTCCCACAGTTACTGTGTTACTTGTGAACGTTTACAGAAATTAGGAACCATTTCTTGTAGGAACATGATGCCCTTGAACCCTATTTTAGTTGTTGAGGTCTTTGATGTGTGGGGTATTGACTTTATGGGTCCGTTTCCTAATTCTTTTGGTAACCTATACATCCTTGTCGCCGTAGACTATGTCTCTAAGTGGATTGAGGCTGTTGTGTGTAAAACCAATGACCATAGGGTTGTGATTGAGTTCTTAAAAAATAATATACTTACACGTTTTGGTACACCGCGAGCTATAATTAGTGATGGAGGGTCGCACTTTTGTAACCAAAAACACGAATTTACCACGTTTATAATCGTTGCTAATAATTTAAGAAACGCTTATGTACGTTGCCCACACGGCGTCACAAATTTTAGGCAACGCATAGAAAACGTTGCTGAAATTAATTAAAGCAACGTTTTATACGTTGCTTCATCCGTTGCTTTAAATAGACTTGATGCAACGTATAAAATAATTTAAGCAACACAAATATATGTTGCAAAATATTTTATCATAATAAAAAAAAATTTACAAAATCTGTATTGGTATTTTTAAAATTACAGTATTATAAATAATATACAACCCTGACCTGATAAGACAATGACTTCTTACCACATTTTACAACATTATGAACTTTATTCAAATGTACAAAATTGACATCCATTCTGAAATATAAGAAAATTATAAAGCTACTGGTACTAGGTTGCTCCAAATATGTTCACTACACTTGGTCCTAGCTTAAAAGATTAGATCAACAACAAAATAGTGGGAGTGTGTATGATGTTGGCACACTACAGCACTTGACCAAGTTTCAACTAGCCTCTAACCATACCCTTAACTTGAACAACAAACTTAGATGGCACAAGGTACCTTGATTCCTTTTTCGCACTTAGCACAATGGCATGATGTAATTAACCAATCCATCCATAACATTACCGGCTCATACCATCTTTTCTGCAGACCGAACAATCAAATGTTTATTCCAAAACAAAAGAAAATGACAATAAAACCGATATGTTCATTTCACCAACGAACATTAGCAGATAAGGTTACATGGCCATCAAGTCAAACCATACAAGCACATATATCATATCACACAAATTGTCACCTTGTTGACATGGAGTAATGCCTTTAAAACGGACTTCAGTACCTATTTATGGTGTAAGGTACTTTTGAAAAGGGAACAAGTTGTTGTGAAGATAATTACTTACCTTGGGTAGAAGCACCTGAAGTTACATGTAAACACCTTTCCAGTGTTTATGATTATCGTTGAGAAATCTGCTAATATGATTTTCGTAACTCATCAAGCAACGAAGCAAACACCTTTCCATGACATGTGCCATTTTCAGAACCCGTGTACATCCAGTTTTCATAAGTCATAAGTCATCACCTGCCATTGAGAAAAAGACAGTAAAGTTAATACACGGATGAAAACTAAGGAAATAAAATCCACAGTGGTGAAATAATGTAAAATAAGCAAACTAAGAGGCTGAGTCATACGTCAACAATTAGAACAGAAGAAAACTTTCATAATGGTTGAACCATGACTATGTCTCTGACAATGGAAACAAAAGACCTACAAGTTTCCAATAGCTTCTAAAAAACAGCTTAGTAAAAATGAGTTCGCATTATTTCACTATCATACACTAGACAAGGATAGTGGTCAACTTGCTTCATCCTGCATATAAGAGAGGGGATGCAAAACTTATTCATTTAAAATGCATGAATAATAACACTACGAGCAAGTGAATAAAATTTCTTACCCTCAGCAAAATCCCACTCAATTGAATACATGAAGGATATAACAAACCAATCCATCCATACAAAACCAACTTCATAAACGACGTTTTTTATGCCTTCTCAACTAGAGTCTTACATTAGCATGAGCAAATCCTGAGATAAGTTGAACTGCATCATTCGAGAATGCTTGGAGATGTGTTAGCAGTTAGCACCTATGGCCACCCACATGCCAACAACTACAGAACAACCAGCTTCAATACCAAATGATATTCAACATGATTGCTATGCATTTCTATAAAAAAAAAATTGTGTTTAGGTGATACCCTTATTTTCAGGTGCAGCAGCCTCATAACTTGGCTGAGCATCGTCTTGATCAGATGCTCTGCTTCCACTAATATCATCATATAGTATATTTTGGAAATTGAACAAATCAATCTCGCTCGATTCAACACTGTAATGATGGAAAGAATTTAAAGTAATTCATGTGAAAGGGGGAATGCACTACGCTGAAGATATTTGGTTAAGTTCCTTACCCGATTATCGATGTTTTTAGCAATCTCACAGCCATGCAGACATGACGCGGCTCTACCTGTAAACAAACTATAATGTCAAGATAAATGGAAACACGCAGATAAACAAAGGATGAGCAGATTTCCATAGGCTCACCTGATGCTCCAAATTACTTCGGGCAATATCCTCTGACATCCTAATCAGTGCCTCAAGCTTTCTAACTGTCATCCAGTAAGCCACTCTACCCCAGAACCTTTATCACCTCTTCGTAGAGAAACATATCCACCATCATTTTATTAGCGTCTGGGGTTAGCTGTATAGCATTCAAACAGCTCAGAAACATGGCTGGAATATGATAGCAGCACGCAAAGTATTTCGCTTTTTAGAAACAAAAGAAAAGTAATGCTTTCCAAAAAAAACTAAGGACAACAAACCTTAGGTTTCAGAGTCTTGGCATGTGCAATATAACACTTCAGCTTCTGCAGTAGTAAATACATGGTAAAGTTCCTCTTCATGCTTCTGATGAACCCTTACAATGTGATGGGCAATGTGGTAATCAGTTTGATCATCTGGTTCATCGATCATCACATACATTAGATAAAACCTCGAAAGGATAGAAGGAAGAAGGGACACATTGTACTAAAAGACAAAGGATCAAGTTTGATTATTTCAGAGACAATTGTTTCAAAACAGAACGAACACTAACTGCTGACAGTTCACTTATGTTACATAATAAAAGACCTGATTGGTTGTAGAACATTCTATTTTGAAACCGAAACTGAACATGCGCAAATAGTGCTTGAAAAATGAAAGAAAAAAAGGATAGTGAATAGACATGAACGGTTAACACTTTGAGGAATTTTAACCTTTAGAGATTTCGACTTATCATAACGTCCTCCAATAGGGCTAGAAGCAGCTAAAATATATGTACAGATATTTAAAGTTGCTTGTATCCCTGCTTTTGTAATGCTTTTTGTCTGTTGTTCCCTTCGTGAATGGCAACCTTGAAACCAATTATAGGAGGTTTTAGAAATCCGAAATAGAAAAAACATATGATTTAGAGGCTACAAGAAGAATGTAAGAAGATTACATGGTCTCTAAAATCCATTTTATAAAATTTGTCGGTACAAAAGATGCCATTATCATCCAGCATAAGAACACCAGCCTAAAGCAACAAAGTATGACCCACTTGCAGCCAAGCGCTACCAATATCTTCACCCAAATCTCCAACTTTTACCTGCATCACCACCACCACCACTCATTCTCATAGCAGAGCCATGGCTTTATCACAAATACCAAGCAAATGAGGCACCACCACCAACTAAACCCAAAAATATGCAGCACCAACCACACCAACAACACCTTCTTCCACCATCAACAACAAATACCAGACCACCTACTCTTAAGCAACAATACATCCCACACCACGGTCTCTTAACCAACAACACATACCACTTTCACCAGAGAAACCATCAACACTACATGACCACTAAACGGAAATAAAAAATAAACCCATACTTTAAAACTCTACCAATTACAGTAAACAAAGATAAAAATTGCAAAATCTGTACATAATAAAATTAGGTCAAAATAAAGCAATAATAACAACAACAAAAATGTAACAAGATTAGGGTTATACCTTGCAGGATCCATTAGTTCATCACTTGAGAAAGAAATTTCTGATTGGAATAAAACTCACCTTACAAAATCGCTGAACTTTAGAGAAGAAATCGATTCCAAGGTTTAGGGTGAGTTATTGAAAGATTAGGTTTGATTTCCCAAAGATGAATTTTTATTTATGAGATTTAGGTTTGGGATAAATGGGTTTTGATTTCCGAAAGGTTAGGTTTTGATTTATGCAAGCATGGGTTTTGATTTCGCAGATCTACTTCTAACGTTAGATGAGAAAGAAAAAACGGGAGAGGAGAAGAACTCGATGTGAGAGAGACAAGAGAGAGATAAAGAAAATAAGGTAAATGAAAATAGAATAAGTGAGTGGATAATAAGGTTCCAAAATACATTTAAGCCCTCAACTATATTAACAAAGACAAGCACGTCCTAGTTTCTTTTTTTCTTTTTAATAATTAGGATTAGTGCAACGTATCGTATGTTTTCAGCAACGGATAAATGAATGCCACGTATATATATGTTGCAAACCTCAAAAACAAAACATTACAAAAAGCTGGATTTGGTGTAGTCCTTTTAAGCTTTTGATGAAGAAATATGGTATTACACATAAGGTAGCCACCCCGTATCATCCACAGACTAGTGGTCAGGTAGAGGTTTTCAATAGGGAGATAAAACGTATATTAGAGAAAACATTTAATCCTAATCGGAAAGACTGGTCGTCGAGGCTCACTGATGCCTTATGGGATTATCGTACTACGTTTAAAACCCCCATTGGAATGTCGCCTTATCGGCTTGTTTATGGCAAGGCATGTCATTTACCTGTTGAGTTAGAACATAGAGCTTATTGGGCTGTTAAGCATATAAAATTTTCACTTGACAAGGCATGAGCCCATAAAATTATCACTACACCAAAAAGCCAAATTTACCACGTTTATTTTCGTTGCTAACAATTTAAGCAACATTTATGTATGTTGCCCACACGGCGTCACAAATTGTAATTAAAGCAACGTTTCAGACGTTGCTTTAATTAGACATAATGCAACGTATAAAATAATTTAAGAAACATATATATCCGTTGCAAAATATTTTATCAGAAATTAAAAAAAAATATACAAAATTTGTATTCATATTTTCAGTATTACAAATATATTAAACCTTGACATGATAAGACAATAACTCATCCTACAACACCATGAACTTAGTTTAAATATACACAATGAAATTCTATTCAGAAACATGAGTAAATTTCTATGCTGCTCTAACTTGAACAACAAACATAAATGGTACAAGTTACCTTGATTCTTTTCCTGCACTTAGCACAAGGACAGGATGTAATGAACCAATTCATCAATTACAATACCAGCTTCGTACCATTTTTCCTGCAGACAACAATCAAAATGTTCATTCCAAAACATAAGAACGGATATAAACCTATTGCAAGAAGATGACTATAAAATCGATAATGTTCATTCCACCAAGAAACATTAGCAGGTGAGGTCACAGGTCCATCAAATCAAACCATACAAGAACATATATCATATCACACAAAATGTCACTGTATTTCCATAGGGTAATGCCACTTAATGTACAGGTCTATGATATAAGGTACTCTTGAAAATGGAACCAAGTTTTTTGTGAAGACAATTACCTTATCTTGGAAAAGCAACGCAACATGGTCTGTAAGCCTCATAATATTTCTGGCTTTGATGGTCAGTACTTAGTCAAATTACCTGACGACCCGCCTTCAATTTTACTTCTATTGACTCCTAGTTGTTCTTGTATTGGAAATTCAATAATATCTGAGATATTAAGACGGTTATCAACTGTTTGAGGCAATAGATTTATACGTGGGATTTTTCTTAGTCACGACCATTGTTGTACAGGTTCTTCCTGTTTAATCCTGCTTGTTCTCGCACTCTCTTACCCAAATGTATACTCAACGAAGGTATATAAAACATTTTCACAGAAAATCTGGGTGAAAACCATGATGTGAAACACCTAAAAGTATTGAATCTCCATTACAAATTATGAGAAAACGTGATAATTATGAAAAAAATACAGGATGAATTAGCTGCAAGCAATTAACCTATTGGTTAATAGCCATGAGATGTAGTTAGGTTTAATAGTGAAATCATGACTGGTTATTTATGTTATCCTCTCTGGATACATATCATTGTTAGAAATTCATCTTATAGGAAAGGGAGGAATCATGACAGAATCTTGTCTCCAAAGTAAAAGTTTGCCACATTAAATTTCTGGCTTCATACTATGTTCTGAAAAGCACAACAACTAATTGTTAATGGTCAGTGCTTAGTCAAATTACCTGACAACTCCTGGATTTATAAGTGGGCTTCTTCTTAGTAGCGACCATTGCCGTCTAGGATCCTTCATGTTTAGTCCTGGTTGTTCTCGTACTCTCTTTCCCAAATGTGTACTCGACGTCGGTATATCAAACAAGTTCTCAGGAATTCTAGGCAAAGACCCTGAAGCGAAATACAAAAGAGTTTTTAAACATTGGTACAAAATCTGAGATTGGCACAGTAATGCAACCTAGTCTCTAAGCCTCATAAAATTTCTGGCATCACATACATTCTAACAGCACAGCTAAAAATTGTTAATGGTCAGTGCTTAAAGCCTCATAAAATTTCTAGCATCGCATACATTCTAAAAGCACAGTGAAAAATTATTAATGGTCAGTGATTAATAAATTTTGAAATTACCTGATGCCCCACTTTCACTTCTGTTGACTTGTGGTTGTTCCTATATGGTCACTTCAACAAGATCCGAGACATTAAAAAGGTTATCAGCTCTTTGTGGGGGCGTCTTCTTAGTCCAATGTCGTACAGGTTCCCTTTGTTGTTCTCTCATCGGCTCCTTCTTACTTGCGGTCTTTGTCGTGCTGACACTTGTTCTAGGACTGGTACATCAAAGAGTCTGTTGCATGAGTAAATAATGATTTCAGCACCATCATCAAAGCCTGTTGCATGAGTACATCAAAGCCAACACAATATTATCATATTATTAGCATACTACTTCTAATTTTATTACCTTGGCACACTTCCAAGTCCGCAAAGTAGCTTCTATTCTCTCGGCATTATGCACAATGAACCCACTTGAAGCTATAAGTACATAATGTCATCCAATTACAATTATTTCTAATGCCCTGTGAAATTTATGGGATACATTTTATCAAACACTTAAGAAGCACTTGTTCATGGTGGTGAAGTTTTGTAACCAAGTTTAAAAAGGAGGTGATAATTACAAGGGATTATACTTGTTGTTACTATTGTTATCTTTGGTGACCAGGTATTTAATCAATATAGAGAAATGTAGCAGTTCTTTCACTTTCAGAGGTTAATGTAAAATAATCAGCGAGTTTTCAATTTCAATTATTGAAAGACAATTACCTTATCTTGGGTAAAAGCACCTGAAGTCAAGTTTATTCAAGTTTTAGAGAGTAGTTCATACATATAGTGCTTTCGTAGATAAGAACAAAATATCAACTATAGGGAACAAGTAGATGAACAATATGCAAACAACACAAAGCAAGAAGCAAAAAAAAAAAAAAAAAAGGCGCACACTCAATAGAAAATAACAGATTGACTGACCTTTATAACAACTAAAATGCTTCTCTTTCTAGGCCATCCACTATAATCTCAATACCATCTACTCCTACCGACAAGTCAATATCCAATTAATGGAAAAATTCCATATTGATACAGAATGTCTGTGAACTGAAGAGAAACCCCAAAGCTACTAAATACCATTAAAGGAAAGACCTCAAAATGTACTGGGTGGGAGAACTACTCGAACAAAATCATTTTTTCTATGTCGCATTTCATTGGGGTTCTGTATCAATCATTTTAAACTTCAACTTTGAAATTAAGTCAACCAATTAAACTCAAACTAATCTTATATTCAGTGAGCTAGTAAGATATAAGTTAGTTTATCAAACCACTTCACAACTAACTAATTGGACTAATCAACCCACTGATAACGTCAATTCATATCCTTTTAAAATGACTACAACCTGCGGTACACAAATGGGAACATCATCACCTTAAACCAGTCATCTTAATCACTATCAATCACATTATGTTCACAAAAAGTATTTTTTAGTAAAATATTACCACAAGGTATAAAATTAGATGTGAATTTTCACTCTACATCAGAAATGGTATAACAAAGCAGAGAGCTCTTTTGCATATGGGAGTTACCAGAACCATGTGAATAGTCCACTTTATGGGCATCATTTTTTTACAATGAATTATTACTAATGTAGTTGCGGATTATCTCACAACTACACCCTCATAAGAATCCATTAAAATGATTCCTAAATCTAATTAATTTGATATGAAACTAAGAATTAAAGTACTAAAATTATAAAAGTGACACAAATATTTTTACGTGGTTCGATCAATGTGATCTACATCCACGGTTCTTCACTAGTGATTGTATGTAATTACATGATTGTACAATTGAAACTCCATTAAAGAATATTTGGAGCTCTAGAATTTTTTGGGGAAGAAGATGATAAAGAAAATAAATCTCTCCTAACATTTTCTCTCTCCTCCTAAAATTATCCTTTCTTGCTAAAAAGATCTCTCCCACTTCTCATGCCTAAATGGCTATTTATATGATCTTACAAAATATGACAGTTGTGTTGTCCCGCCATTTCGGATTTGATAATTATCTTGCGAACCTTCGTAACTTCATTTCACGAAATTCTTTTGCTTTCCTCGTGATTTCCTTTGCTCGCAAAATGTTCTTTGCTCGCAAGATGTCTTTTCTCTCCACAATTTCGTAAGTTATCATTTGTTGTGATATTCCGCTCCTACATCTTGCTTCTTTTTTCTTGAATATTGCTTGAAGAGTGATCTTCAAGAAAAAATCACTTGCTGTGGTTGTTGGAGTAGTCTTTGATCTTTGTTGATGAAGGAACGAGCGAAAGAATATCAAACTCAAAAAGTATATACTTGCCTCTATTCTTTTGCGAAGTTCTGAAGCTTTAAAAAGTAATTAGAAGTATCATTTTGCGAAGTATGAAGTATGTGAAGTATCTTGAAGAAGTATGAAGTATAATAAATATAAAATATCCTTGAAGAAGTATAAGAAGTACTCAATCCTCGAAATATATAAGAAGTATGAAGTATCCTTAAGAAGTATAAGAAGTACTTAATCCTCGAAATATATAAGAAGTATTCGTCCTTGAATGAGAGTGATAAATATTGCCACTGTTCATGTGAAATTAATATTCCATTTTTGAGGAGGATTCTTGCTGAGAAGATAAAGAATCATAAAATATTTTCTTAGGTATTCATAGTTGCCTCTGTTCTTTATCTATGAAGGAGAATCCTTAAGAAAATGTTGAATAACTAAATTGCGTCTCTATTCTTACCTTGCCTCTGCCTCAAGTGGTAACCTTGCTAACTTCTGAATTTTTCTGCAAATTTCTGAATTTTCTGTGAATTTCTGGGGTTTTCTGCAAATTTCTAAACTTCTGAATAATGCTGCGAATAGTGCTGTGAATATAGTGTTGCGAATATAGTGTTGCGAACATAGTGTTGTGAATATAGTGTTGCGAACATAGTGTTGCGAATATAGTGTTGCGAATATATTGTTGCGAACTATGAATAGTCCTGCGAATTATGAATGTTTCTGCGAAGTTTCGCGGTATTATCTTGTAAAATTTTGTAAAATACTTGTGTGCATATAATACTTATATAATGATTATGTTATGAAATGTGTATGCGATGCTTATGCCTTGAAATGCTTATGCAATGCTTTTATGATGCGAATATGATGCTTGAATGATGCGAGTATGATGCTTGTATGATGCGAGTATGCTGCTTGTATGATGCGAATACTTCTCTATTGCAATGTATATTTCAAGTTTTTGTTACTTAGCTCATTTTGCCGTAGTAAAATTGATATATCTTTGAGTTGCCTCCATTCATATAAGCATCTTCGCAAGTTTACTTGTGTATTTTCGCGAATGAAATCGCCTCTTCTGGTATGACTTCGTGATATATATTCTTGTAAAAATTCTTCAATGATATTGATGGAATTGTCTTCTTTGATATATATTGTCTTCAAAATTCTTCAATGATCTTGATGGAATTGTCTTCTTTGATATATATTCTCTTCAAAGTTCTTCAATGATCTTGATGGAATTTTCTTCTTTGTTAGGACTTCATGATATATATTCTTGTAAAAATTCTTCAATGATATTGATGGAATTAATTTCATGAATTGTTGTGGTCTTATCATGCCTTCCTAAGTAAAGGTCTTATTTTGCCACCTCTTTTGTGATAATATTTTGTATTTGCGATAATATGACAAGTCTGAACATTCTTGCGAATATACAACCTCGTGACATTATCGTCTTGCGATGAAATCGCAAGACATTTTTACACTTTCATGTAATAACCCATTGATCTCATCTTAACTTCATTGTTATGTTCTGCGAGTTCTTTTTTTTTTTTTTTTTTTTTAGAAGGCTCGCAGAAGTTCAATTGTTGCACAAATATGACAAGCCTTTATGTTTTCGCAAACAAGAAGCCTCGTGACATTTGCGTCTTATAGCACGTATCAGCTCCCTAATGGAGGGTGCTGCCCTTTATCTTCCCCCTGGTTGCCCCTTCAAGGAAGCGTACATCGACCATACAAGGTTAGCTCTTCCCATCCGATTCTGGCAACAACCAGCTTTTGATCGCAACCTCTTATCCTTTTTTCCTATAGGGCTTATAGTTACGAGGTTGCACCCTATGGGGTATCTTTGGGCCAAGTGCATCATTTGCCAAGACTTGTCAAAAATGGCATATGTGGTTCAACCTCACCCGGCACTCTTGACTCAACCATGTACCTAGACGCCTTGATCGTTTTCTTCACTTCTTGGGAAAGACAGTATGCCTTAGTCGCCCAACCTAAATCCTCTTACACCGCATTTTATATTGCGTAATGTCGCTAGATTAGGTGAGAATCCAAGGTGTCTAACCCGGATAGGTACCCCATTATTGGGTTGTACCCCTAAAATTTTACCATGTACTAAGGGCCCTTGGTGGTGTTCCGGTTACCCTTAGCCACGTTTATAGGTACCCCCTTAAATGACGCACTTTAGGACTTTTCCTCTTACGAAATATAGCTTCGCGAACTAGGGTGTACGCCACAAAGGTTTGCCTATATAAAATTTTCTGCGGCTCTCTTTATTTTTTGGAGGCTGATCACAGATTGCGGTCTTTTATTCGCAAATTAATGAAAGTTTAATCGCAATTGATTCTTAGCGGTATTTTTTCGCCTTTTTAAAAATTCATCGTAAATTTTTCATGTATATAAAATGTTGAATGTTTTCATGAAATGTTTAGTATAAGAAGTATGAGAAGTATCCATATCACATCTTTAAATCAAAATTATTCTATAGAAATATAGGAATTGAATTTTCTCTGTTTTTTGCAATTTTGAAGTCTTTGAAAATTTTTGAGATCTTTTAATTTTTACGATGAAGTAATTTTAGAATCTTGCGATTGTGTCGCTTTTTACCAATCTAAAAAATCTTTAAAATGTTTTGGAATCTTTGAAATTGTAGAAATTTTACGAGTATATAAATTCAAAAATCTTTTATCTTCCGTAAATAAAGTATTAAAGGAAATGGTACCTACCTTTTTACGGCTTGTTGTTGTCTTTTGCGAAGTATATGACTTGCCATTTCTTGCGAAATAATCTTCCACTCTCTTCTTGCGAAATATCCAAAAATCTTGCGAAGTAAACGAACATCTGCGAAGTATTCATGTTGCGAAGATTCGTAAGGTATTTGCGAACATTTGCAAGATATTTTCTTATTCGTAAGTAATAATTTGATCATGCTGTAATATTTCTTTTCCATCTGCGTCTTCCCGTAATGAATAATGTTTCCTACGTTAAAGAAATATGGTGATGGACTGTATTGAAAATTGAGAGATATTTCCTTCGTTGATCCTGCATGAAAATATTTCAATGGATAAATCAAATTCTCATAAGAACATAAATTGGTTTTAGATAATTTTCTTAAACTTCATTTAGAAATTCCAAGTCTCAAATAATTAAAGATAAAACTAGAGAAGTAAGGGAGAAATTTGCTCTTTTTCAGCTAGTAGAGTTCATAATTCCGTTTCGTTGCTGAGTTGAGTTCGTTTTTGTTGATTAAATTCCATTTCTTTGCGTTTACAGGTTCTATATTTTTTTTTGTCAAGGTTCTACATTGACAGCTACCTAACGTCATAGTACTCAAGGATGATGAAATGCAGCTAACTGTTTCAAGTTGATATTTCGCAGAACTATCCTTCGTAAAAACATATCCCTTTTCTTCGCAGAATAGTGTTGCTTCTTCGCAAGAGTTCTTTGACACATAAGCTACTACATCATAGACTATATTCTTCATCAGTTGTTTTGATAGTTGTTCTCATAGACTATACTCCAAGTAGCTAACTGGATGAGTGGACTTCGTATACTCCAAGTAGTATATATTCTCAAAACACCATTTGGTGGGACTTCGTAATTTCCTGCGAATATTCTCAAAACACCATCTTCGTAATTATACTTCATCTATCCCTTCCGGTATACCCTCTCTCAAATTGGATTAATATCGCAAGAAACAATTCACTGTCAATCTCACAGAAATTTTTAGTCATAAATGTTGTTTTTCCCATCCTAGGAAAAAGGACTCTAACAATCGCAAAAGTGAACTTCACAGAATGAAAACGATCAATGAATTTGGTTAGTAAGATGTATGGTATTAAGATGAATAATTTATCCCTACGAAGAATGAAAACTTTCAATAAAATCTTTTTAATTTTGTTTTTTCGAAATGTAAATTTCTAATCAACAGAAAATCTCGAAGTTTGACCTTTTTAGAAATTCATTAAACAAATTTGTAAAACGAAGTTTCGTTACTACAAATTCGTAGCAAAACATTTTTAAATTCAAGATTTCCACAATAAATCAAATTTCTACAAAAAACAAAGTTTAGATCGCAAAAAATTTATTTTTCAATTTGTGTTTTGAAATTCCCAAATTTTGAAAAATGAAACAAAGAATAAGAAAAGTGAGAATAAATTTGTCCTTTTTGGAAGCGATTGTTGACGTAGCCTGTGTAAATTTCATTTTGCTTGACGATTTCTCCATATCCACATCTCTCTTCCTGAACTACTAAAATGCGTTTGTTGTTTGAAGATTCAAATAAAAGAACTTCCATTCCTGTCTTCAAAACTCATAGATCCGGTACAATTCATCATCAACAGTAACCAATTTTTCTAACTTTCTTGAACCAACAAGGTTAGGTCCCTGTTTCTAGCGCCAATTATGTAGTTGTGGATTATCTCACAACTACACCCTCATAAGAATCCATTAAAATGATTCCTAAATCTAATTAATTTGATATGAAACTAAGAATTAAAGTACTAAAATTATAAAAGTGACACAAAGATTTTTACGTGGTTCGATCAATGTGATCTACATCCACGGTTCTTCACTAGTGATTGTATGTAATTACATGATTGTACAATTGAAACTCCATTAAAGAATATTTGGAGCTCTAGAATTTTTGGGGAAGAAGATGATAAAGAAAATAAATCTCTCCTAACATTTTCTCTCTCCTCCTAAAATTATCCTCTCTTGCTAAAAAGATCTCTCCCACTTCTCATGCCTAAATGGCTATTTATATGATCTTACAAAATATGAAAGTTGTGTTGTCCCGCCATTTCGGATTTGATAATTATCTTGCGAACCTTCGTAACTTCATTTCGCGAACTTCTTTTGCTTTCCTCGTGATTTCCTTTGCTCGCAATATGTCTTTTCTCTCCACAATTTCGTAAGTTATCATTTTTTGTGATATTCCGCTCCTACATCTTGCCTCTTTTTTCTTGAATATTGTTTGAAGAGTGATCTTCAAGAAAAAATCACTTGCTGTGGTTGTTGGAGTAGTCTTTGATCTTTGTTGATGAAGGAACGAGCGAAAGAATATTAAACTCAAAAAGTATATACTTGTAAAATTATGAAAATTATTTGTTGATATGAAACTAAGAATTAAGGTACTAAAATTATAAAGGAGACACAAAGATTTTTACGTGGTTCGATCAATGTGATCTACATCCACGGTGCTTCACTAGTGATTGTATGTAATTACATGATTTTACAATTGAGACTCCATTAAAGAATATTTGGAGCTCTAGTTTTTTGGGGAAGAAGATGATAAAGATAATAAATCTCTCCTAACATTTTCTCTCTCCTCCTAAAATTATCCTCTCTTGCTCAAAAGATCTCTCCCACTTCTCATGCCTAAATGGCTATTTATATGATCTTACAAAATATGACAGTTGTGTTGTCCCGCCATTTCAGATTTGATAATTATCTTGCGAACCTTCGTAACTTCATTTCGCGAACTTCTTTTGCTTTCCTCGTGATTTCCTTTGCTCGCAAAATGATCTTTGCTCGCAAGATGTCTTTTCTCTCCACAATTTCGTAAGTTATCATTTGTTGTGATATTCCGCTCCTACAACTAAAATTGAATACCCTGCAATGAAAGAAACAAGAAAAAGAACCTGATGAGTTTATCAAAGAAACCAGATACGATGCAATCAAATCACTAATGACTTGATTTCTTTACCGGATCGAAAGAGCACTAAAGTAACACTCCGCAGTCTACCAGTTAAAAAGAATATACTAGAACATCTGCATCAACCAAAATGGAAAGATATAAGATACATCAAGACAATATTTCCGGGAAAAAGAGAAGGCAGTACAACTCATTTCGCAAGCCTTAAACACAATAACGTAAAAAAAAAATAGAATGCGGAAATACAATGAACTTTTAATCAATAAGAACGTTAGCTTTCCTCAGTACATCGACAGCTTGAGGAGTAAAATGCATGGTTGAATCTGTGAACCTTGGATTCCAAGGTTTTGCATCCTTGTAGTACTTTAAATTGAATTTTTACCTTCTACCAACCAGAGCTAACCAAATTGACAGCATCAGATTGCCCGATTTCATTCTGAATTGCGTAGGAGAATGCAACATCGCAACTTTCGTTCCAAGTTTTTGCATCCTCATAATATTTTGATTGAGTATAAGTCTTCCAATATTCTCTGCAGATTAAGACAACTTACAAGGTAAACTTATAGCCAGATTGAAAACTAGGAGACACAATATGTTAGCTGGCAAAACATACCACAAAAATATTTGTTAAGCTTTGATATCCCTCACAAATCCTACCCACCTTGATATAATCTAATCCAACTTCATCCATTAAGTAACCCCTGGAATCTACAATAGTTATGCATGATAATAATGTTACACATTCCCATACCCATACATAAAGTAACCATTCCAGTTGATTCAAATAAAAAATTTAATACCTGATATGGTTGCTTGCTTTAAGATTATGTTCATTTGGTGTAGGACAGTGTCGTAGAGCTACCTGTATCCATCTGAAATACATCTACAAAAACTTGGTGGTCTAGACTAAATAAACCTATGAATCAGAAAATTAGACCATATATTTTATCTCAAAAAGCAAAACACAACTAGGCTTGCATCTAGAAAAGGGATTTTTTTTCTCACCAAAACTTAGATCTGTAATGAACTACATTACCACCTCTAGTATGATTTGAGACTTTCGCTTAGCTACCTATTCTTTACCAAAACTACCAGACAAAAAAAAAAAAAAAACCATAAAATCTCTAGTGGCTTCATCAAAAATCCACATAGCACCACCAACATCACTTGAACTCAAATAAATAAGGGATAACCCACCAATCAAACCCCAATTTGATTTTTTTTTTTCCATCGGAAAACCCACTAATCTTAGATCTAAATGATTTCTATGAGTTTTAATCAATGACATCAGGGTTTCAGAAAGATAAATTATGATTTCCAAAAACGTAAATTTGTTATCAAAGAACTCGATTTAGGTTTAGAAGAGAGGTAAAAAAAGTATCTTAGGAGAGATAAGGATTTTGATTTATGGGATTATAGTTTTGGAGAGATGGATTTCGATTTCTCGCAAACCTAGTTTTGGTCTCGAAGATGTTGAATTAAGTTTAGATGAGAAACGATTTAGGTTTGGTAGAGAAGAAAAAAAAACAGGATAAGAGAAGATAATGTTGTGGGAGAGATAAGAAAATAGAAGAAAAGGAAAATAACAATATTACAATATACTTTTAAGCCCTCAACTATTTTAACAAAAGGCAAGCGTGTCCTTTATTCTTTTTCATTTTTCCTTGTTTCTGATAATTGGGATTTAGTGCAACGTATTATAAGCGAAGAGCAACGTATAAAACTATGCAACATTTATATCCGTTGCGGATGCAAAAATGGAAACGTTGCGAAAACATGGATATTAGTTGGACGAGATTCATATAGATGCTTACGATAGTGCGAAGGAGTATAAGAACAAAATGAAACTTGTGCATGATAGAAATATTTTACGGAAGTCATTTTCTCCAGGTCAAAAAGTTCTTCTCTATGATACCCGCTTGCATCTTTTCCCTAGGAAGTTACGTTCTCGATGGACGGGTCCTTTTATTGTTCGCACTGTTTTTCCTCATGGAGCAATTGAGATCGAGACACCGGATGGTAGTAGTTCTTCGAAGGTTAACGGTTAGAGATTGAAACCCTTTTTAGAGCCCTTTCCTACAGGTGACGTTGAGGAGGTCCCTCTAGAGGACCCTGTTTACCCTTGATTGACCATCGAGGCAGTTGTATGTTGTACATTAGTTTTGATTTTCTCTCTCTTCACCCAGGTACTATCTCTCCAACTTCTCCTCATGTTATTTTACTTTTTGGTATTGCTCTTTCATTAGAAACATTGAGGACAATTTTAGATTTAAGTTTTGGGGTGGGGAAAAAACTTCTTGTAGTTTTTAGTTGCAATAAATAAACTCCAGAGCCTAGAAATTTATGTTTATTAAGGATGGCACTAACCAATCTAAGTGGATGGAAGCATTTTGGTTGTAGGAGTTGAGGAACCAATCTGATTAGATGGAAACATCTAAAGAGTCTATTCATAAAAGCACAGAGCTCGGGTGTTAGAAATAACATGGTAGTTTCACCATATCTCGTTGAGTCCTTTTCACTTCTGTTTTTTTATTTTATTTTAAACTATGTTTCTCTAAGTGATTAGGTGGGGCTCACGATTCAAGTTGTTACTACTGCTAGGGTGAAATAGAGTGATTGAGATAAAAATAAAAATAAATTGAGACCAGACCATTAGACCAATCGGAATAAAATTAACACTTGGGATTAGCAATATGTGTGTGTTTTCCCTGTCTCCGTCGCCTAAACAAGCGTGGAATGCAGGATCCATGGGAACTATCATGTAATTTGCTGACAAGAAGCATGCGCTTGGATCCAAAAGATCTAATCATGCAGTTAATGTTCAGTGAATAAAAAGTTAACGTTCATTGAATAAATCGACCGCTGGTTCCCTTGTATATGCCAGACGTGTTGATCTAGAATTAGGATTGTCGACCACTGGTTCCCTTGTATATGCCAGTTGTGTTGATATTAGTCAGACCAGTATCTCAGTCCATTAGGATAGGTTCATTTTGGCAGTGGCCTTCAGACAGATATGAGAAACATCGTTCACTAAGTCAACATCAAAACCATCTATGTTTTTCTCTATATCCATCTTATTGATCTATCCATGTGATTAGTTTTGACTCCGTTATATTGATGTCCATAGTGAAACTATCTGAGTAGAGCTCTGTCACTTTATATGAATATTAGTATGCTTGAGTGCAAACTCGTATACAACAATTGGAATTTCGCATCAGGGTACTTCCTCCTGTAGTCAATAAGTATGCCAACCAAGGAGATTCTTTAGTACCTTCCAAGGTTCTGCGTAGATAGCTAGGGTTTGGAGTAAAGGTTTTGTAGGTACACCTCTGGTAAACCCTCCGGAGATGACACTCCGCCACTAGGGCCACCTAGCGGTTTAACGGCTTGCTGCACATGCTAAGTGTAGTCATTTTATTTTCTAGATTACATTTGCTCGGGACTAGCAAATAATAAGTTTGGGGGTATTTGATAGACACATTTTTGTGTCTGAATTGTCCTCAATGTCTCTATTGTTAGTCTCGATTTTTATACTAATTTTGGTGATTTTGTGTTTGCGTAGGTGTTTTTGGAGGAATACACTTGTGTGGAAAAAGTTGCTCGAAAAGTGCTTTTTGGACCCCCAGAGAAAAGTGATAAAGGCACCCTCATTTTGGATAAGGGCACCTCAGGGCATTCAGCTGTTAAAGGCACCAGCGTTTTCGTTAAGGGATGTCTTCTTCTTCATCGTTTTAAAAAAAACAGAAAAAGGCGGGAAATGAATTTGGCAGCTGCGTAATTTTCAGGGCAAGAATTTGACGTGAGAATTGCCGAGTTTCTATCGGTTCTGACTTGGAATGATGCTGTTACACTAAAACAGGAAAGTTATTTGATTCATGCACGTAAACAATGGAAGAAATCTTCAAACAGGGAATGAAATATATTCTCGGATATTCTATTTTAATTTCCGAGTGATTTTGGGAAGTTTTTTCCGTGGGTACAACGTGTTGGTTGCTGTCAGAGAAGATTAAGGAACGTGTTGGAACAATTTTTGCTCGAGAAAACAGCGTGTGAAGTTAATTCTGGGAAGAAAATATTCCCAAGAATTTTGTTCTTCACTGCCGAGTTATGAGTAAATATTCGGAGTTTAATGTGATGTTTGGAGGCTCTGAAGAGTATATATAGACTACAGGGGACTCATAGAAGGCGACAGAGAGATTGGGAGAGTTTGGGAGACAGTAGAGCAATCGAAATCAAGTTGCGAAAAAATATTCTCTGCTGCTGCAAACTGAAGATCGTGAAGAACAGACTCCCGAAAACCGTCGTTTACGCTACAGTGTAAACGACTCACATCTGTGGGTCGTAGAGTTACAGTAACAGTGACGCTACTGTTGTATCGTTCTTTGCAACACTGACTTGCAACAATTATAACTGTTACAAAAACCCGGTTTTAATCATTTTCTCCCATTTTTCATTATTTGTAACCACTTTTGAGCATAAATTAAATCAACTTTTGAGTGTGTTACCAACATGATGAGCGGCTAATTCTCTCGTAACCAAGGCAATGGATGAAGCTATTCACACATGAACAATGGGTAACTATTTTATTTTCTCTAATATTTAATTATAATTCACTCAATCACTGCTTTTGCAGAGTTCTTGAAAGTTTACATAATTTTCTTCATTAGTTGTGATTCAATTATATAGGTTATGCTTTGGTTAGATAATCTATGCTTAGGGGATACAATTAATTTTTGAGAATATGTTTGATTATTTGTGGATTAAGAAATAAAGGATTAAAAGGATAATTAGAGTTATGAAATATTTGACATCATTCATGTGTAATAGTGGATTCTAGTGTCTTAGTAATTTTCCAATTACTTGAAATCAATTTTGAGTTAAGTTTTCTATAATTTTAAGTTCTACTAAGTCTAGAAATCATTGCCTTCACAAGCCTCAACGAACTCTTTACTATAACTTCAATTGAAAATCACATCAGTAGCCTACTACAAACTAACTTCGGTCTAGACTGTAGTTGAACCCCAATCAATATCACACTGATTCAAGGTACAGTTACGCTCCTTACTTCTCTGATCCTAGCAGTATATTATGCACTTGATTCACTTAGCTGATCTCACCCACAACTAAGAGTTGCTACGACCCTGTTGATGGTGGTTTTTAGTATATGGAGAAAACTGTAAAAGTCTGCCTACCTGACCCAGCATCAGAAGTAGTATACCTTGATATGTCTATATTACGCAAGGAATTTGAAGAATATATCAGAATCTGATGAGTGCCTATGTATCTCTTCATATTATATTGAAACTCAAGATCCTAGATGAATTGTTCACTAGTATAGAGCCTAATGAGTATTTAAGATCCTAGTTGCATTACTCACTAATGCCGGAGCCTGTCGAGTATTCATTCTATGCTATGTTCCCATCCAAACTCTTGATTACTGACATGATATGATGACTAATGTTCGCTCTCAGCCGAGCAGCATGAATCTCTCTAAGTGTCAGGATTGAGATGCGTGTGGAAGTACTCAATCATAGGCATGCAAAGTTATGCTGCCCTTTAACATTAAATTAGTGATTTTGTATCAATATGCAAAATTCACCAAAAAATTGATTGGTTTTGCGGCAACCCGCAAAATTCAGTCCTTTAACCTAATTTTATCAATTTGCAAAAATTAGGTTTTTAGCGCCCTGCGCAATATCTCGAACCCTATTGGTCGAGACTAAACCAAGGAAAGCTAGGAAATTAATCCTCCATGGACTAGTAGGAGCAAAGTCCAACCAAAAATCTGAAAACAAGAAATAAAAGAGGAGTTGCGGCAAATAGGAACAACAATAAGAGGAGGCATGGCCGCGCCACATGGCTGGACAGTTCTCTTTAGCGGGCACCACCTAAAGTCGGACGACCACTCTCAATGTTTCCCTTGCCGGCCCCTTTTCCCGTCGACCAATCAGGTCGCTCTAAATGTGTCACACGCACTTGGAATGTGTCCGGGTCCATGCCACTTGCCGACCCCCTTTCCAATCGACCAATCAGGTCACTCTAAATGCATCACACACACTTGGAATGTGGCCGGTCCCATGCCACTTTTCGGCCCCCTTTCCAATCGATCAATTAGGTTGTTTTAAACCCACCACACACACTTGGAATGTGGTCGGGCCCATGCCACTTGTCGGCCCCCTTTCCAATCGACAAATCAGGTCGTTTTAAAATCGCCACGTGCATTAAATGAATCCAAACTGTGACAACACCTAGTGGCCACCATGCCAATTAGCTAATCAATCTGCAAAATCACGTATGGATGATAATTAGCAGGCCATGCTATTCCGCGGCAGCAATATGCCAGCGTGCCATAACAGCGCAGCTGCGTGCTATCTCACTTTTCGTGCGTGGATAACTCCATAACAAACTATAACCGGGGTATTCTGATCAGAATCGAACTCTTGTTTTAATGGAATTGGTCGCGCCCGCGCCATATTATCTATACCCATGGCTATCCTCGCGTCCATGATCGTTCCCACATTATGTCCTTGGGATGATTTCTTTATTTAACGTGGCCACGGTAGTGTTTGCCAAAATGCCACCATATCGTGACCACATAGCCGCCCACGCTAATTAGGGTTTTGACATGCCAAACCCTAATTTGGAAGGCCGCTATGCTGACCCATGCCAAATAATACCACCTAAGGCATTAAGTTTGATACGACAACTAGAAAAAATATTGTTGAGTCATATTTGGAACTAGCGCCAATATACCATGATATAGTGGTCGCGGTTATGCCAGGCATGCGCCAATTTCACCACTGGCAGGATCCAACGATATGTGGCCATAATCAATGACCACCCTTTTCCATAAATTATAATCCCGGTGGTCCAACTTCTCCAGCCAAATTGACTGGCCTAGATTAAATCTTAGGTGACCAACCAAAGACTAAATTAATAATGCCACACGCTATTTCTTGCGGCAAGTCTTATGATTTGTCTCGCCACACATGATCACCCACCGCCTAGTTTGCGCACGATTGGTCAGAATAACTAGGTCTTGCACATAAGACCCACTCAACAATCTGCTGCATATTTTTCACGAAAATACTCGAGACATCAAACATGTCACAAACTGGAGGATGCTCACTGGAGTATTGGTCTGGCAGTTTACAGCGTGCGGCGTGCAACACTCCCATTATGAAAAAGTGTCAGGAAAGGGCAGACGGTTAATGAGCAGTAAGTGAGTAATGGGTGTAAGGATGACCAGTCTTCCCTCGTGATGGAAACATGATGGTCACCACTTTTTACATGACTCCACTACTTAACTGTCTCCACTTCCTACGAGATCAGTAGTTCAATCATGACTTGTATAAATAGGTTTTCGACCTATTTTGGAAAAAATGTGACAAGTGTTACTAACACAACTAGCCAGAAACCATATTCTGATACAAGTCATAAAACATCCACACCTTCATAATTTAACATTTTGATCTCAAACACCTTCTTCGCTTCCCTCCCTCAGATCAACCATTCTCCTTCACTTTGTGACCGAATTGAATATGGAATGACCATTTCTTAGTTTAGGACCGATTCTTACAAATTAATATCTCAAATCTAAAAGTACTCATGTGCAGTATATTTATTTAGGGTTTGAATTCGTTTCTCATCAACACACCCAAATTTACCAAAACCAGTAGAATCAGTTTTCACCCTCAAATAGATCCAAAGTCGAAGACTTTAATAATCAAATTTGTCTTACAAAGAAAAGTCTATAGGAATAGATAAATCTGACTCCCACATAAATACCTACGAGTTTTGTTCCGCATTTTGATAAATCAAGGTGAACAAGTTTGATAAATCAAGGTGAACAAGAACCAATCGATAACCCGGACTTATATTCCCGAAAAACATCCTAGAATTGTCGATCACCTCACAATAATCTTAATCGAATAGTGAAACAAGATATTATGGAATCACAAACGATGAGACGAAGATGTTCGTGACTACTTTTCTATCTTTCCTATCGGAGATATAAATCTCAAGCAAATCTTATAATTGTACTCAATCATGATAGAAACAGCAAGATCAGATCACGCAACTACAGAGAAAATAGTTGGGTCTGGATTCACAATCCCAATGAAGTCTTTAAGTCGTTAACCTATAGGTTCTCGAGAGAAACCTAAGGTTAAAGCAGAATCGACACTAGTTTATGCAACTAGTATCACACAAGAGGTGTGGGGATCATATTTCCCAGTTTCTAGAGTTCTCCTTTATATAGTATGTAAATCAAGGTTTGCAATCTAAGTTACCTTGGTAACAATGCATTCAATATTCACCGTTAGATAAAAACCTTATTAAATTCAATCTAATATATTTTAACCATTAGATTGAACTTAGTTTGTTATACACAAATAAAATGCACATTCATTTAGGTTTGGGTAACCATACCTAAACGTGTACACTTATTTGGTTCAACAATAGTTAACCAATGGTTAGACATATGAGCACTTTCATGTCAACCTTATTCATCTTCAACATAGCTAGTTCAAGTGACTCAAATGAACTAGTTAGAGAGTTGTTCAATTGCATAGATCTCATAGAAGTATGCAAGACACAATTGAAGAAAAATTGATTTTGATTCACTCGAATCAATTCATGAACATTATAGCCACGGTTGCAAAGATTGCATTCCTTATTTTATAAATGTTTTAGTTCATGAACAAACCGATTTTAGAAAGTAACCTACCAAAATATGCGAACAGGTACGTGTACTTAAGTAATCGGATGAGTTTGTTTTTCACTTCCAAACTACAGCAGAAATTCACGGATGTGAACTTTCCGCCAGTATGCGTACGGGTACGCATACTTACCCGGATTTTCAACAACCGCCAGTACGCGTACGGTGTGCATACTTTGGGTTCCCGGTTTTGGGATTTTACACAAATGTGAAAACACACTATGTTTATATTCAAAGATGGTTATATGTTCTAAACTCTCATTTCAATCATTGAAACTTTCATAGAGGATGTTATATAGTTATTATTCACAAACTATTTTTCATCAAAGCGATTTTCAAGTTATTGAAATAATCAACATGACTTTCGTCACGAGTAAAGATGAACTTGGCGAAATCGAAAGCTTGCCATCACATATTTCTATAAATAGATAAGCGAGATAAACTCAGCTCGAAATAGCAAATGTGTATAATCGAAGTCTATTGATGGTTATTTTCAATGATGTTGTAGTAAAAGGTAGTAAGGTTGTCGTTCACTCGGACTTGTTGAAATCGATTTTAGGATTTAATAAACTAAAATAAAAGAAAAATATATACAATGTTTTCACAGGATGAAGAGATGACAGGGACTCAGGATTCCACCAGACTTCAATTTTATGAAGTTCAAAAATCAATTCTAAACGATAATAGCTTATAAGATAAAGTTTCATTGACTCTAATTCATTTCCTAATGTAGATTTCGAAAGTAATGGATGTAAATCTAAAGCATGGTACAACAAAACATTTATGCTAAGCATGACCCATCAATTGAAATCACAACCATTCAATGATAATCATAATTCAATTAAATAACAGTGCAAATAGCCATAAAAGAATTAATAGAATTACCACATTCATGAAATTTGGCTTCCTCCGTCGTCCCGGTGATGGGGTTCAACTCCTCATGTTGGAAACACGCTCAAAAGAATTTTTCATTGCTCAAAAGTGCTTACAAGAGGTGAAAATATAATGAAACATAAAATTGCAACGGAAATAAATGTTGCTAATCAACTGTTATAGAGAACGATAATAATAAAGTGCTGCAAACACTGTTTGACTGTCGCTGAGAAAACTGTTACAAAGATGAGTAACAACGACAGTTATTTAATGACTGTCTTGAAGCGTCTGTTCTTGGTGTTCTTCAGCAACATAAATGTTTTCTCTGCAACTTTGATTTTCTTGATTCTATCGTCTCTGTTCTATCCCCTATCACTCCATCCTCTCTCTATGACCTCCAACAGGCATTTTTATACTCGACAGGCACCAGAAATCTCCCAAAATATCTTCATTTAATCACCATTATTTCTCTTATTCTCGGAAATATTTTATTTCCTAAAATCTTTCTCCTACGCGTCTGCAGCTGTCATAATCTCCATTTTTACCTCGTACACGCTTCAAAATATAGCTAAAGTTCTCCGAGAACACGCCAACCTCAGAGAAACTCGGAAAAAATGAATCGAACCCGTGTTTCTCTCGCTCTTCTTTTTTTTTTAATGATAATCACGAGAATCTTCCATTTTCTTAGGTGGATAAATCACTTACTTTCCCTGTTTTGACTATATGAGTCATTAGAAAGTCCCGTGAAAAACTCACACAAAATCACGCCCAATAATTATCCAGAAAATTATGTTGTTCATGGAAAATATATTCCCTCCAAAACCAAATTCAAACGAAGAAGAAAAGGGTTGCCCCTTATCCAAATCTGTGGGTGCCAGATAACTAGTGGGTGCCCTTATCCAAATGTTGGGTGCCTTTATCAATTTTCTCCCAGGGTCATAAAACTTTTTGAGCAACGTTTTCCGCACAAGCGTATTTCTCCAAAAACACCTACACAAACATAAAAACACCAAAATTAGTACAAAAATCGAGACTAACAATAGAGACAATTCAGACACAAAAATGTGTCTATCAAATACCCCCAAACTTATTATTTGCTAGTCCTCGAGCAAATCTAATCTAGAGAATAAAATGACTACACTTAGCATGTGCAGCAAGCCGTTAAACCGCTAGGTGGCCCTAGCGGCGGAGTGTTGTCTCCGGAGGGTTTACCAGAGGTGTACCCACAAAACCTGTACTTCTAATTGGTCACAAGTATCCAAAGAGCTATGAGGATATACAAATTCTCAACCTATCTCCAAGTGACTAGAATGCCAGAGAAATTAAAGGTGTCAGCTCTAAAGCTGACTGAAGAAAAGGGGAGCCACATCCGCAACACTGCTAGATAAAGAGATATCCGCTACACAGCTAGATAAACATTGTAAGATGCGTCCGCTGATTTACAGCTGGATAAGATTAGGAGAGAGAGAAAGATGAGAGGGACATCTACTACACAGCTGGTCTAATTACATGTGATGAGTTAAACCAGTGCTAGAAAGATCTTGTGCCAGATTGAAAGCGGACTAACAAAGCAACCAAATGTATCTTTCTTCGACTCTCTCATAGTGCTCAGTAGAAACAACGTCTTCTTCGGTCTTCAACTGTGGATGATAAACTATCGAACCTCATAGAACCTTGACAATTAACTCTTCTTTTCGATTTCTTGCTTGACATAAAAATTTCTACTTCCCTATGGCCTTATTGAACAAAAAACTAATTATAGAACAAAAAAAACATAATGATGATTTTTTTTATTTTTTTTTCTTTTCTGTTGTTTTTTTGTTTTTTGTTTTTTGTTTTTTTTTTTTGAAACAAAAATTTGCATGGCTATGAGAGAAGGACTTTAAAAACTTGGATCTTCGCAACTTGTGATGTCTTGGTATCATGAATTCCAACAACTTATATCATTTGCTCTTCTAACTTCTTGTAACTAAGTCTTCAACTTTGATTTTTGAATTGTTCTTTTCTATTGTTGCTTCTAAACCTTAAACGTCTTCAACTTTCTTCATAGATTTTGATGTCGCTCCTCTTGTTGTTGATGATAAGTTTCTATTGAGAGAGAGTCGTAATCCAGTAACTAAGATTACATTGTGAGGTTGCTTTGTATTTCTGGCATTTCCTGACCTACTTTCCTTTCCATCATGGATGGTTAGGTCCATCATGGTTACCCTCTAAAAAGAACAAGTTCTCTTCTGAATTTCAAGGATCTCAATGTCTTTTTCTCTAATGTCTCAATAGGTTGTTATCCCTAGCATTCCAATTTCTATCTTTTCGGAGAGAAACAGTCTGTAAACTTAGCTAACCGGATACCATGTGTTGCTAGAAGTTTCAAAAGTGCAACTAAAAAGTTTTTCCTCACCCCCAAACTTAAATCTAACATTGTCCTCAATGTTCTAAAGATGAAATTAAAAGCATGAACAAGGAGAATCTGTTACCACTTGAAGAAAAGAGTAAGGAAACATATTACCGTGTTGCAAGAAAATTGGGTTACCTCCCAAGAAGTGCTAAGTTTAAAGTCTTCAGCCTGACATTGGAAGAATTAGTCACCTCATAGAATCATATAGTAGTAGCCGGAATAACTGTGGGTCATCTGGATCAAAAAGTGTTACCAACAAGAAGAGGAGACTATAACAGACCAGGAAGATATCCAACACACCCTTATATATTTTTTCATTTAAGACAACTATATCTAGTTGTGGTTCGGGTTCGGGTTCGGGTTCTACAAAAGGGTCTAGATAAAAAGTTTTCATCGGATGGATTTCCTCAAAGGCAGGATCCTGAAGATCAGGTTCTAGAGTTTTGAAATGCTCAACTAAGAACTTAGAAGCACATAACAATAACCTGAATAACTGGGGATCCTCTAAGTCAATCAGACTTGACTCACACAGTTGACCATAGTAGTGGTCATTCTTAAGAAAATGTGTCAACCCTAATCTCCTAAAGTAATTAGGTTTAGTCTTAAAACTTAATAATTGACACATCTGAAACTCATAAGTTCCCACATTTGGTTGAAAAATATTTGGTGGGAAAATAAAGTCAATCTTGGTATCATAGCCTAGGTTAACCATATCAACCAGAGGATGGGTTTCTAACAACTGAGCTTCTTTATGGACATCATGAGGTTCGAAAAAACGTGTATGAAGATAATCTTGTAAAATGGTTGAGGAACAAATGTCAAGTCCCAAGTGAGCACCCTTTCTAAGAGTTAAAGCACATGGAGGATGATAATCACCCCCAAACTTAGAGTTTTCAGGGTCTCTAGAAATACTAGTCACAACTTCCCTAATTTCTAGGTCATCGGATTCCTGGAAATGGTCAATTGATTCTTCTAAGTCAGGTTCATCCTCACTCATATCTACGAGTTTATCGTCTTCTAAGATTAGCGTTTTTAACTCGCTAGATTCTAAAACAGTATTCTCGGGGTAAACTCTTTCCTCTAAACCATCATCACAATCATATAAGGGATTATCATCGAAAGTTTCTAGTAAAGGCTCATTAACTAAGGTGTTAATCATTGTTACTTCCTCTGATTCAATTATAGGCACATCAAATAATGGATTATCCAACATATTGCAGGCTAAAGGATCATGAATTACATTGTCTAAAATGGTGGCATCTCTAGTCAAATCCTCATCCTTTTGAATAGGCGAATAATCATTAAAATTATTGGGATTTGAAACAGAAATAAAACGATCGTTATAAAGCTCAACTGGAGTTACAATATCCTTATCACTATGCCTACATATGTATGATTCTTTATTAACACTATCCCCATAATAATATGAAAATGGTTGAACCTCATCTAAAATAGTGTGTCCAATTCTATCCCCGTCATCTTGATTAGGTGAATAGTAACTATCCTCATTTTCAAGGGTAAAACTGGGAACACTGTGTTGAAAATTCAGATTATTTCGAGCAATTATTTCGTTCGTCTCAGCTATCCACTTGAGGGCATCTTCTAAAGAATATTCACTCATTGTTGTAGTTATTTCGTCCATAACTATACCATTCATCTCAGCTAACTTACGTGTCGATCCAGTTAACTTTCTGAGGGACTCTTCTAAAGAAGGAGTAGGAACATAAGGATCATAAAAAGGACTACTTTTCAATAGTTTGATTGTATCCTCTAGAGACGAAGAACTAGCATTATAATCGTCTTGCTCGTAAGACTGATGCACGTGTGGATAGTAATTTGGCTCACCATGGTATGACCCATATCCTTCAAAAGGTTGGCGTTCCCAACCACTATTCACACTATAAAAAGAGTGATGTTCATATTGTTCAGTTGGATATTCATATTCATTGTGATGTATATTATAATACCAATTTGACATCCTAACTGTAAGGGATATCTACACAAGCACAAACAAGGCTGACTCGACCACAACAAACCTACTGATTTCTAGCAAACAAAAAGCATGATGGCTCCACTTAGATTGTTTCTAGACCAGCTTCTAATCCTTCGAAAGGGAATTCATTACAATTTAAGCACACCCCTCTGGAATCAATCCGAGTCAAAGTAAGCTGAATAGAGGCGAGGGAAGCTCAGTGGAGTTTTGATACCCAAGGCCTCACCGGCATTACAAGGCGGCGCAGTAACGCATTCAACTCACAGAAACCATCATGAACTTCGAAGTGTGCTTAAAAGAGTAACCAATATTTTTCAAATAACTTTCCTATTAGTATTTTAAGCTTAGGTTCGCGTTTGGTATCGTTTTCCTAAGGCGGGCAAGAAGATAACGGTGATGAAATCCGAACTCCTATCTTGTATGGCCAGGCCTTGCCCTTTTACTAGGAAATTAAAGCGACTGTTTTCAAAACCTCAACATATATGCATACAAAATCATTCAGTAAACCCGCTGACAAGGGATTCACGGGTGTTTAGAATTCTTACCTCCCGTTCCAGACGGGGGATGAACCGTTGAAGTCGACTCGGGACACCGACTCATATGTCAGTGTACGAACCCGAGGGGCCGAGACGATATCATAATCGTCGTCCTTCCCTGTGTAGTTTATATTTAAATAACCCTTCCTTAGGGTTTTTTTTTTAAAGTCCAAAAGTTCAAAAATAAAGTCCAAAAAGTGTCCAAAAATAAAAAGAAAAATTACAACAGTGAAACCCTATTTACAGTTTCTAAAAATAAAAAGAAATAAAGTCCAAATAAAATAAATTTGTACAAAATCTTCTTCACTCCTTGGACTCCTCTTTTCTTTCCTTCTTTGCCGATGCTTTCCTTTTATAGCACTTTTTGTTTCCTTGTAGATTCTCTCCAAATCTGAAAAGAATTAAAAAAAAATACCAAAAGGCGTAAAAGAGAACAAAAATAATAAAAATAAAGATAAAACCTAAAAACAAATCTATACACAAGTCCGCGTCGGCGGCGCCAAAAATTTATGGTTATTTTCAATGATGTTGTAGTAAAAGGTAGTAAGGTTGTCGTTCACTCGGACTTGTTGAAATCGATTTTAGGATTTAATAAAATAAAATAAAAGAAAAATATATACAATATTGTCACAGGATGAAGAGATGACCGGGACTCAGGATTCCACCAGACTTCAATTTTATGAAGTTCAAAAATCAATTCTAAACGATAATAGCTCATAAGATAAAGTTTCATTAACTCTAATTCATTGCCTAATGTAGATTTCGAAAGTAATGGATGTAAATCTAAAGCATGGGAAAACAAAACATTTATGCTAAGCATGACCCATCAATTGAAATCACAACCATTCAATGATAATCATAATTCAATTAAATAACAGTGCAAATAGCCATAAAAATAATTAATAGAATTACCACATTCATGAATTTGGCTTCCTCATGTTGGAAACACGCTAAATTTGGCTTCCCGGTGATGGGGTTTAACTCCTCATGTTGGAAACACGCTCAAAAGAATTTTTCATTGCTCAAAAGTGCTTACAAGAGGTGAAAATATAATGAAACATAAAATTGCAACGGAAATAAATGTTGCTAATCAACTGTTATAGAGAACGATAATAATAAAGTGCTGCAAACACTGTTTGACTGTCGCTGAGAAAACTGTTACAAAGATGAGTAACAACGACAGTTATTTAACGACTGTCTTGAAGCGCCTGTTCATGGTGTTCTTCAGCAACATAAATGTTTTCTCTGCAACTTTGATTTTCTTGATTCTCTCATCTCTGTTCTAGCCCCTATCACTCCATCCTCTCTCTATGACCTCCAACAGGCATTTTTATACTCGACAGGCACCAGAAATCTCCCAAAATATCTTCATTTAATCACCATTATTTATCTTCTTCTCGGAAATATTTTATTTCCTAAAATCTTTCTCCTACGCGTCTGCATCTGTCATAATCTCCATTTTTACCTCGTACACGCTTCAAAATATAGATAAAGTTCTCCGAGAACACGCCAACCTCAGAGAAACTCGGAAAAAATGAATCGAACCCGTGTTTCTCTCGCTCCTCTTTTTATTTATGATAATCACGAGAATCTTCCCTTTTCTTACGTGGATAAATCACTTACTTTCCCTGTTTTGACTATATGAGTCATTAGAAAACCAGTCCCGTGAAAAACTCACACAAAATCACGCCCAATAATTATCCTGAAAATTATGTTGTTCATGGAAAATATTTTCCCGCCAAAACCAAATTCAAACGAAGAAGAAAAGGGTTACCCCTTATTCAAATCTGTGGGTGCCAAATAACTAGTGGGTGCCCTTATCCAAATGTTGGGTGCCTTTAGCAATTTTCTCCCGGGGTCCAAATAACACTTTTTGAGCAACGTTTTCCGCACAAGCGTATTTCTCCAAAAACACCTACACAAACATAAAAACACCAAAATTAGTACAAAAATCGAGACTAACAATATAGACAATTCAGACACAAAAATGTGTCTATCATCTATATAGCAATACGACTTTTGTCTCAAGATAGGAGATAGAATAGATAGACTTTTGTGCGATAGATAAGTTCAAGTCTCCACATACCTTTTTGTGGATGAATTTCCTTGAGTAGTTCTTCGTCTTTGCACGATGAACGCCATGGAGTCTAAAGCTCAACTACACTTATTATCCTAGTTCGAGACTTAGCTATAAGTAGACTAGAAATCAAGATTTATAGTTTTGGCAACTAAACTCGACAAACAAGATTGAGATAGCAACGCTTGCGAGTTCGACCGAGTAGTGCTCTAACAATCTCCCCCTTTGTCAATTTTAGTGACAAAACTATCAATACATATGGAATACAAAATAAATAAACTTTGTAGATTCTCATCCAATCCTTGGTTCTTCAATATTACTCGAAATCTTCGTCACTTCCAAGTACTCCAATGATTCCAAAGGTATTCAATTCAGCATCATTATTGTTGAAGATTTGTAGCCATAATAATGAGAAAACAATAGCTCTCAATCATTGTTATCAATGTCATAGTATTATTACACAACATCAAAGTTCAATTGTATCACAACTTTGACAACAATACTATGGTGATATGTATCACTCCCCCTTAGTCAATACTCCATCTCATATGGAAACCACCCCCCTATATAATGATCTGAAAACCATATGTATTTGTAGTGTGAACTACACATTAATTCTCCCCTTTTTGTCAATAAAAATTGGCAAAGGTACGAAAATTAGTGGGATCCTAATGAAATTTCCATATATACACTTCATGACCAAAAGAAAAGCACATATCAACTTTTTTAGATGCAGTCATATAGCCAAAACTAAATGCATTCATCAAGGAGTTTATAAAGATACAAGATAACCCCTATAATATTCCACAACCGCACTCCCCACAAATATTTGGCAATTAAGCACAAGTTCAATTAAGAACTTTCGCCCACAAAATGTCATTCCCGAAAGAACAACAAGAGCGACCTTACTTTCACAAGAAAAGAAGGATTTCTTTGGACATTAACAAATCACATGAAACATGAATTTGTATCCAAAAAACTCAATTAAACTAACCACAAGAGAAACCATGATTAATTTAATCGGAAATGCTCACATAAGAGAACTTACGGGGCCACACAATATTTACATAAAAAATATGGATCAGGGAAGATCAATATTGCGGAATAAACAAAGATTCATTCTATTTTCCATCATTATTTTCACAATGACAGATAATAGACTTTAATCTTTGTAAATAAAAGTTCATCCTTTCTTCCATCAATATTTGCATAATGAAATAAAAGGCTTAACTATTGTTTGTCAAAAGTTCATTCAATCTTTTATCAATACATGCATATCGACATATGAAAGACTTAACTTTTGACCTCGTATGGGACAATCACAGTTCATGGACGCAAAAACACATATCCATAACAAGTTGCAATATATGAAACCATAAAGGTTAATACTACAAAATCATCTTCCAAATCAACTTTAGAATTTAAACAAATAAGTCTAAAAACATTGCAAGATGAAAATCGTTGGAAATAGCTATGTGTAATCACAAAAACGGCTATTCCAAACCTTAGTTATCCTTCTTAAAAACACAAGAATAAAATTCTCATAAGAAGTTTCCTAGTCAAAATTAACAAGCTAACAAAGAAAGACTCATAAACCACAAAAACGAACACGAACTGTAGTCAAATAGCCGTTTCGAAATCCTCACGAGCCTTGAGATCTTTGGGCTTGTGATTGACAGCATCCACTACTTTTTCAGGGAAGATATCCTCATTCATAAAATCTTTAACATGTGTCTTAATGAGAACAAGGTCAGAAGAAACCTTTTTCAACTCAGTTCTTAACACATCAAGGATCTTCAAAGTATCAATGAGTTGCAGTTTTGCTTCCTCAAAGTACTTAAGAAAATCATGAACCACTTCAGCTGAAACCATATCCTCATTCTCAACATCCTGATGTGTATATGCATAGTCACATGAGGCATTAGGATGATCATCTTCTACTAGGGTTCTTTTCTTCCTCCCTTTGGACTCGAAACCAACACCTTTATCAAGAAAACCTCTTGCAAAATCACCAGAGCGTGAAGATGAAGACATTCTTGACAAAACAAAAAATAACCCATAGTATGCGTACGAGACTCAAGGGTTTGGTATTTAAATGGTTTCTTAGGGAAGGTAACTTTTAGGGTTTCCGAATTCGATTCATGACAGTAACGCAGGTACCTGTATGAACACAACTTGACCAAAAAAAAAGACACACAAAGGTCGTACCTTTACGACATGGCTAATTTTTTTTCTGCTACGTGAATATTTTCACAAAATTTTGGCTCAATAAATTTTATATCTAGTAGAAAAAATTTTAGAGCACAAGAGTAGCAGGAAACTTAGTTGCAAAGAAAACTTCTTCGAAAACAAAGCAAAACGAAGAATATCTTCAGACACAACAAATACTTAAGCAAAGTTGTCTGCAAATAATAGTTTAGCTATATATGATAAGAAAATAACTTAACTAAACAAAAAGAAATTTTGCTAAAAGTATATCTGATTATTAACACAACTTACTCAACATGATTTTTATGAGTAAATTCTCAACCCTTGTGATTAATTATCACAAGAATGATCCTTAAGCTCATTAAATGAACGATGTTCATGGTTGAGTCTCTTTTCCTTTCAAATCTAGTAAATAGTCTCTTTTGATGTAAAAAATTATCATAAAACTTACTGTCAACAAAATACGAGACATAGTTTGAGTTCTTACCAGAAAATTTGACTAGAGAGAATTGACAACCTATTGAAGATCTATTTATATCCTTCAGTTATCACGTTTAGGTTGTTTTTCATATCCTCATATATGCTCCCTTTTTATGATACTTTATTCACATCAAGAGCGTCATTATCTCCCTTTTTGATAGAAGAGAATTCTTGAGATCTTCTTGGATGATTTCTGTTAAGGGGTCTGTTATGCTTTTGAGAATTTGAGGAACACATCGAACTGAATTTCCTGGTAGAATACACGGGGTGAGTACTGAAACCAATTGGTTTATACATACGAATGTCATTTATACCTTTGAGGATTAAGTCTAAGGTATGTTGAAGTTGAACAATGGAATTGTTATTCAACCTAGTGTTTCTCTTTTGCTTAACATGCCCGTTTGAGTCACAATAGAGATACGCTTTCTGATCACAAGAGTGATTAGGGAGCACAGACTTAACATCATCATTTGGAGATTTTTTCCTTCCATGTGATGCGGAGCTTCCTTGATTAGAGGAGGCTATGAGCACATCTTTTCCAATAAGAAGAGATTCTGATTTTACTTCTGAAACTGGAACTCTTTCAGTTGTGATAGAAGTAGTTGGAATACTAGAATTTTCGGAACATCCTTGAATAGAAAGTTTACTCAAGAGATGTTCAATTTACAAAGCATCCTTTTTGAGATTCGCCTCGAGTAATATACACGATGACCGAACTTCAGCGTTTTCCTTGCAAGGAGATTTTTATTTAGAGTTACAATCTATCACTATACCGAGAAGAACATTGATATTGTTTTTCAACTGATTGAATCTATCATCCTGAATTCTAACAAGATTTAGAATCAGTTTACTCTATTTAGATGCTTCCCTTTCATCAATGGAGTCAGACTCATTTGAAAGGTGATAGGGGTAATACATGTCAATTTTAGTGTGGTTCTTTAGAACACTAGGTTCATCTATATTTGATATTGAGAAATCTTTATCATTTATAGACATTATAGAAACAAAACTTTTGTTTCTAGTGATGCGTTTATCATAGATAGCACTTCCGTCCATAGAGTCAGATCGCTACAAACACAGACTTATGAGCTCTTTAACGTGTTTTCCTGATCTGATACCAATCGAAAAAGTGGGGGTATAACAACCACATCCAATTTTTCGCTTAGCAATCTGTATGGACTAACTCCAATATACTTTTAAGAGAATCAACTAGACAGTCAGACTCAATCTTAAGAAAAGTATATCAAAGAGTTATATCTCAATTTGTCGATTCAATCCACACTCAAACAAATAGGAATTTGCGAGCTTGATTGAATACAAGAGAAATAACTTACACGGTACCAAAGACCAATATTCAAGGATCAATCAACAACCAAAGGTTGGATTTACCAATTGATTGATTCAACGCACAACCTATGATATTTCAATTATATAACAAAATATTATGCGGAAAAGAAATAACACAGACACCAGAAGTTTTGTTAACAAGGAAACCGCAAATGCAGAAAAACCCCGGGACCTAGTCCAGACTTGAACACCATACTATATTTAGCTGCTACAGATAGTAGCCTACTACAAACTAACTTCGGTCTGGACTGTAGTTGAACTCCAATCAATATCACACTAATTCAAGGTACATTTACGCTCCTTAGGTCTCTGATCCCAGTAGGATACTACGCACTTAATTCCCTTAGATGATTTCATCCACAACTAAGAGTTGCTACGATCCAAAGTCGAAGATTTTAATAAACAAATCTGTCTCACACAAAAAAGTCTACATGAATAGATAAATCGGTCTCCAACAGAAATACCTACGAGTTTTGTTCAGTCTTTTGATAAATCAAGGTGAGCAGGAACCAATCGATAACCTGAACTTATATTCCCATAGAATAACCTAGAAATATTGATCACCTCAAAATAATCTTAATCGACTAGCGAAACAAGATATTTTGGAATCACAAACGATGAGACGAAGATGTTTGTGACTACTTTTATATCTTTCCTATCAGAGATATAAATCTCAATCCAATCTTATGATTGCACTCAATCATGATAGAAACAGCAAGATCAGATCACGCAACTATAGAGAAAATAGTTGGGTCTGGCTTCACAATCCCAATGAAAATTTTAAGTCGTTAACCTACAGGATCTCGAGAGAAACTTAAGGTTAAAGGAGAATCTACTCTAGTTTATGCAACTAGTATCACACAGGAGGTGTGGGGATTAGATTTCCCATTTGCTAGAGTTCTCCTTTATATAGTCTCCAAATCAGGGTTTGCAATCTAAGTTACCTTGGTAGCAAAGCATTCAATATTCACCATTAGATGAAAACCTGATCAGATTCAATCTAATATTTTTAACGTTAGATCGAACTTTGCTTGTTATACATAAATGAAATGCACGTTCATTTAGGTTTAGGTTATCGTACCTAAATGTGTACACTTAGTTGGTTCAACAATAGTTAACCAATGGTTAGCCATATGAGCACTTTCATATCAACCTTATTCATCTTTACCATAGCTAGTTCAATTGACTCAAATGAACTAGTTAGAGATTTGTTCAATTGTTTAGATCTCATAGAAGTATGCAAGACACAATTGAAGAAAAATCGATTTTGATTCACTCGAATCAATTCATGAACATTATATCCACGGTTTTCAAATATTGTATTCCCTATTTTATAAATGTTTTAGTTCATGAACAAACCGATTTTAGATAGTAACCGACCTAAGTATGCGAACATGTATGCGTACTTAAGTAACCGGATGAGTTTTTTTTTCACTTCCAAACTCCAGCGGATATTCACGGGCGTGAATTTTCCGCTAGTATGCATATGGGTACGCATACTTACCCGGATTTCCAACAACCGCCAGTACGCGTACGGGTACACATACTTTGGGTTCCCCAATTTGGACTTTTACAAAAATGTGAAAACGCACTATGTTTATATCCAAAGATGGTTACATTTTCTAAACTATCATTTTAATCATTGGAACATTCTTAGAGGATGTTATATAGTTGTTATTCACAAACTATTTTTCATCAAAGCGATTTTCAAGTTATTGAAATGATCAACATGACTTTCGTCACGAGTAAAGATGAACTTGGCCAAAGCAAAAGCTTACCAACATATATTTCGAGAAATAGATAAGCGGGATAATCTCGGCTCGAAATAACAAATGTGTATAATCGAAGTCTATATATAAATACGACTTTTGTCTCAAGATAGGAGATATAATAGATATACTTTTGAGTGATAGATAAGTTCAAGTCTCCACATACCTTTTTGTTGATGAAGTTCTACAAGTTCCATGAGTAGTTCTTTGTCTTTGCATGATGAACGTCGTGGAGTCTAGAGCTCAAATACACTTACTATCCTAGTCTGAGACTTATAGTTTTGGCAACTAAACTTGCGAGTTCGGCCGAGTAGTGCTCTAACAACCTTGATTTATCAAAAGAGATAAAAAAAACTTCGTATGTATTTCTATAGGAGACAGATTTATCCATCAGAATATACTTTTTAGTGGGAGACATATTTGTTTATGAAGTGTTCGACTTTGGGTCGTAGAAACTCTTAGTTGTGGGTGAGATCATCTAAGGGAATCAAGTGCGTAAAGTCCTGCTGGGATTCCGAGACGTAAGGAATGCTACTATACCTTGATCAATATGGGATTGGTTAGGGCTCAAATACATTCCAGTCCGAAGTTAACTTGCAGTAGGCTAGAGTATGTAGCGGCTTAATACAATATGGTGTTCAAATCTGGACTAGGTCCCGGGGTTTTTCTGCATTTGCGGTTTCCTCGTTAACAAAACTTCTGGTGTCTCTGTGTTATTTCTTTTCCGCATATATTTGTTTACATAATTGAAATATCACAGGTTGTGCGTCGTTCAATCAGTTGGTGAATCCAACCTTTGGTTGTTGATTGAAATTGATTGACACTTGAATATTGGTCTTTGGTACCGTTCAAGCTGTTTCTCATAATAATCAGGCTCACGGATTCTATCTGTTTAATTTGTTGATTACATTGATAAACTTAGATATAACTCTTTGATATACTTCTTGGTTGAGATCGCTTTATTAGCTGGTGATCTCAGAATTATGTTGAAGTTAGTCCATACAAATTTCCAAACAAAATATTGGGTATGGTTGTCGTACCCCCGCTTTTTCAATTTATTTTTAATAATTCTTTTTACATCAGTATCCATATAGTGCTCTAATCTGTAGTGTCTCTGGAACACTAATTTTATTGAGCTGAGAATATGTTATTATGAGAAGAGGAAACTAGTCTTTGTTTTAAATGTCAACCTGGTATCATCATCTTGTTCCGTACCGTAACCGGTTCACGTATCCTAACTTAAAGGAGATAAAACTTAGGGTGTCCATATAAAAATAGGCGGAGATTTCCTATTGTTCATAAACCTTTGGTTGAAAAAATAAATAATTGAGTTATAGTTTTCAGCTCTGCAAAAGAATGGAAAGCTCAAAAAGACCTCATGAAACCATCGTTCTAGATGAAAATGATTCAATGGAAGGAAGCTCCTTCTATGAAATAATGCTGAAAAGGATTACTTTAAGAAAATAACATAATTTTTGGATTATTGATTCCTTTAAGGATATGACTCACGCTCAGAATGACTCTAAGGTTGAAATTGCTAACCATCAGTTGCAATTAAATTAACTCATGGATGGTCAATTCAAAATGATCGAAAATCAGAAGGTCATGATTAGAATTCAGAAAAAGCTAATCTTGGAATATACAAAACTTAGACAACATATTCGTATTATAAATCGGAAGGTTGGAGTGCTAAGTCAGGAACACAACATATCAACCATTTAACGGGTTGAAAATATTGGTGACTCATTCTTCGATGGAGTTGCAAAAAGGTATGAAGAAATATATGAAGTCTAAGATTATGAAGTTCATGTTATTTTATGTTAGTGAGAATTTATTCTTACTTTTGAAGGATAACTAGGGTTTGGTATAGCAAAAATTGTGATTACACAAGTTATTCCCAGCGTTTTTCATTTTGCATGTTTTTAGATTTAGATTTATTTAAATTCTAGGATTTTTGGAAGATGAGCATTAGAAGTATGTAATCATTATTGGTTTAATTATTGCAAAAGTCTTATGAAATATATGTGCCTTTACGTTTATCGTGAATCGAGCTGGTATATCATATATGCTCAGAATTTAAATTTAAACTCAAAATAGAACAAACTCTCTAAGAACTGTATCGCAATGTCGATCTACTCGTGATCATACTTTTGTGTTATTACTGCAACATACACTCCGTAATATTTTCTTATGTTGAGTCATACCGCTTAAAATTATCTTTTTGTTCGTAACTTCCATATAGATTATTTTTAGTAGATATTCAGGATACAAATCCATGTGATTTGTTAATTTCCAACAAAATCCTTCTTCTTCATAAAGCAAGGTCACTCATGTTGTTCGCTTGGGAATGACATTGAATGGGGGAGAGTTCTTAAATGCACTTGTGCTTAATTTCTATATCTTTGTGGGGTGTGTGGCTGTGGAATTTGAAGGGGATGCTTGTATCTTAATATTCCTAGATGAGCGCTAAGTATTTTATTACTATGTGATATCATGTAAATAAAGATGATATGAGGAGTTACATTTTAACTATGTTATTATGTATTATCTCTAACTTCCTTAAAACTGGAAATGTCTTTTGGTTGCATTCATTACGATCTCACGATTTTCGTACCTTTGCCAATTTTATTGACAAAAAGAGGGAGAATTATTTAGTTTTTCCGCACTACATACATATGGTTTACATATCATTAATATGTAAGGGGGAGTGAATCAATATGTTAGAGCACTGCTAGGTCGAACTCGCAAGCGTTTTTATCTCAATATTTTTTCAAGTTTAGTTGCCAAAACTATAAGTCTTTATTTCTAGTCTACTTATAGCTAAGTTTCAGATTAGCATGGTAAGTGTAGTTGAGCATTAGACTTCACGGCGTTCATCGATTGAAGACGAAGAACTACTAAGGGGAGCTTGTGGAACTTCATCAACAAAATGTGTGTGGAGACTTGAACTCATCTATCACTCAAAAGTATATCCACTCTATATCCTATTTGAGACAAAATTCGTATAACTATATAGACTTCGATTATACATATTTGATAGTTCGAGCTGAGTTTAACTCGCTTACATATTTATCGAAATATGTGTTGGTAATCTTTCACTTTAACCAAGTTCATCTTATATTCTTGACGAAATTCAAAAGATGATCATGTAAAAATCTCATTGTAACACTTACATGATTTGTATGAGACAATCATTTAATGTAGACTCGGAATATTTCATATTGATCATTCAATCACTTGAAAATTGCTTTGAAGCTAATAGTTTGTGTGAGACAGCTATTTTCATCTTTCGATAATGTTTCAATGATTGAAATGGGAGTTAAGGAAAAATAACCATAATTGGATATAGCATAATATGCATACTTGCATATGTGTTTTCCAAGTCCGAGAACCATGGTATGCATACCGGTATGCGTTCTGGCGTGAGTTTCAAGTTCCGGAAATTCAACTGAGTTTTGGAAGGTATGCTTACCCATTCACATACTGGTGAACCCAAACTTGGTCCGGCCACTTAGGTATGCGTAACCGTTAGCATACTTGAGTAGGTTATGTTCTAAAATCGGTTTGTTCATGAACTAATATATTTATATAATAAATAATGCAATCTTTTGCAAACCGTGGCTATAATGTTCATGAATTGATTTGAGTGAATCAAAATCGATTTTGCTTCAATTATGTCTTGTATACTTATATGATAATATAAACAATTAAACAACTCCAGAACTAGTTTCATTTGAGTCATTTGAACTAGTTATGGTTAAGATGAATATGGTTGATAAGAAAGTGTTCATATGGCTAACTTCGGTTAACTATTGTTGAGCCAACAAGGTGTACAGGTTTAGGTATGGTTACTCATATCTAAATGAATTAACTTTTCATTTGTGTTTAACAAGTTAAGTTAGATCTAACAGTTGAAAGATATTAGCTTGAGTCTAATCATGTTTTTATCTAACGATGAATATTGAATGCTTTGTTACCAAGGTAACATTGATTGCAAACCCTAATTTGAAGACCATATAAAGGAGAACTCTAGCAACCGGGAAACCTAATCCCCACACCTCCTGTGTGATACTAGTTGTGACTAGATTCGATTATCCTTTAACCTTAAGTTTTTCACGAAACCTTATAGTTAATGACTTGAAGACTTCATTGGGATTGTGAAGCCAGACCCAACTATTTTCTTTGTAATTGCGTGTTCTGATCTTGCTATTTTCTATCATATTGAGTACTATCTTCTCTAAGATTTTCTCGAGGTTTATTCTCCAATAGGCAAGATAAAAAGTAGTCACAAACATTTTTAACTCATCGTTTGTGATTCCAAAAGATCTTGTTTCGCTACAATACGATTAAGATTATTGTGAGGTGATTGATTTTTCTAGGATGTTCTTCGGGAATATAAGTCCGGTTTATCAATTGGTTCATGTTCATCTTGATTTATCAAAAGACGGAACAAAAACTTCTAGGTATTTCTGTTGGAGACATATTTATCTATTCAATAGACTTTTTTTGTGTGAGACAAATTGGTTTATCAAGTCTTCGACTTTGGGTCGTAGCAACTCTTAGTTGTGGGTGAGATCAGTTAAGGGAATCAAGTACTTAGAGTCCTGATGGGATTCAGAGGCATAAGGAATGCGAATGTACCTTGATCAGTGTGATATTGGTTATGGCTCAACTACATTCCTGTCTGAAGTTAACTTGTAGTAGGCTAGTGTCAGTAGAGGCTTAATACATTGTGGTGTTTAAATCTGGACTAGGTCCCAGGATTTTTATGCATTTGCAATTTCCTCATTAATTTTTTTTATGGTGTATGTGTTATTTCTTTTTTGTATTATATTTTCTATATAATTGAAATATCACATGTTGTGCATAAGTTCAATCAATTGTGAATCCGACCTTTGGGTTATCGATTAAATTGATTCACACTTGGATATTAGTTTTTAATACCGTCCAAGTTATTTCTTATATTCAATTGGGCTCGTAAATTCCTATTTGTTTGATTACAGATTGAATTGAGAGATAAAGATATAACTCTTGGATATACTTTTATTAAGATTGAGTCTGACTGTCTAGTTGACTCTCTTGAAAGTATATTGGAGTTAGTCCATACAAATTGCTAAGAGAAATATTGGGTGTGGTTGTTAGACCCCCATTTTTTCACAATAATCTATAGGTTCTACCTATTATGCAAAAGATGTAAGTATTAATTAAGGGGAAAAACATAACATCGTAGTATTACTTCAGAGTTGGGTTACAATTGAAGTTTGGAGAAGATAATAATAGCATGTTTATGTATAAAGGCGATTGACAATATTTGTTTTCAAAGTTGTTATTGCTATGGATCTTCAACAACAACGATGCTGAGTTGAACACGTTCAGAATCATTGAAAATTGAAGAAACGAAGAATTCAAGGAGTTGAAGAAACCAAAGAAATCAAGCATGATGGATTCAAGGAGTTTTAAATTTTTTTTATCCATATGTATTGATAGTTTTGCTAGAACTTACAAATAGGGAGATTGTTAGAGCATTTCTCGGTCGAACTTACAAGTGTTGCTATCTCAAGCTTGTTGTCAAAATTATATCTTGATTTCTAGTCTACAATTAGTTAAGTCTCGGATTAGGATAAAAGTGTAATTGAGAAACATACATAAGGGAGTCATCATTGCGCTACCGTTTGAAGGCGAAGACCAACCAAAGATTTTTGTGAACTTCTTCAATAAAAGGTAAGTGAAGACTGAACCACATATTTATCAATTTATATTCATCTTTCTATCTATGAGACGATTTCGCGTAACTAACTAGACTATCACAAGCATATCAAGAATTTCGAGTCGAGAACTAATTACAGAGTTTAGGAACTTCTCAAAATATGACTAAACTTATTGAACATTTGTTCATACTTGATGAATTTCAGTTAATGACAATTTATTATTTGCAATCAGAATCATGATTCAAGTTTTATCATTCGAAAATAGTCTGGAACAGTGATATGTGTCATTGATGTTATTCGAGAATGTTTCAAATCGATTTAGAGAGAAATACAAAACTAATATTGATTCATATATAAGACAGTGTTATCAGTCTTACAAACTGGAAAAACGGGTATAAGTTTGAAACCGTATTACATGTACTCGTACACGTAGAGAAGTAGCGCGCTATATGTCGACAAGCGGATTTTTGGTACGCATATCATTATGTACAGTGTTGATACACGATTTTTGGTATGCATATCCTTGAACATAGTCTGTAGTGTTGAACCGTAACCAAACCGTGTATAAAGACTAACCACCTTGAACATAGTCTTATACACAGTTTGGTTACGGTTCATCCTAACCAAAGTGTATATCTTGTTATGTTAATAAGATACAAAGATTCATCTAACGCTGGATATTTGAATCCCGACACTACTTTCCTTGGTATGTTCTAGTTGTAACTAGAGTCGTCCTCTTCCTAACCCTTTTAGGATTTAGCGACTACAAATACTTCGTTGAGATTCGTAAATCCAGGTCCGGCTATTGTTTATATGATATCTCGAGTATATTGATCTTGATTTATTGTTGAGATACTCACATGATCAAGAAAAATAGAAATCATCAAAGTTCACTTCATCTCAGACTTTGTTGATTCCACAAGTTTTATACTTGTGAGGTGAATAATAATATAGGATACACTTTGGGTTGCATAAGTCCAGATTTTGAGGTTAGCATGACTTTATCTATTATTATTGATTTCCATCACCTTGATCTTACTTTTGATCGTAAATGAAATCACATATAGTCTTAATATGTGGGATGCAGATTGGTTTAAAGTCTTCAATTGAGTCTGCCACAATAGCTACAATGATTCCCAAAGGAATTTCCGATGAAATAATATGATTACCGAATGATTTCTTACAATGTATCCTGCACCTGCAATCCCATTTTTTCCTAAAACTCCTCTTACTGCTCCGTCAGTGTTGAGCTTCAACCATGCAGCTTCTGGTGGTTTCCAACTTATTGAGAAGGTGGCAACCACAATAATATACTCAAATTCACATGAGTATATTTGTAGACCTGTTGATAGGAGAAAACAATTTGCTGGTTTTTGAGGAAAGTGAAGAGACGACTGTGCGGGCGGGTACTCCTCGACCGAGCAAATTGCTTAAACCTTTTTCAAACAGATGTACTACACGTGAGTACTTTGGGTTCGAGAGATCAATCTCTATGACTCTGGTCTAAACCAAGACAATGGACGTTCCAGAGTCAATTCGGTCACAAAGAGGGATGAGGGTCGATCTGTAGGAGGGAAGATGAGAAGTGTGTGTGATATCAATGATGATTAAGGATTGTGGATGTGTTAGGTTTCTGTAAGAAGGCATAAATACCCTTTGTGTGCATATATCTGTTGGATGTGTGCTAAGCCTTGAGTACCAGGTACATGGTGCCTTCTTTAGGCCATATATTGGTTTGTTCAGCTTGCATACATGATTGGGAAAATCTGGATCTATATAGCCAGCGGGTTGTTTCATAAACACGTCATCTGTCAGTACACCATGTAAAAAGGCGTTTTGAACATCTAGTTTATGCATATTCCATCCATGTGATACTGCGATAAAGAGAACAAGACGTATAATACTAGGATTTATTACCCGACTGAATGTTTCTGCATAATCAAATCCTTCTCGCTGGTTAAAACCTTTTGCCACTAGTCGTGCTTTTCATCTATCAATCTTTCCACCATATTTTTGTTTCACTCGAAAAACCCATTTTGAGCCGATTACATTCATCCACTTCTCATATGGTGATAAACTCCAAGTTCCATTGTGGATATGAGCATTGATATCATCATCCATAGGAAGCCACTATTCAGGATCCTTTGATGCTTCAGTGTAGCATGATGGAGCCATAAATTCTGGCAACCCTAAAGGATATTTGGTAGCATTTAGGTATAAATTCTTAATTGGCTTCCTAATACCATCTCTTGCTCTTGTAGACATAGACTGTTGCTAAGGTGGTGGCTGAGATTGAGCACTTGCACTGTCAACAACAACTGTTCTATCAGCTTGACTTCAATTGAACTTGAAGGAAAGGTTTCACCTGGTGACTGCACAATATTTCCAGGTGGTATAGGATCTTGAAGTGTAAGTTCAGTTTGCACTTGTGGAGTTGTAGTATGGATAATAACAGGGGAATGAGCTGAAAAAGTGGATGATGTGCGAAGATTGGTAGATGGTACATATTTTTGAGATGCAAGTAAACATACCTATTTCTTGGCAGCAAATGAGAAGCTTGTTTCTATTAGTTGGCACATGAAGGCATAAATACCCTTTGTGTGCACCACTGTATCCAATAAATACATAAGGAAAAGATATTTGTTCGAGTTTGTTAGCTACATAAGGATCGAGACATGGATAACATAGACAGCTGTATAAGGAAAAATCATATTTCTTGTTATATAGCAGTTATAAAGGAGATTTAGACTCATAATGTGAAGTTGAAATTCTATTAATGAGATAACATGCAGTTGTGAAAGTATCTAACCAATATGACTTTGGCATAGAAACATGAAAACGAAGAGCTAGGTCAGACTCAGTGATGTGCCTAATGCGACATTCTGCAAGGCTATTTTGGGCTGAAATATGAGGACATGAATATCTATGTATGACTACTGAGCTATTAAGAAAATATGTGAATTTCTTGTATTCTCCTCCATTATCTGACTGAAAAACTTTTATTTTGTGATCAGTCTAATTTTCTATTAGCTTTTTGAACTGTATAAATACTGATAATGCATATGACTTCCTAGATAGTGGATAAATCCAAGTATGATAAGAGAAAAGGTCAAGTAAAAGAAAATAATAACGATATCCATTTCTTGAAACAGTTGGAGATACCCATAAATCAGAAACCACTAATCTCATAGGCTTATCAAAAGTTGACGAACTAACATGAAATGGAAGTTTGTGACTCTTGCTTACATGACAGAAATGACAAAATTCAAAATTTTTATTTGAAACCGGAAGGGAAAAATTCTTGATAACTCGGAAGACAATATGTAGCATTGGATGCCTTAAACGTTGATTCCATATAGGTATTGTAGGTGAAACAAAAGCAATTGGTGAATGTTTGCTGATCTCTCGTACACCTTCAAATATGTATAGCCCATTTATACTCCTGTCACGCAACAATATTTCCTTGGTGTGGAGATCCTTTACAAGAAAAAAACCAAAATGAAATTCAAAATAAACTTGATTATCTTGAAAAAATATTGAAACTGAGAGTAAGTTGGTTTTAATCTCAAGGACATGCAAGATATTTTTAAGAAGAAATGAGTGATTATTGTGGGAAAAGAAGGCATTACCAATATGCTTAATGTGAAGTGCATTACCATTTCCAACTTGAACTTTTTCAGTTCCATCATATTCATGACAAATGTCAAGATTGTTGAGATTTACGGTTAAGTGGTGTGTAGCAACTGAGTCAGTTACCCAATTGTTGTCTGCTGCTCCACCAGGTAAGGCTAAGTATGCAGATGGTTGTCGTTGCTTTGTAGAAGGTTTATCTTCCTTGTAGTGAAACCAACAGAATCTAACACTATGGTTATTCTATTTACATATTTGACAAGGTCCTTCTTCTTGTCCTTGTTGATTGTTGGATTGATTATTGAATCTTGGTTTTCTTTGATGTTCCTGTTGTGGATGAAATCCTTGATTTCTCCTTTGTTCTGTTCCTTGAGTAGATTTTGGAGTTGATAAAGAGGCACTGTTATCTACTGGATGTTGCAGTGTTTCCATCTGTTGTTCAAGTCTCATATCATATGAGAGCATATGCGCATAGAATACATCCATATATATATTTTCAACAGTGCTTAGAGAAGTTACAATAGCATCATATGCTTGATCTAGTCCACCAAGTATGGACTCCTGCATATCAGCTTCATCCAATGCATTTCCTGATGCTGCAAGAGCATCAAACAGTTGTTTAGATTTTGATAAATATTCATGCATAGGGCTTTTAAATTTTTTAAGACCGTGAAGTTGTCTTTTTAGGTTCATCAGATGTGCCTTAGTTTTAGGAGCATATCTTTTCTCCAAAGCATCCCAGACTTCATTTGAAGAGGTTAAACCAAATACTCAACTTAGAACTCCCTCAGTAAGAGATGATAGTAGCCATCCTAGGAGGATCTGATCTTGTTCTTCAAACTTTATATAGGCTGGATTGGTTTCTACTAGTTGACCTTCTGTTGTGCTTGGTATTGTTGGTGGTGGTTTTGCATAAGTGTCGTTTACATAACCTTCTAGTCAATAGCCCTTCAATAGTGGCTTGAACTGAGTTTTCCCGAGAAGATAATTTGTGTCGCTGAGTTTCATGTTAATCAGATGACTACCATGGATAGCATGAAGGGTTGAGGTTTCTGGTGTTGTCATTGTAGAGAAAAGTTTCGAAGAAAGAGTGGGTATGGATCTTTCTGGCTGATACCAAGATATAATTCAATATTTTGGTGAATATTTTCCACACTTGATATGGTGGAATTTCATATCTTTATAGACATATTACATTACCCTAATAAGGGCTTGATTTGCATTGAATGAGAATAACAATAATACGGTAATTGAGCCAATTACATTACCCTAAAAAGGGCTTGGTTTACATTGAATGCGAATAACAATAATATGGTAATTGAGTCATTGATTAAGGCATGACAGAGATAAAATCTTAGTAGTTGTGTTATTGAAGAATCATCGACAACTAAGCCATTAATTTAGACTTGAAAGCTGTATCCTTAACAATAACACTTCCATGTATGCTAGTTAAAAATTCAGAATCACTTCTTGGCCCATGTAAAATTCAGAATTATTTCTTGGAAGCTGCACCAACCTCTAGTGGGTGAAAGGGGAAAACATGCTTGCTTAGGGAAAAAAAAAGGATAAAAAGGGTAAGGAATTTGGACTTCTTCTATTATTTACCATTCTCGAGTTGGGATGAGAGGAATCGAAAAGTAATGGCTTAAAATTCTAGTAGGAAGGTGGATATGATCATTGACTAAGTTAAACCACCATTTTCGTTTGGGGGATCAATAATTGATTGGTATAGGAAAGAATGAAGTCAAGTACACACTAGAAAATTTTATGATTTTTGGGAGTGAAATCCTCTTCCCACCATCCAAACAAGCCATAATTGTTGTTGTTTTTTTCTTCTTCCAAATTCCTTAATTTATAAAGAAAATGTTAAAAATTCACACATGCAGACCATACCAATAATTAACCATATTATGAGTTTTTTGTAATCTCCACTCCTTTATAATGCTAAGTCATATCCGCCTCCACGTCGCACCGTAAGTATAACACCCCTCTCAAATTAAATTAGATAAAAGTTTTGGGCATTGTAAATCTGGTGAGGACACTTGGCGGGGCTTTATTTGTCGAGATATTAAAACATGAATTACACTCTATTTACACCATTTATTTAACCAGCCGTTAGTAACACTGTTTGCGAAAAGGTGGGTAGACAATACGTTTGTCAGAGTTTACACCTAATTAATTTTTTACACTATGTTTACATCAAATATTTAACTGGACGTTAAGTTACATCGTCAAGGTGAACGATATTCCCTTGAAAAACTAACCCAAATCACAACACAACCCTGAACTCATATTCTCCCATTCACCTGAAACGAGAAGAAAATTAACAAAGCAGCGGCTGCTGCTGCTGCTGATTCAGATCGAGAAATAAGCAGAGTTTGAGAGATTAAAGATAGAGATTAAGAGTGAATCACAAATTCTGATGATCTCGATGGTGTTCGATTAAAGAGTTAAATGGTCTTATGGATGATGTTTCGATCGGTGTCTGGTGATTTAGGGTGTAAGAAGAAATTGCAGATGAAACCGAAGAGGGAATCGGAGCTGAAATTGATATGGGTTTGTCGAGATATAACGCATATATGATTTCTTTATCTTCCATATCAAAGAGGAACATGTATAGTTATTGAGACGGAGAAGCCATGGAAGAAATTAAGTGAGTTTGCTGCAGTCAGCAGCTCGAAATGCATATAAACTGTTTGTTTAAATGCCTGAATGACCATAGCTGCAGCTGGGAATGCATATGTGGTCTTAATTTTGTTAAATATAACAATTTGTTTTTCATTGCAGCTTGCAGTGCCTCTCCACAGTACACATAGCATCGATTTCAATTCTGAATGACCAATTCTTACAAGGATTAGTCTTCCAAAAAATAACAATGGTAAGGGGCCCTGTCTTAGTATTTTATATGTCCATTAAGATACCGTTTTTGTATGTGCTGGTTACTCTCAATTTCGTCTGATTTTCTCTCTCGAATATATATATGTGGTGGTTACAGTCACATTCCTCTTTCCCCAATTTATAGTGCTCCGGTTGGACCAGATAAAGCTACAACTGTAATCAATCAAATGTCGTAAGTACTCTAAATGGAGGAAAATTTGAAGATGAAGTTGCATTAGGTGAGTTGTTTTTTGTCAGTACCAATGCAAATTCTCCTTCTAAAATTTCATTTCTTTCAACCTCCAATACCAATTCAAATATAGACAACGTAAAAGATTCAACGTCACCAAGTTTATTAGGAATTACTATAGTTTTGACCACTTGAGGCTTAGCTAAAACTACTAGCTTTAATCGATGAACAAAGTAGTTATGAGTTAGGCTGAAAAAACTTCTATTGGTCAGCCGTTTTCTCTATACAAGTTACTTAAATTTATGAGCCTTATTCAATAAAAAGCTAAGACTCATAGCTCTTCAAAAATTAAAAGTTACTGTAATATTGGTTAGTTATTACTTGATTGTTTTCTTTGAATTGATGTAATTTATTAGAAGTTACTGTAATTTATTACTTGATTGTTTTTGTTTTCCCTTTCCTTTGAATTCGTAAGTTATCAGTAGTATAAAGTTGTACAACGGGTGAACACTGCGAGAATAATTATTTTAAACTTTTTCCACTTAAAAACATGAAACCCATGATACAAAAAATAATAATACAAGAGGCAATTGTTGCATTTTCCACCGTTATTGCTGGAGGTGGTTTTCTTGAGTCATTGTTGAGTTCTTTATCCATACACCGGATAAACTACTTTATAGGAGATTGATTGGTTAATAATTTGTTAATTTGATTGTTAAATACCATAATTAGGCGATTCAGAATGTAGCTTGGTTAATGAGATGCACTATAAAAACTAGAAAAGCCCCATGAATATTTGAGACTGCTTTTCAGGGGCCTGGTAAGACAGACCAGTTGTATGTTTATATGTCTTTTAAAGGATTTTTGCCATTAAACCACGTTTTAGGACAAATTCCTTACTATTTAGTGGATGTGTGTAAGCAATCAGAAATACAATCTGAAACGATATATTCAAAATTTAGAGAATTAATCAGAAACACGATCTGAAACGATATTTGCATTGACGTGGACGGGTGGCGAAATAAATAAATACAGTTAACGATGGGAATGGTCCTTGGTGTATAGCATGGTCCTTGAAATGTTGCTGATATTTAGTCTTATATGCAACTTTAAGCAATTTTAATGACGACCTGTTGGGACTAATGATCCGTGGAGTGTATTTATCTAAAAATCTTTGTTTTTATTCATTTTTCAGATATGAGATTTGATACCACTTCATCTATTAATAATGTGGAGCTGTAGCAGTGCTGGACTTAGGCAATCAAGTGAATGTAAATGTAAGCTATTGATGGGAAATGGGCTGCGAGTGTATGAAAAATCATGAGGCTTTCCGTCACGAGTGAAATGTTTGGATCTAACTTTTATATGTAAGTTATTTCAGCCTAAGCTTATGTGTTTTATTCAAAGTTGCATTTTTGGTATTTCTAATTTGCAAGAGTATCTCTATGTTACGCAACAAGTTACCAAGGTGTTTAAAAGGATCAACGTTATTACCTTACGACGTCTAGCAATTCCATTGCAACTAACTCGCAGACTTCATGCCAAGGTGGTCAAGTACTAAGGCATTTGGCACATTTTGATTACTTACTTTTACTCTATTTCATTGCAGAGGTCACGGGGATCTAATACTACTTTACATTCAGTGGTAAATTATAGGGTGAATTTTTATTCCAAGGAAACTGCTACAATATCTGCTCCTTTTGCTAAAGTTTTGCTCGAGCATTGTGCATTTAAAAGCTATTAAAGTTGGTACATTTGTACAAGAAGAAGCGAGATACATTGGGCACAAGACATGTACTACTGGGTTTAATTGGTGAAGGTGCTAGAATTGTTGCAAAAGTAATGAAGTCTATGGAAACTAATCTGAAGGCTGCTCGCATTATAGTGGAGAAGATAATTGGTAAAGGAAGTGGATTTGTTGTCATGGAGATACGATTCATGCCTCATGCAAAGCGTGGTTTCAAGTTGTGACCAGAGGAGGCATGCTAACTTGCTTATTTTGCGAGTTTTTTTTTATATTTTGATTATACGATTCAACCTTTTTTCGTTTTATTAAATCGTTCTCTGATGCTGATGATGCTTTTAGTGTATTTGGCCATTAATTTTGCAGTTGAATGCATACCAAATGCTATCTACTCTCAAAGTTTTTTATAATCCAAATATGTTAATGCTGTGTTTGGTACCGATATATCTTACGGGATATTTTCTAATTTATTTGTATATAGCCACACCAAATCAGAAATACGAGTATAAGAAAAAGATGTCGGATTGGGACTTCGATGATCCCTTAAATTATTCAGGGATATTTTGTGTGAGTTTTTTTCATGGGCTTGAACACTTAGATTTGGAACGAGACGAAGGCGAGGCAAGCAGAGCCACACCAAATAAAAAATACATCTCAGGGCGAGACGAAGCCGAGCCATACCAAATCAAAAATACATCGAAATAGGGGCGATACGAAACCACATCATACCAAACCAAAAATATGGTTAAAAGAGAAAAAGTGATGGTGGATGATTTTCGAGCCGCAGAGAAAAGGTGATGGTGGATGATTTTCGGGCCGACCAATGCGTAGCACGGGCACAAAATCTAGTTGCTTTTCAAGGGGGAAAATATTCAAGAACTCCGACCGTCCCTGGCGAGTCTCGAAACATGGTTTGGTCATGTAAAAATGAAATGAAATTTGGACTCCGAACCTCTTTTTTATTTCCGAACTTTTCTTCTCATTGGACTCATTTATCCTGGCACATTTAGGGGCGACTCAATCGCAATTAGGGGCGACATAAAAGACAAAATATGTTAAAAATACTTATATACCCCTTTATAATCGGGAGGTTAATCCATAATCGGTAGTTTGAGGCAATTCTATATTCGGTAGTTATATGAACTATTTTGACTACCGATTATGGTAAGATTTCGACAAAGATTATACTGTATAATCGGAAGTCATGATAACTTCATTTACTAACGATTATAGGCGCAACCAAAATTCAGAAAAAAGAGGAATTTTGCAAAATCTCATTTTGGGGCAACTCTATATTCGGTAGCTATATGTGTTGGATATTTTCAAGATTGTTTGCCGCTGTCCGGTAGTTATACGAAGTATATTGACTACCGATTATGGTAGGATATTTGCAAAGAGAGCCATTGTATAATCGGAAGTCATGATAACTCTTCCTTTCTTACCGATTATAGGCTCAACCAAAATTCCAAAAAAAAGAGGATTTTTGCAAAATCTGATTTTGGGGTTAATCTATATTCGGTAGTTATACGAAGTATATTGACTACCGATTATGGTAGGATATTTGCAAAGAGAGCCACTGTATAATCGGAAGTCATGATAACTCTTCCTTTCTTACCGATTATAGGCTCAACCAAAATTCCAAAAAAAGAGGATTTTTGCAAAATCTGATTTTGGGGTTAATCTATATTCGGTAGTTATACGAAGTATATTGACTACCGATTATGGTAGGATATTTGCAAAGAGAGCCACTGTATAATCGGAAGTCATGATAACTCTTCCTTTCTTACCGATTATAGGCTCAACCAAAATTCCAAAAAAAGAGGATTTTTGCAAAATCTGATTTTGGGGCTACTCTATATTCGGTAGTTATACGAAGTATATTGACTACCGATTATGGTAGGATATTTGCAAAGAGAGCCACTGTATAATCGGAAGTCATGATAACTCTTCCTTTCTTACCGATTATAGGCTCAACCAAAATTCCAAAAAAAAGAGGATTTTTGCAAAATCTGATTTTGGGGCTACTCTATATTCGGTAGTTATACGAAGTATATTGACTACCGATTATGGTAGGATATTTGCAAAGAGAGCCACTGTATAATCGGAAGTCATGATAACTCTTCCTTTCTTACCGATTATAGGCTCAACCAAAATTCCAAAAAAAGAGGATTTTTGCAAAATTTCATTTTGGGGCTACTCTATATTCGGAAGTTAAATTACCTAAATTCCCTACCGATTATGGTAGCATTTTTGCCAAAGGTCTACTGTATAATCGGGAGTCAAGATAACTTTATTTACTACCGATTATAGGATAATCAAAATTCAAAAGATTTAGGATTTTATTTTGGGGATACTGTATAATCGGAAGTCATACAAACTAAATTTACTCCCGATTGTTGATTACCTCCGATTGTATAGTTTATCTACCGATTATAAAGGGTAGTTTGGCCTTTAAAAAAAATGCCCCGGAAATAACCTTCCGATTGTGAAATAACCTACCGATTATTTGCTATTTTGTCGTTTTGTGTCGCCCCTAATTCGGTTTTGGTCGCCCCTAAATGTGGAAGGCTCATTTATTCCCAATAAAATAATAATAATGAAAATACAACATTTTTTTTAAATCTTGCTTCTTTATTGGGTTTAACGATTTACCCACTTCAATGCTTGGCACCTACAGTTATGTACATTGTACGCTGAAAGTGAAATCAAATTTTCATAATTTTATACTCCCTCCGTTCCACTTTAGATGAGTGATTAGGGTTATTTTTTTTGGTCCACATTACTTGATAGTTTTCATATTTTTCCCACAAAACTACAAACATTACCCTAACATTTTGTTTTGGAACCATAAATTTATTTTCAATTACACTAATAACAATTAATGTTTGAAGATTTTTCTCAAGGGTATACATATAAAACTTTTATATCTCTCTCTATTTCTTAATCTACGTGTAAACTCCTAAAACATCAACTAAAGTGGAACGGAGGGAGTATTGCATTAGCCACGCTATATCACATTATGATTGCAGACGATGCAAATTCCCCAAAACTAATCCAAGTACAATAAGATTTGAGTAAGAAAAATAACCCCGAGTATCTTAACCAAACAAAAGAGAGTACACTAATTCCATTACTGAATAATCACATGATATGACAGACATTTCATGATGGACGAATTAAAAACAAACCTATTACACCAAATGTAGGAACAAAATCTCGCAATAGCAACGTCCCAACGAAGTTTTAACCAACAAGTGTATGCGAAGACCGTCGCATACTATTCGAAGAGTGACATAGCAGGTGACATCAGCCTAATCACGAAGAAAGTGTGAAGACCTTGCGAGATTGAAGAGCACGTGCGAAGAAAACCCGGAAATAAGATCGCGAGAAAGACGTAAGCCAGATCCGGAAATAAAGGTTGACTTAGTTGTCATCCACCATGTAATACCCTATATAAAGAACCAAACAGACTTGAGAGAAGGGAGAGACTTGTTGGAGTGGTGAGAAAGCAAAGAGGAGAGAGAAAGTTTTGAATAATTCTTATTTCTTTGTATGTTAACCATTCTTGTAAAAATTCATAAAAGAAGCTAATAAAAACTTTGTGATTATTCTTGAAGTTTGGGTATATCTTTGTGTAATCTCATTAGGGTGTGATTGTAGGGATTCCTGCAATTACATAATGGCGCTAGAAACATGGAGGGATTGAACCTGTGTGAAGATTGTTATTGTGATTGAAAAAGTTTGGAATAATTAGTGGAGAATTTGTGTAGTTTTTAATGGATTATTGAAGTCAAAAATATGATGAAACAAGTTAGTAAACCGATTAAGGAGAAGATAATTAAAGCCAGAGAAGACAATAGGATATTGGAGTGTAGCTTAATAACAAAAACAATGATTAATGAATTCCATGAAAATATCAAAGGAAGAATACATAAACGAGATTTTGAAGGAAAGAGAATCATGATAGTGGAAAAAGTGTCACCGTTGAAGTACTGGGAAAAGCAGAAAATTACATTCACAGCAGCAGAGATACCAAGAGAAAGTTTAAGGCACACAGCTCCGTTGGTAATCACAGTAACTGCAGCGCGAAAAGAGATGGATGAATCAGCGAAATATATGGAAGAGTGGGCGGTGAACAGGACTTTAGTAGATATAGGAAGTTCGGTTGACATATTGTTTTACCATGTATTCAGAGGAATGAGATACAAAGATAAAGAGATGACTTGTTCAACATATCATATTCACGGCTTTGGCAAATCTACAACAAAACCTAAAGGATAAATCGTGGTGCGAATATTGCTAGGAAAGATTGAAACACAAGTGACATTATGTGGTGGATATGGAGCCACCGTACAACATGCTGCTGGGAAGGGCGTGGATACATGCGATTAAAGCCGTAGCATTAACATTGCATCAGTGTATCAAATTTCCTATGCCAAGTGGAGTAGGTGAAATCATAGGAGATGTTAATGGTGCGAAAATGTGTTATCAAGTAGAAGTGGAAAGTTATGAAGGCCATGCAAAGAGGAGAAAAATTCGCTGGAGAATGGCGAAGGAGGCAAGGAAAGAATAAGAATTTAGAGTTTACATGATAAAATCAGAGGAAGGAAAAGGAATACCAAGTGAAATTTCGGAAGAAGGAGACAAACCGATAAAAACAATAAAAGAGCCAACACCAATAGGAGAACCAAAGGCGATCTATACTGTCGCAGAACCAACAAAAGAAGTAAATATTGGAACGGAAAAAGAACCAAAGATGCTAAGGATTGGAACTAAAATGGACGCGGATGAGGAAGAAATAACAATCAATCTCTTGTGAGAGTATAAAGACATCTTCGCATGGAGCATGAAGGAGATGCCTGGAATAGATCCTTTTGTCGCGTGTCATCATTTGGAAATTAACAAAAGTGCAAGACCATTCAAGCAGAGAATCAGAAAAATAGCAACAACATATCATCCCCAAATAGAAGAATAATTGTAGAAGATGCTTGGCGCATGAATTATACGGCAAGCTAAATATCCGGAGTGGATAGCGAACATGGTCGTAGTGCCTAAGAAAAACAAAGGGATAAGAATATGCATAGATTTCAGTAATCTAAACAAAGATTGTCCAAAGGACAGTTTTCCATTACCAGATATTCCACAAATAGTCGAATCAGCGGCAGGGAATGATAGAATGTCTTATTTAGATGGATATAAAGGTTACAATCAAATCCCTATCGCTGAAGAAGACCAAGAACACACTGCCTTTTTTCGTACCCAGAGGATTATATTGTTACACGAAAATGCCATTTGGTTTGCGAAATACTGGAGCGACATATGATAGGTATCTAAAACACCTAATTTTATATCTAGTATTTATGCTTTCTTTGATATTATGTTTGTGAATTGGATCTATTATGTTTAGTTTTGAGTTACTAGGTGTTTTGGAGCCATTTGGAGCAAAAGAAGAAGAAACATCATCCAAAAGGCAAAAAGGTCAATTCACAGGAGGGCGATCCTTAGAGCCAGCGAAAGTTACTTAGCAAAGGAGGTGAAGAATGAACTATCAGTTCCTCATAAATGACAGTTGAGCTGAACAAAGAATTAGGCAATCAGCTATTCATAATCGGAACTGACAAGCCATATATGAGTTGTGGATTCCTGTATCCATCTTAACGGGTGCAAATATCCGTTATGTACTGTTAGACTCAATTAGGCCGAATTGCTTCTCAGACAACTCAAGTCTTTCTTTCCTCTTTCATTAATACATCTCACCTGAAAACAAGAGGAAATGGAGGCGATGATGTTGGTGGATCGAGTTTGTTGTTGTTGCTGATTCGAAGCTAAGAAGGATGAGATCTCATGAGTCTGGTAGTGATGATTGTTAGAAAAAATGAAGAAAGAACTGACTTCTGAAGTTAGGGTTTGTTGAGAAGAAATGGAGAAATTAGTGGTTTGAGGAGATTGAGATGTGAATTTAAGTTCTACTGGGATTATGAAGAATGGGTATTGGTTATAACTCGAGTTGATTCTGGTTTTGAGAAATTTGATGTAGAAAAAGATAAATCTGGATTTTGGCTCGGGATTGAACTGAAACAGCTGAGAAAGAGAAGTGCAACTGGTGCTGGTGATCTCGTATTGATGAATATTAAGTTGAGAATGGTGTCAGGAATGGCAGGAGTGGCTTTGAGGTTGCAAATGTGAATGTAAGAATGACCGAGATCGCAGGTGGTAGCAGTGAGATTTACAGGGTTTGTAGGCAACTGAGATTTGGAGAAGCTGTGAGGAAAATCAAGAATGACAGTTGATGGATTGGTGCATTGAACTGGTGCAGTGGGTGTATATGAATTGCAGGAGAAGATTCTGGAGGAGAGCAGATGGAAGAATTGGTGATGAGGCTGTGCATTACATGAAATGGTGAACTGCAGGTTTATAAGAGAATGAAGCTACAATGAAATGGAATGGATAGTGTGCAGATGTTGCAGTGGTGGTTGTGCTGTGTGTTGTTGGCTGGAAGTTGAGCTCGAGTCGATGAAAATGGGACCGTGGTAATGAAACTGTGGTTAAGATATTTACTTGAACTGAAGATGATGGTGTTCAATGTTGGTGAAGCTGTAGATGGTTTTCAATCGGGAACTGAGACGATGTTGTTGAGGAGAACATGGAAGTCAAGTGGAATGATGGGTGCTAATGGAACTGGTAACATGTTTTGGTGGTGCCATTGTCATGGAAGAGGAGAAATTGAATTCATGGAGGCTGTTTCCGTGATCTAAAGGGTCTGTGGTTGATTGTTGCTGCGATGGTGAATCTGAGATGGGTTTGGTTATGTTGCTGGTGATGCTGGTTCAAATTTTTTGAGTTTGTGTTGTGATTGGGTTGTCGCTGCAGGGTGAAGCACTATGATGGTGTTGTTGTTCCAAGGAGCAATTGCAGGTATGAGCTTCAGACAGATGGCCTGGTTTGATGCTGAAGCTAAGATTACAGGGAAGATGTTGCTTCCGTTGATTTGACTCTGGCTGTTTGCAAGTGATGCTGATGGCAGAAGTATGGCTGGAGTGTTGTGGTGTTTCCAGTTGCTTCAGATGGTGATGTTGCTGGTGGTGCGAAACAAGGGAAATGAACTGAAATGGAACTGAGTTGCAGAGGGTAAGGCATGAGATGAATGGTTTCAATAGATGAATGTGTAATAATGAATGCAAGAATTGTGTTAGATTAATTCTAGGGACATAATGTGCAGTTCTGTGTTGGCTGTGAACTTGGCCTAATAAATAGATCCTGCAACCAAAGCTGCAGAAATTGTGCGAAAAGTGAGCAAAAATGGTGAACCGGTGGAACTAGTTCCGGTCGCCGGATTTTGGAACTCGAAGTGTGAATCATAATATTTCAGTGAATCGCGAAGGGGGCATGTGTTGTATACAAGAGTTGGCGGATGGATATATGAGTTACATGGCACGCTTTTGGGTACGTTTTCGCAAGAATTCAAGAATTGGTTTAGATGGCTTTTGTGAATGTATGAACTATAGAGAAGCAGAGATGAGTTTTTGGGAGTACATATTTGCATGTTGACAGTTTCAGATATCTCAGGTGGCTTGAGACAAATTTTTTCCTGTGACAAATTTCGGCGACCGACGACACGATTCCGGCGATGACGTCAGCAATTCCGGCGAATAATTTTGGACATAGATTTTCATACGGGTATTTTCCATACATGGGCTTGGTGGACTAATTGGAGATGGGTTTTGAGAATACTTGACCTAACTAAGGAGAGTATCCTTTTTAGAATGGGAAAAGCATATAAATAGAAAATTCTTTCTCTAAACCTAAATATCTCCATTAGGGAGACTTCTACTTTTGTTCTAGGGTTTCATGATAGTTTCTTCTTTGATTATTATGATGATGATTTCCAAAAACACAAGTAGTTGATTTATTTTTATTGGTTAAATATGTAGTTGGATTTTGGAAAACAAGTTATGAATTTTATGAATTAGTTTTCTCTCCATATTATCGTATGATTTCTACTGATTATAATAATTCCATGATTGATGTATTGCAATATGATTGAATATTTATTTATTTGAGTCTAGAATTAATTGAACTTGCATCCATATCTATAGATAATTTAGGGTTCATCATCGAGTGATAACCCTGAATACGAGTAGCATGATATGATTACGGTTTGTAGTGATACACTCTCATAATCATATGTAGAAATTGACCTTTGTTCGAATTGTCATGCACAATGTATGATAATTGCATTGATTAGCCTATTTCTGAAACTTAATGCTCCTAAGAATTGAACTTAATTAGCGCAAGGCGTTGGGTTATTCTTTAGGTAGAATTCACATACGCAGCTCTAATGTGTGTGTTGATAAATTTAGAAAATTTACGGAGTATTCTTGCAATAAGGTATTCTAGGGATTTTGATGATAACTAGATTAATTACGAATTCTATTCATACTTTCAAAAACTTGTTTACAATTGAAGATGAAACCTTTACCCAATATTTCACATCCTCGATTTGCGTGCTTTATTTATTTGTTTCGCTTTTATATTTTTTAGTTACATAAAAATCATAAAATCCCCCCTTGTTACTTATAGGAAACCGAAACAACTTGACAACCTTAGTCCTCTCTGTGGGAACGATCCTTTCTTGCCATTTTTATATTTTATATTTTGAGTAGTGAGAAAGTAATTTATTTTTGACGCATACGACATCGATCAACATATCAGAGGATGGTAGAGAAGGTGTTTGCGAAATGGATACATAAGACATTAGAAGTGTATGTGGACGACATGTTGGTGAAAAGTAAGGAAGCTAAAGACCATGTGCAAGATTAGAAGGAAATTTTTGAGCAAATGCGGCAATTTAACATCAAGGTAAATCCGGAAAAATGCATTTTCGGTGTTGCGTCGGGAAAATTTCTAGGATACATCGTGTCAAAATAAGGAATACAAGTTGATCTAGAGAAATTACAAGCAGTCTGTAACATGCTAACGCCAGCGAAGATGAAAGACGTACAGAAATTAAATGGTCCCCTGGCTTCGCTAGGAAGATTCATTTCACGATCATCGGACAAATGCAAGCATTTCTTCAACATACTCAAGAAGGGAACGAAGTTTAGATATATAGATGAATGCGAGAAAGCGCTGCAAGGAATGAAAGATCATCTGATGAATATATATATATCTTACAAAAAGCAGAGCCAGAGGAAGAATTGTTAATCCATCTCGCGACAACTTCGCATGCATTAAGTGCCGTGTTGTTACGAATAGACGCAGGGGTAGAAAAGCCGATCTACTACATCAACAATACATTCAACGGGCAGAGAAAAAATATTCGAAGATTGAAAAACTAATACTGGCATTAGTTTACGCAACATTTAAGCTTCGCATATATTTTCCAGCTCATAAAGTAAGGGTATTGACAAAGGTGCCAATTGAATTAGTAATGAAAAATTCAAAAAGATCAGGCAGGGTGGAGAGACGGAACGTACAAGTGGGACATTTTGAGATCAAGTATAAAATATTATCTTCGCCGAAGTCACGAGTTGTTGCAGATTTCTTAGTAGAGTTTCCATTAGAAGACGATGAAGCTGGGAGGAGATGATGGACGTAGAAGAGGAACATGGGAATCCAAGAGACCTGTTGCTGACAGAGCCCAATAGATGGGAAATATTGGTGGATGGATAATCAAACAGGGAAGGTAACGGAATTGGAATTGTCTTAATTTCGCCAGAAGGAACGAAAATGACTTTTACCTTCAGGTTGGAGTTCGCATCCACTCATAATGAAATGGATATGTAGGATCAGAATATTGCTACAACAATATTCCTGCGAAATAAACAACAGCTCTGCGATACATCAATAATAAACAACAGTTCTGCGATACATCAAGGTGACATAAGGAATGACATATTGGATGAAAACGACAGAAACATGAGAAAAGCGTGACATTTTTGCGATGAATCGATAAAGCCTATGAAATATTAAGGCGGTGCCACCTGCGATTTATCGCAGGATCCTAGATCCGAAATTAAAGGGAATCTTAGCTGTAAATGAGATGTAATCCACTACGTAAATGCCTATATAAATGAAATGAATAGTTCCAGAGAGGGGGATGAATTTTTAAGGGCTAGGAAGGTTTTTAGGAGAGAGAAAAATCTTTATCAAGTGTTCTGTGTTCTTGATTTTTGTAAAATTCCTTAGTATCATATTAATGAAAAAGTGTCTTTAATCTTCAAATTATGTCATAAATATAGATAAATTCTTGAATAGGGTGTAGTGTGGGAATTCCTGCAACTACATTTTGGCGCCCAGAAACAGGGAGAATCAATTTGAGAAATTTCAAATTACAGCTTGAAGATTTGAAGAAATTATTAGAATTGAAGAAATGGCTAGAAGGAGAAGAAATACATCAGAGCCACCAACAACAGTGAGAAGAAGTAAAAGAATTGCAAGGGAAGGAACATGTGAATTGGAAGGATCTTTAAGGATCAGATCAGGAAGAAGTAGAGTGAGAAATGGAGTAGAAAATTCAATCCAACCACCGAATCAACAAACACGAGCACAAGATAGAAATGTGGATTATGATAGAGTAAGTGTGCATACTTGGAGGTCGGATTCGATAGAAGAAGCGGAAAATCAAGAAGAGGAAAGTAATCAAGAAATGGATGGAGGACTAATTCATGAAGAGCATGAAGTAGTAGATGATTTGAGACAAAGGATACATGAAGAAAGAAGATTATAGGCAGAAGAACGTGCCAATCTTACAAGGCAAAATCATGAATTAAGAATGGAAAATTTGAGGTTGCAAAATAGAAGATCGAGAAGCAGCATGAGATCAAATTCAAGATCATATAGAGAAGAAACAAGACAAAATCTCCCTATACAAAATATTGGCGAGAATTTGATAAATGATCGTTATATTCCACGCGGTGAAACTTTAGATATTAGACATAATCAGGATGAGAGATAAAATCAAGAAGAGAGAAGGAGAAGGTTACGTGATGAAGAGATTCGAAGAAATCGCATAATAATCGAAGATGATATTGAGAGGCATTATATTGAGCAAGTACATTTAGCGAGAGAAAGAGAGATATAGCGAGCAGAAGTAGAAGAACAAGAAATTCAAAAAGCGTTGCGTCAGAATAATCATGATAATCGAGAACGACGACGTGCGCAAAATCGTAACAATGATAATATCAATGAGGAATATGAGAGAATTCGTAGAGACATAGAAAGGCAATGAAGAGAAACAGTAAGGGATGAGGAAATTCACGGAGAAGAGAATGAGAGACAAATTAACTTGCAAGAAGAAGAAAATCGCAGAAGAAGGCAAAACCAAGATGTTGGAGAAGAAGCGCGAAACATCGCAAGACAAGAAAAGAATGAACGCAGACGAAGAGAGGCTGCGTTGAAAAGGCCAATGGAGCAAAATTCTGATAGGAATGAACAAATCTTGCGAGAATTAGCAGAAATTAGAGGAATGATAAATAACATAAGAGAAGGAGGAAGAAGACAACTTGATGAGGCAATCTAAGAAGCTGCAAAAACTCCATTTACTCAAGAGGTACAATTAGGAGGGTTACCTCCAAAATTCAATTTACTGGTGTTGACCAGTATATTTGATGGGACTACGTATGCTGTCCAACATATCAAAGCTTATATTCGATGTATGTTACAATGGGAGAACCATGATGTCGTTTTGTGCAAATATTTTGCGTCAAGTTTAATTGGCGAAGCACTGAAGTGGTTCGAAAGTCTTCCCAAGAATAAAATAACTTCGTTCATGCACTTGCAAACTACTTTCTTAGGAGCATACATTAGTAATAACTTTACGCAACCTGGAATTGAAGATGTGTTTGGATTGAAACAGAGAGTTGGTGAGAGTTTAAAGCACTTAACGATAAGATGGAGGACAATGTGTATTGAAATGGCAGGAAGAGTATATGAAATATATCTCATTTTGTCCTTCATAAATGCTATGATTGCGACGAATCTATTATACATCCAGGTCTTCAGAGTTAAAAATACAATCACCATGACAAAACTGCGAGAATTGCAAGAAGAATATATCGCTTTGGAGGAAAAACAAAATGAGATGGAGTCATATCCGATTCTCGCAGGCACAAGTTTAGCCGCAACAAATGGAAGTTTGTTACCAAGGATGATTAATACAGTAGCAAGTACTTCCCAAAATCCGCGAGAGAAAATGGAGACTGATAGTCAACAAAAGATAGTAGCAATGGGGAGTAGAGATCAGGAGGAATTGGAAAAGGAGAGAAATTTTTATAATAGCAATAACAATAATAAGGTCCCAAGGTTTGATCAACCGCAAGAGACTTATGGTGGACAGAGGCAGAATTATTCAAGAGAGCAAAAAGGTCAGAGGAATATATGGGAATACATCAAATTGCCACCTTTAAATACCGGTATTGACAAGATTTGGGAAGCGATTATTTTGATGGAGAATATACCCTCACCCTGGAACATGGGGAAAGAACCACATCCCAACAACCAAAATCAAGAATTTTGTCCTTATCATCATTTTCATGGTCATTCGGTGAATAATTGTAGAAATGTAAAAAGAATTATTTTACGAATGATTGAACAGGGGAAATTAAATCATTTTCTAGCAAGATATTTACAACCGCAACAATTGCCGCAAGCACCAGAAATTCGCAGAGTTAATGTTTCAAAAGAAGCCGAAACATTTGTCATTGAAGTAGGAGCTACAACAAAAAATCTATTTTGCAATTCAATTGTACATTCACAGAAAACGATAAAGGATTTCCATGACAATGTGCTAAGCAGAGTATTTGCAAGAGATATAGAGGGAAGAGAGGTGATGAATATTGCAAAGATTTCTCCATTAGAAGAATGGCAGAAACAAGTTATTTCTTTTACTTCAGAAGAGATACCAGAGCCAGGGAAGATGCATGACAACCCGTTGGTGATGAAGTTAGATATAAATCCAAAATACAGAGAATAAGAAGAAGAAGATGATGGTGACGCAGTAAGTGATTCTTGGGCAATAGATAAAGTTTTAATTGACATTGGTAGCTCGGTAGACATTTTATTTTATCATACCTATCACACAATGGGTGGAAGAGATGATGAGTTAATCCCATCAACTTACAAGATCTATGGTTTTAATGGCACTGCAAACAAGCCAAAAGGAGAAATTACTATGGAAATTCCGTTGAACAAGATATCTTCAAAAATCAAGTTTTGTGTAGTGGATATAGAATCTCCTTACAATGCCTTAATTGGAAGACCATGGCTCCATGGGATCTTGGGCATAGCATTAACATATCATCAATGCATAAAGTTTCCACATCCTCATGGTATTGGGATAATTAAAGGTGATTGGTTTGAAGGCAAAAAGTGTTATGAAGTTGACATTAATACTTGTGAAGAAAGAAATGCCTGAAATCGTAATTGGCAACATAACAGGAGGCAAAATCAGAGAGCTGAAAAATTGATGGTGGACAATATAGAGTTGCGGGGAAAGGATATATTACAAAAATAATTTGTCCCAAAAGAATCAATGGTGATTAATCATGCGAATATGGGAAAAAGTTGAAATCTTCATTCTTCGCAAGAAAATAAATAAGTATCAAGAAATTGCGAATAATCATTCGTCACAGAAGAAAAGAAGCGCAACAGTGTCATGTTGCGAACAATCGAAAAACAAAAAATGTGCACACAAAATATTAAAAGGAAAACTTTGCTCAAAAATAAGAATTTTTCTATTAAAAGAAAAAGATGATGATTTCGAATCATATAAGAATTTTTAATGAAAATGCATAAGACGGGCGCAAATCGCCTAAAAATATATAAGAATGGGACGAACTTTTATGGCGTACACCTTAGTTCGCGGATTCTATTCCGTAAGAGGCAATATCCTTAAAGTGCGTCATAAGGGGGGTATCTCTTTGCATGGCTATGGGAAAGGCTATACCGCTGCTGGAACCTAGTCATGGAGATTTGGGATTATAGAAAATCCATCCGGGAGAGATAACTTGGATTCCCAACTATATAAGGTTATACCCTGGTTGGGCGCCCGAGAGTTTCTCCTAAGGAATGCAAAGTATGATCAAGGCGCCGAGGTACACGGTTGAGATGTGGGTGCCCGGGATGGATGAACCTACCCTGGCCATCCACGGCAAGTCTTGGATTACGATGTGTTCGGCCCAAAGAAAACCCCACTTAGGGTGCAGTCTTGTAACTATAAGCCATATAAGGCATAAAGGACAAGGCTGCGAAAACAACTAGTTGTTGGAAGAACCGGATGGGAAAGTGCTAGTCTTGTTTGGCCGATGTATAATCCTTGAAGGGGAAACCGTGGGGAGAGATAAGGGCGATACCCTCCATTAGGGAGCTGTGTATCAAAAAAGACGGCAATGTCATGGGACTTTATATTCGCAAGGATATTTAGGCCCCCGTCATATTGTCGCGTGACACAGACAGCAATGTCATGGGACTTTATATTCGCAAGAATATTTATGTAGTTGCAGAATAACCTACAACTACACCCACAATAGAATTAGTAAAAACTCAAGAAGTTCTTGATGGTGAATGATAACTTTCTTATTAATTCTCTTAATTGATTACATGGAATTATCAAAATGGAACTAGAATAGTTACAACTTTTTCTATTCTCTTTCCTAAGATAATTTCTTACACTCCCTAAAAGAACCTCCCGAATTTTACATTTGAACTCCTATTTATAGTAAAACTTATACAGCTGTATATGAGTTGCGAAGTATCGCAACACATACTCGCAAAATTATTCCTTCCTCGCAAAACTTCATATTTCTCTGCGCTACTTCTATCATCGTATCATTTTATGACTCTTTTCTCCTTTATTTATTACGATACTCGTGAACTATTATCTTGCGATATTCAGTACCTACATCTTGCCTCTTCTCATGTCAATTCTACGAAGAAGAAATGTCATGAGAATCTCTATTCTCGTAAATTTAATGCAGTTATTACCACCCATCAAGTTCGCAACACGTCTTTTTACTTTTCCCTCATCGTTTTGACACGTTTCTTCGTAACCGTTCTTTTCAACCATTCACGATTACTCGTATTAATGAGTTTTTATCTTCATCAAACTCTCTATTTATAAATATTATCCTTTGTTTTTGCTTTTTATTCTCTTATCTTATTCATCTTCTTCACCACTTCTGCCTCTGCAATCTCTTTTACCTTTTTTCCTTTCTATTTTCCCTCTTATATTCAATGGCACCAAAGAAGAAAACTATTGAACAGATTAATGCAGAACTTGCTGATATGGACCTTATTCTCTCTGAGATTGAAGGTTATGATAATAAATCTTCTCTCTGTGTGAAGCTCTTTACCAATTATGTTTGGGATGATCAAATTTTTTTAATCTCACGAGGTCAAATCCTCGCAGGTCTTCCTATTCCTCTTTATGATGTTAACTTTCCTCTATTCTATGAAATTATTTCCCACCCCAATTTTTCTTGTGCCATTTACCAATTGACTGGTGATTGTATTCGCCTCTTAGTTGAATTCGCAAATCGTGCCGCTTTTGAGAAATCTTTGTATTCAGTTGATCTTAGGAAACCTGGATTTGAAAATATGGAAATTGTTACTGCGAATTATACAGTTGAGGGTTTCTTCAAAAATGACACACTAATTCCTGTGAGGAAAGAAGATAATCGTTGGGGTGTTCGTCTTCATCGTAAAGCTAATATCGCAGCTGATGATCTTCGCATGCACGATATTGATTATGCTTCAGGAAATAATAAGACACCTCGTCGTTCTAATGATGAATATTGGTATAAGTACCCTTTAATATTATCGGGTTCTTATATTTTGGGATAGTAGAACTTCCTGCGAACCTTCAGAATCGCCATTATCAACCTTGGGTTTTTAGAAATGTATGTACTTCCATCTCCTTATCTTTTTGTTACCCTTTAATTTCAAATGAGGTAAGAAACACTCTTGTATTTTTCTAAACAATATATTGTTGCCTCTGTTTCTTATCCTTATTTGAATTTGCAGGTTCCACTTCTTCCGAGATTGTCATTTGAGTGAAAATAAGAGTTCTACTTCTTCTAAAAGGTTGACTGCAAGACAACAAACTCTTCGCTTCTTCAAGGTTACCCAAGCTTATGGTAGTCAAGATGATGTTCTTCGCAAAGGGAAAAGGAAACTTCAAGATGTTGTTTACGAGAGGAGGAAAAAGAAGAAACTCTCAACCAAGTCTCATTCCAATGTAATCTCTTCTAATGAGAATATTGAGGAAGATCTTGGTGATGAAGATGATAAATTTCTGAGAAGGACTTTAGTTCTAACTCGATACCCTTTCGACGATGGAGATGATGATAATGATGTTGATGAAGGTGGAAATGAAGATTTCAGTATCCAGAAACTTTTCCTCAAAGAATGGTTAGCATCTCTGAAGCTTTCCTCCATTCTTCTCGTGGATTAGGAAATTCTCCTACAAGCGAATGCTCGCAAACTTATTGCGAAGGCTTGTAAAGTTCCTACCGTAATTGATAATAACTCCCTCAAAGGCATTTCAAGATTCGCTCTCTCCGCTTCATTATATGCTTTAGGTAGCATGGTAAGTTTCTTCTCTATTCCTTGTTTATTTCCTTATTTTGTTGATTTCTAACCCCTTTTTTCTTGTTTAGGTTGGAAGAGTTAGTTGGCAAATTTTCCGATTGGGAAAGACGTCATTCTATTCCGAGAAGAAAACTTTGAATCGTTGTAAGAAGTTAGAGGTTGAAAATTCAAATCTCCGATCATAAAGTAGAGGATTTAAGTATTGATAACGCAGAATTAATATCCCGTCACGAAGATAATTCTCAATCTGAGCATCGCAATTGATAATTTTTCTCTCTTGAAGAGAATAATCAATTAAAGCTTGAAAATTCTTCTCTTCGTAATGATAAGAAACAACTAGAAGGTAAATTCTTTGCGATGGTAATTATTTTGATTACTTTTCCTTCGTAATTTTCTAACCAATTCCTTAATTTCTCTCCTCTTGCAGAAAATTATGCGAAGATGAATAACGATCTGAAACTATCCTTGCTAATCGTAATAAGAAAATTTCGATTTGAGATATCAACTTCTAATTTCCCAAAGATAACCATAGTTTATATGTCAAGCGTTTTCGATCTAAGATGACTCTCAAGATTTGCGAAGACAATGAAATTCCTCTCAAGAAGTACCATACGCTCCTTTCTGAAGAAATTCCTGAAGATACTCCATATCTGGAAATCTATGAAAGTGAAGTTGAAGATGATAGTGAAGTTGAATAAGAAGATCATTTTGATGGGAATAGATCGCCTGAAAAATAACTTCACTCTTTTTTGTATATCTGTTCTGTAACTCCACTCTTTTTTGTATGTTTGTTCTGTTTCTTTTCAATACAACACTTTCTTCTTGATTGCACTTTTAATCAATCCAACAATTTCTTTTTCAAAGCTTAATTTGAATTAATCTTTCTTTGATTGATTGTTTCCCTTATTCGCATAACTTGATCATGTAGAGAGAAATAATATATCTTAAAGACTTAGCTTAGTATTCCATTTCCCCTTATTATTGCTCTTCAAATGATCAACTATCGCTGGAAGTATTAGAATATCCTTCTCAATTTATCTTACGAAGTTTCTTCTTATTGTGATTATGAATAAAAAATTCTCCCTTCGAAGTATAAGAAATATAAGCCTTTTGCCTTTTGCGGAATGTTACTAAGTAAATAATAAATCTCCCTTGAAGTATAGGAAGTATGAAGTATCTAAATATGAAATACCCTTAAGAAGTATAAGAAGTATAAAATATCTTTGAAGAAGTATTAGCAAGATTCAATTCATGAAGAATTGCCCAATATATGAAGAAGTATAAGAATTATTACTCATTGTATGAAGAAGTATAATAAGTACTTAACCTTCGCAAAATTAAATATCCGTTGAATAAGTATAATAAATATGATATACTCTTGAAGAAGTATAAATAGTATTGAATTTGTGGAGAAATATTCAATATGTGGAGAAGTATAAGAAGTATTTAATTCTCGTAACATTTTACGAGTATGAACTTATCTATATTTGATTGCTATCAAAATCGTATCTTTTGTTAAGTCTTCGTGAAAGTTCTTCAATGATGTTATCTTCTTTTATAGGACTTCTTGTAAAAATTCTTCAATGGTATTGACGAAGCTGTCTTCTCTTCAAAACTTCATAATGTATATTCTTGTAAAATTTCTTCAATGATATCGACGAAGCTGTCTTCTTTTTAGATTTTCATAATGTATATACTTGTATAATTTCTTCAATGATGTTGATGTGATGAATTTCATTAATTTCTGTGGTCTTATAATGCCTTCCTAAGTAAAGGTCTTATTTTTCCACCTCTTTTGTAGTAAATTTTTGTATTTGCGATAATATGACAAGTTTGAACATTCTTGCGAACATACAACCTCGTGACATTATCGTCTTGCGATGAAATCGCAGGACGTTTTTACACTTTCATGTAATAACCCATTGATCTCATCTTAACTTCTTTGTTTCATTCTGCGAGTTCTTTTTGTATGCTTTCCTTTTTTTTTTTTTTTTTTTTTTTTTAGAATGCTCGCAGAACATCATTTTTTGCACAAATATGACAAGCCTTTATGTTTTCGCAAACAAAAAGCCTCGTGACATTTGCGTCTTATAGCACGTATCAGCTCCCTAATGGAGGGTGCTGCCCTTTATCTTCCCCCCTGGTTTCCCCTTCAAGGAAGCGTACATCGACCATACAAGGTTAGCTCTTCCCATCCGGTTCTGCCAACAACCAGCTTTTGATCGCAACCTCTTATCCTTTTTGCCTATAGGGCTTATAGTTACGAGGTTGCACCCTATGGGGTATCTTTGGGCCAAGTGCATCATTTGCCAAGACTTGTCAAAAATGGCAGATGTGGTTCAACCTCACCCGACACTCTTGACTCAACCGTGTACCTCGGCGCCTTGATCATTTTCTGCACTTCTTGGGAAAGACAGTATGCCTTAGTCGCCCAACCTAAATCCTCTTATACCGCATTTTATATTGCGTAATGTCGCTAGATTAGGTGAGAATCCAAGGTGTCTAACCCGGATAGGTACCCCCATTATTGGGTTGTACCCCTAAATTTTTACCATGTACTAAGGGTCCTTGGTGGTGTTCCAGTTACCCTTAGCCACGTTTTTAAGTACCCCCTTAAATGACGTACTTTAGAACTTTGCCTCTTACGAAATATAGCTTCGCGAACTAGGGTGTACGCCACAAAGGTTTGCCTGTATATAATTTTCTGCGGCTCTCTTTCTTTTTTGGAGGCTGATCACAGATTGCGGTCTTTTATTCGCAAATTAATGAAAATTTAATCGCAATGTAGATTTTGAAATTTGTAACTTTTCCCAATTTCCTGCGAGCAAACAATATTCATAAAATTTATAACGAAATAAATTTTTTTGTTTTGCCACATACCTCACTTCCACGAGCAATCATAATGATTACCTTCTTGTTTTATTATTTTCCTTCTTCTTTCTTCGCAAATCACAACCCCTTATTATCATCGTAAATTTCTTGTATGATTATCATCGTAATTTTATTCTCTTTTTCCTTAATCCTCCGCCATTAAATTTTCACTTCTTTTCTGACCTTTGCTCTTTTTCTCCAATTTTCCTTCTCAGTAGCTTTTCCTTCGCAAACTTCTACTTCGTATCGTAACATTTCTTTCCTCAGCCCAATCACCCTTGATAATTCCAATACCCTTCATATGAGGAAACTTTATACACCGATGTAGAGTGGAAGCTACGCCTAGAATTCCATGAAGCCATGGTCTTCCTATCAAAGCATTATATGGTGATTCGACATCAACAACGCAGTAACGTAATTTGGGATTCGCATTCCACTTAATGGAATTCGCATGCTCACTTCTCCTTTGGGCTTGTTGGAAGTTCCATTAAAACCATAAATTCTGTAAGTAGAAGGTATTAAATCGCATCTTTCCCCCCATAGTTTTGTAAGCAGAATAGAAGAGGATATTGATTGAGAACTTCCCGTATCAATCAAAATCCTATTAAGACCAATTGATTCTTCCTCCATATCATCTTCGTTTTCTTCCATATTCATGTAGATTGCTAATCTTACTACCAATGGATTATCATGTGCTTCACAACCTTCGAATTTCAGTGGCTTCAAAAGAAATTTCACGTTTCGCCAATCTTCAAGTCGTGAAATTTTTGCGATGTTCATTACTTCCTTTCCTTCACCATCCCTCGCATATACCCTGCTTAACACATTATCATGAAAATCCTCTATGGTTTTATATGAATGAACAATGGAATTACAGAAAACATTCCTTTCTTTTGATCCCACTTCTATATGTAGGATTTCTTCTCCCTTTTCTTTTGTTGTGTTCTCCCAGCGAGTTATGACTGGAGCCTGTGGTAATTGTTGCGACTGTGTCTGCTTAAGTAAAAATTGATTTAGCTTTCCTTGATTAATCATTCGCAAGATTATCCTCTTGATATTATGGCAATTATTTGTAGAATGTCCATGAAAATGATGATATGAACAAAATTCATGACTTCTTGGACCCATTGGTGGTTCCTTTCCCATGTTCCATGGAGTTGGTATATGCTCTACCAGGATAATTGCTTTCCATATCTTTTCTACACTTGTATTCAAAGGTGGCAACTTTATCTCTTCCCTTACCATTCTTTGACCTCCTTGACCGTTGTTATAATTTTGTCTCTGGTTCCCTTGTCCAAAATAATTTTGCCTTTGTCCCCCATAATTTTCTTGTTGTTGATCTAATCTTGGAATTTGGTTATTTCCTATTCGATTATAGAAATTCTCTCTCTATCATACTCTTCTTGATCTCTACTACCCATTGTTACCATTTTTGGTCTGGCTACCATTGATTTTCTTCTCTTCTGAAATTTGCGAAGAAGTTTGTGAGGATGTTTCTAAGTACCGCTACTGCATTGATTATTTTGGGAAGTAAATTTGCTCCTCCCTCTTGATTGCTAGTGTTTGTTACATGGATATGACTCCATCTTGTTTTGCTTTTCCTCTAGTGTAATGTATTCTTCTTGAAATTCTCGTAACTCGTCATCATTATGGAATTTTTTCTTCTCAAGATTTGAACATATAATTGTTCAGTTGCAAACATCGCATTTATGAAGGATTTAATCAAGTAGCTCTCATCCACGCCCTTCCCATATCATCGCACATAGTCTTCCATCGTCTTACCAAATGCTTCAAACTTTCACCCACTCTTTGTTTTAAACCAAATACATCTTCAATACCAAGCCGTGAAGAGTGATTTGTTATATATGCTCCAAGGAAAGTTGCTTGCAAATGACTGAATGATGTAATAGTGTTCTTAGGGATTCCTTCAAACCACTTTAAAGCTTCCCCTGTTAAACTCGATGCGAAGTACTTGCACAACACATCATCATGATTCTCCCATTGTAACATGCATCTTATGTATGCTTTAATGTGCTGAATAGCACATGAAGTCCCATCAAAGATACTGGTAAGTGTGGGTAAATTGCATTTTGGTGGAATTCCTCCCAATTGTACTTATCTAGCAAATGGAGTCCTCGCAGCTTCTTCTATTTCTTCATCTAATTGCCTTCTATCTCCTCCTCTTCTATTGTTTATCATCCCTCTCATTTCTGCTAATTCTCGAAAGATCCGTGCATTTGCCTCAGAATTCTCATCCATTGGTCTTTTTAATGCAGCTTCTCTTCTTCTACGTTCTTGCGCTTCCTCCCTTGCGATCCTTCGCATTCTATCATATTCTTCATTAATGTTTTCATTTGCATAATTTTTCGAATATCTTATTTCTAAATTATCATAATTGTTCAGTCGCAAAGTATCTTGGAATTCTTGTTCTTCCCTTTCTATTCTTCTCATTCTTCTCATGCGAATATCAGGAATTTCTTCTTCTTCATTTCTCCTCCTTCTGTGATTTTCTTCTTCTTGATTTGTTTGTACTCTGATTCGAGAGTTTGGTTCATTCCTCTCTACTTATGTTTGTTGATTTACAATTCTTCTCTTAATTCTTTCATACTCAACATTTTGTTTGTTACGAGCCTCTTCATATCTTCTTACTCCATTCTCGTGATTGTTTTGATGTACTGCTTGTTGTCTCTCAGTTTCTTCCATAAGTTGCTGTTCTTCCTCTCGATTCTGATTGTTTTCTCTAGGATTTGGCCTTGTTCGTAAATTCTCCATGTTTTGTTCGTGGTTTGGTATTAAAATGAAACGATTCTCTTGATTTCTTTCACCTTGATTCTGCGCTTGTTCTTGCATATTATTTTCATTATTGATTATCGGTGAATTTTGTCCTTCTCTTTCTGTTCTAACTTTTGATCTTCCAACACTTTGAGATTTCCTTCTTTGTAGCATCTCATTTTCCATCCTCAATTCTTGATTTTGTCTTGTTAAATTGGCACGTTCTTCAGCTTCGATCATTCTTTCTTCTTGGATTCCTTGTCTTAGTGTTTCTAACATCTCCCTTTCTCTTTCAAGAATTGTTCCTCCCATCAACCTTCCATTTTCTCTGATTTGTGGTTCTCTATCTTCTTCCTCTGGTGTATCATTTCTCCAAGTGTGTATACTCACTCGATCATGATCTATTATTTGTTGAGCTTGATTTCTTCGATTACTCCTTCTCCTACTAGGTTCTCCTGTTATATTTGCTTCTCCTCCTGTGAGTCTTACACTTCTTCTTACTTCAGGTAATGGTTCTGATGTGTTTCTTCTTCTTGTCATTTTTCTGGTACAAGAATTCTTCAAATCCCTATTTCTAGCGCCAATTATGTAGTTGCAGAATAACCTACAACTACACCCACAATAGAATTAGTAAAAACTCAAGAAGTTCTTGATGGTGAATGATAACTTTCTTATTAATTCTCTTAATTGATTACATGGAATTATCAAAATGGAACTAGAATAGTTACAACTTTTTCTATTCTCTTTCCTAAGATAATTTCTTACACTCCCTAAAAGAACCTCCCGAATTTTACATTTGAACTCCTATTTATAGTAAAACTTATACAGCTGTATATGAGTTGCGAAGTATCGCAACTCATACTCGCAAAATTATTCCATCCTCGCAAAACTTCATATTTCTCTGCGCTACTTCTATCATCGTATCATTTTATGACTCTTTTCTCCTTTATTTATTACGATACTCGTGAACTATTATCTTGCGATATTCAGTACCTACAATTTAGGCCCGTCATATTGCCGCGTGACTGGCCAAAAATCCTAAAGAGAAATGTTAAGATGAGATCAATGGGTTTTTGCGATAAGATCAAAAGATGAAATAAATGAAATCAATAATAAGAGGATATAAATCGCAAAGACGTCCTGCGATTTCATCGAAAAGACGAAAATATCATAAGTCTTAAAAAGCAAAGAGAGATTAATCTCACAAGATGGCTTAGATTTATCATATTGTCGCAGAGATTAAAATTAAATGATAAGGCAAGATCAATGGATATTATTACATGTAAAAATAAGAATGTCTTGCGATCTTGTCGCATAAAAGTGGCATAATAAGACCTTTAACTAGGAAGGCGAAATAAGACCACAAGAGAGATTATATCTGCAAATCATATAACAGATTTTTCGCAGAAATATTTGCAATAATTCATTTATCATATTGCAGATTAATAACAAGAGGCAAGTATGGGAATGATGCATAGAATGGTAAAAATTGTTATTCATCATTATATGATAAATTTATATAAATAACAGACAGATAGAGGCAAAAAAGGAATTTATATATTGAAAGACATCATGAGCTACAAATAATTTGCAGAAATAATATTACAATTTTTAGCGGATAATTATCGCAAAAAAGAAAGAGAGAAATACAGGAGAAGATCAAAAAGAAAAAACAAAACTATTGAGATTTATCTTCATCATTATCTTCATCTTCGTCTTCATTATCTTCGTCATTAGTTCCTTCTTCATCTTCGCTTTCATTCTCATCTATATCAGCCTCACTGTCAGAAATAACTGGTACTTCAGAACTAGCTGGGATATTATCCAAGAGACAAGGATATAGACTAAGAGGAAGATCATTATCTTTACAAACTTTCTCAATAGCATTATTGTGAACGGTGAGAAGATTACTACGCAAATTGGAGTTGGATATCTTTATTTTCTCTCGCAGTCTAGAGATTTTATCATTACGGGAAGCAAGATTTTTCGCAAGACCACTTTTTTCTTCTTCAAGTTCTGCTATCCTAGTGGAATATTTTTCTTCAGATTCTGCGATAATACAACAACAAATTATAGAATTATTGAAAATCTACAAGAAATATAAAAATGTTAGAGGAGCAATAAATAACCTTCTCTTTCATGAATCATTTCTTGTATCAAGGTTGCTTGCTCGGTATGAAGAGTGACATCTATCGCTAAATTTTTCCTAGCATTATCGAGAATTGTCGCAACCCATGTGAATTCATCATCACTTTGAATGAGAAGATGGGAACGGATTTGTTCTTCTCTTTTAAGAAGGTTAATATTTTCATTCTTAAGCCTATCTCTCTGAAGTTCAGTGTCAATAAGGGTATTGCAGAATTTTTATAGAGCTTCAGCGCCCTGAAGAGTAATACGCTCTTTATCTTTCTCGAGTTCATTTTTCTTGGCTTTTAAGACTTTGATTTTTTCTCTAAACTCATCTCTGCAAGTCTTTAAACTATTGGACATACTCAAGGTAGATCTATAGTCCATTCTCATAAGGGAAACATGATGTTTAAGCTCATCAAGGGACAGGGTATTAATTTTTTCGTCTGAATAATTATTTAAAGCATCATTAAGACGCTGAAGAAGAGTGTATTCATCTATGGGTTCATCAAAAGAATTGAGAATAAGAGCTTCATCAGTAAGATTATAGGCATTTGCAAAATGGTTGCTCAAATAAGCTAAAATAGCGAGAATAGAGAAAAGTAAAAAAAAAAAAAAAAAAAAAAAGATTTATACCAATAACTTGTTTGCAGAACTTCTCCTTGTAAACTAATTTCTGTTGAAGAACTTCAACTTCTACTTCAAGCGATTTGTTTTTATTAAGAAGCTCAGTATTTCCAGATACTTCCAATTGTTTACATTTTTCGCGAAGAAGGGATATTTTAGCTTCATATTGTTTATTCTTCTCATGAAGTTTCGTAGATTCAGATTGTGAATCAGTAAGCCTTTTCTGCGATGTTGATAATCTATTTTCTAATTCTGAAGCAACAGAAAAGAAGCTCTAGCAGTCTGCGACAGAAAAGAGAAAATGAGTGAGGATAAGTAAAAGATCTTCGATACTCATGATAAATGTAAAATTTACTACAAGAAATATAAATGAAAGGGGCATACCAGCGAAGTTAGCGCGTGAAGAAAACTTGAGTCGATAAATCTTGAAACTCCTTTAAGATCTTTATTATTAGTCAAGATCGAAGCATCGCAGATTTTCGAGAGATAATCGCAAGTACGAGTGATATCATCCTCACCAACACCTTGCATGGGATTCCTAAAAATATTTGACAATTGATCCATTGGAGTCTCGGGTTAAGATAAACCCATCGCAGATCTAATTCTTATGGAAGAAATATGTGTTGAAGTGCCCATAGTAACGTCATGGTTTAACCCATCATTTTCTTCAAGTTCATTATCTTTTTCAGCGATAGTAGAAGTCTCTCTAAGTGGAAGAAGTGGTTGAGTTTTTCTTCTCTTCTCTGGAGGACCATCTGTGGTTTGATTTTTATTACGGCGAGGGGAAGTACCAAAATTTTCATTTGGAGTTAATACTCTTTTGCCTTTATCTTTGGCTTCAACCACCGCGACAAATGGAACTTCCTTGAAAACAATCACGCATAAAGATAAGAAACAGGGGACTCATACAGTAAGCTTCAAATTCTATTATGACTTATGTTTAAGCAAGCGAGAAGTAACAATGCCTCCCAACCTGTGCATAAACCAAATAAATATTATAGAAATGAATTCGTGTGAGTATACAGTGGGATAAATATTATGCAAGTCCAAGAGATGCATGATGGGTTTATGTAATTGACATTTTGTAAATATATTAGCCCGCATTTCATTGCATGGGAATTCTGAATTCAGATTGCGCTTAGGCTACGAAATACCAAAACATCTAACCAAAAAATGGATTCTCACATGATAGGTTCTAACTTGGAATTTCTAAAAATAGGTAAACGATACTGCTTTCTTACTTACAATCATGCTGACTAAGCTAATGGACACAAAATAGCAGCAAAAATCAGCAAAAGTCATCAAAAGATGAATTGAGCTCCCCTACTCGGAATTCAGAACTTGCAACTACTTGTAGGAAAAATCAGTGTGGGTATTTGAATTTTAACTACACAAACATCTTGATTTTGAAAGAAAGACCATGGTTTAATAATAACATTTAAATAATATATTCAACGGTCGAGATGCAGTAAACTAAATTGGCTTTGTTAGTAGGCATTTACTACTCTGGTTATAGCTAAAAACTAAAATAACAAGCAACCCATTGAAAATTGGCATCAACACAAAGTAATCTGCAACCCAAGTAACACACTATGGAGTCTAAAACTTCGCATACCTACTCTGCAAAGTGCGTCAGTGTTTTGCTTATTCAGACTTGGACATGTTCATATCTCTCGCAACTGGTTCAACTTCTTCTTTATCATCACCTTATACAACCAACACGACAAGTAGAATGTTATCAAGAACTTGATGTGCAGTATCTGATGCTTTGGAAGATGATCTTACACAAGTCAAGTTGATAATATTGGAGAAACATATTTCTCAGATTGAGCTCCCTAAAACAAAGAACATGATTGAATGGTTATGATATGACATGAAACTATAACACAACTTGTAAACATTAAGGTAACCCACTCACGAATCCTCACCTGAAAGATGAATGAAGGTATTTTAAAAGTTAAGGTAACCTAGGAAAACAAATTTAAAAAGAAAAATATATTCAAAAATCTACCTCACTCCATTATGGATTTCAATTTTTTCCAAATGTGCAATCAACATAAAAAATATGAGCAATCAAATGGAAATCAAAACTACGAAACAGATTCACAAAAAGTTGACATGGAAGGATATATGTACCTGGGTAGAGATACCAAGATCGAAGTATATTGAACTCTATATTAATATTCCGCAGAGTTTCCAAGATAGTATATTCTTCAAAACTAGGCAAATCTCCATCCATGCGCCTTTGATAGATCAAAACAAGACAAGAAGAAATGTTAAAAACGACAGTTGTAGTCTTTTGGAAAGCAGGTGCAAACATAATATTAAAAAGGATAGGTTACAGGAAGTTAAGCCATTGGACAATGGAGTTTCAGAAACTAAATTACCGTACGATCAGCCAGTAATCTCCATTGTCTTAGATAAATATCAATTTCCCCATACTTGCTCAACTCCTCAATCGAATCCTCATAAAAATCCTACAGTTCAAATAAAAATCTCTCAACATCACAATTACAAATCCAAACCCACAAAATACACAAGCTTAATACATCCATAAATTACAACAACTTATAAATCTTAATGATCACTTACTGGTAAGAAACAAACAGAACTTCATTACAACAACTCAATCAAGCATCGTTGCCACCCTGCTATGAACACACTTATTATATCAAATTATCATTACGAAAAAAGAATCATTGAAAACCTTTAAACCCATCAATTTTTTAGACAAAAAATAAAAATCCAATGTCACAGTTTGTACCTAAGAGACTCAGCTTGAGCAAAAGAACATAAACCTATGTTATTAAATTTCTCAGCATGCAGTTGAACATCATTATGTATAAGGAGAGTCTTAAACCTCAGAGAACTTAAATCTCTTATGTACATTAAAATTCAGTCATCTAACCCTTCTTCATTTTTCGCCTACAAATTTAAACAACCAAAAAACAATCATATATATACCAAAAATATCTAGTTAAAACAAAGAAAATCCAAACTCAGGCAAAAATAATATAACAATAAATCATGATACCGAAAATTTATTCCCTGGATTTGTGAACTTACCTCTTTTTCAGTTAGAAATTGGGTTGATGCTAAAAAAAAGGAATTCAGCCTCCAACGAATTCCATAACATTGGCAAAAGATAATCCTTCCTCTGCCTTCTTCGGTTTTCAAGACCAGCGAGTCTAGAACTGTGAATATTTGAAAGAGGGAAAAGATAAATGAATTCATAATTACCCAAATCAAAGAAGTAGATATGCAATTTTTTAGGTTATGGACATACAACCCAAATTGGAAACACAAAAATAACAAAATCCCTAATATCCAAATCGAAAAAACAAAAACTGAATACAAATGAAACCCTAGATTACAGAAAACTAACCTCATGAACCATTAAAACGATGTATCGATTCAAGATTCAAAAGCATTGAAATCTTCACACTGATTCAACTGAGATAAATATCGTAATTAAGGGTTTGAGGGTTTAATTAGTGGTATGACCTTCTTATTTCTTACGATTGGGAATTTTTTTTAGAGAAAGATTGAAACGAGTTCTGCTGTGAGGTTTGACAATGAGTTAAAGAGGCCGACTAGAGGTTTTAATTCTAGGGTTTTGTTAGATTTGAGCAGAAAAATTTCATTATAATTCTGCAGATTCGAAGAGAGAAAGATATGAGAAAGGGAAAAGGGGAAAAAGGAGTTTTTGGGTCTGCAGAGTTGAAGCGAGAAAGAGATAAGGATAAGTTGAGAAGGGAAAGAGGATATTAGGATATAAATATTATTATCCTGGCCTAGAAAATTGTGTCACATAATAAACTAGGTCCATCAGTCGTGGGTGTAAGTCGGACTGAAGGATTAAAATGGTAATTAATAAACGACCAACTTTAACTGCTCATGAATTTTTTCGTGTTTTTTTTTATATCAGAGACGGTCTTCACCGATCCACGGTCAATTGACCGTCATTGAGGGTCGGGGATGTGGGTCAAGAAAACCCTATTTTCCACTAGTGATCAAGGCTTGTCATATTTGTGAAATGATCCTGGAGAGGCAATAATACAAGAGAAAGGTAAGAAGAGATCAATGGGTCAGTGCATGAAAGTGTAAATACGTCCTGCAATTTCGTCGCAAGACGGCAATGTCATGGGACTTTATTTTCGCAAGAATATTTAGGCCTGTCATATTGTCGCATGAAAAATATCATGCTGAGGCAATAATACAAGAAAATGATAATACAAGATCAAGGGGTCATTACATGAAAGTGTAAAGACGTCATGTGATTTTGTCGCAAAGACAAGGGGTGGCAAAATAAGACCTTTACTTAGGAAGGAAAAATAAGACCACATAAAACAAAAATAAATTTATAAACATTAACTATTTAATGTTATGCAGGTAAAAGACCATTTTCTTACAAGAAGATAATGAGAGGCAAGTATGGGAATTAATAAAGAAGATGCATTATCTTTCTCTCCAATAAAGGGGGTACCAAAAAACTAAATGAATTTCAAGATTCATTGAAGTAGATCATTCGTAAGAGTAGTAAAGCGGAAATAAAACAACTCAAGAAGCTAAAGCTAGGTAGATAAAGGAATTTCAGATTTCAATGTTAGCTTCGCAAGGAGGGGTTGATGGAAGATCTTCCCTAGTTTTCTCACTTTCGCAAGTCTTCTCCTTCTCCTGATTCATTACAGCTTCTTCTCCATCTGGATTACCGCCAACATTTACTTCCTTAGGGGGTTCATCTTCTTCATCATTCCCAAGAATAGTTTTATCATCACTTTCGAGTTTGTAATCACTGTCAGGCTCGCGAGGAACTTCATCAACATCTACTTCAAGGGGCGAAACTTTTGTAGGAGGAAGTGCGTTATCTAGCAAGATGTTATTTACAAGGACTTCAGCTTTGAGGTGAACTTGGCGAAGAAGTGCTCTTTGACAATTTATTCTCTCAATATCCTTGAGATATTGAAGGTAGTCGTATCTTCTTTTTGCACGATCACGAGAGCATGCAAGAACAGTTGAAAGCATCGCATTATCCTTGCGAAACTTGGATAATTTAGATTCCAAAGAAGAAATAGAAGAGTAAATACTTCTTTCAGAATCTGCGAAAAATAAAGACACAAAAGTTAATCAAAGCGAAATTTTTGTGAGAAGAATATTGAAAAAATAATTAAGTAAGAAAAGGTGGTTGAGGCAGCCAGATTCTTATGACTACCTTCATTTTATGAAATAAGATATCGAACTAAAGCCAAGTTACTATTCTCCAAGTGGTTCATCGCATCGTCAAAATTATCCCCAACCAAACCTTTCAGGTGAGATCGAAAACTCTTCTTATTAGAAATAAGTAAAGCATTTTCCTTCACTAGAGAAGCATATGAACTTTCTAATTGAGTGTGTTATTCTTTAAGTTGATTCGCCTTTATACTCAAAGCTATTCTACCTTGGATGAGTTTATTCTTCTCAGCAGTAGACGAATCAGTTACTTCCTTAAGTTCACTTTTCTACGAGCGAAGAGATCGCTCATGATCATCACATATTTTTTGGAGTATACTAAGTTGTTGCGAAGATATGCCACTTTGTTTAGGATAATTCATTTCTCTTGGGACAAGGTTTTATTTTCATCTGATAAAGTTTCAATATCCAAGTTAGCTTTAGTTAATGAATAAGAGAGGCCGGATATTTCTCTAGTTAATGCTTCTTGCTCTTGAACTAATTGAGAGTTTTCATTGGTAAGGTTGTCAATTTGGTCAACAGAGTACGAGTAAAGATTTTCTAATTGATTATATTGGTCCAACAAAACTTCTTTGTCAGCACGAGCCTCTTCAGCGGCGTATTGAAAGTCGTATCTCTCTATTAATCGTTTCTGAATTAAAACTTAATGTACGAACAAAGGATTTTAAGAAAAGTGAACGTGAAAGAGATAAAATTACCAAAGAATGTAAGCCATAAGCGAAAACAAGAAGATCATACCTTTTATCTCATCGTTATTTCTGCGAAGATTATCGCAATCCAGCGAAATATTCTCGAGCTTCTGATTCTTGAGGCTAAGATTCCCGCATTCCAGAGTCATAGTTTGGAGACTCCCCTTTAAAGTTTCAACTTCTTTCTCTAAAGATGTTTGCGAATCCGCTTTTTCAGAATTAAAATATTTGCTCAGAGTCTCGCAAATACTAAGTTTGATGGGGTTAACGGAAGACCTTCGAGAATCATCAAGAACATCATACAAAATCTTAAAGGCGATATCCATTCCTTCCAAAATTTCCTTATTAACAGGGAGGGATTCAGATGAGGAAGTAGCGATAATTGAAGATATGGGAATTGAATCATCTTTCACAGTAGATGTATCTTTCACGGGCGAAAGGTGAAGATGATTAATAAATGAGGTTGAAGTGGAATCAATCCTTGAGGCATCACCAAAGGGAGAAAAGGGGGTTTCATTCGCAGAAGGGACAATTGTAGGGGTGACATCCGTAGCGATGTCTTCGTGGACAGAAGCAGAAAGTAATAAATGCCCAACTAGCGAAGGTGCGATAGGAGTCACTAGGGGTTTAAAATCAGGAAATACAATTGAAGATTTAATAGACTTTAATTAGCGAGGCTTCTTAGTGGGTTTATTACCATCTTCAACATCCTGCGAATATCAACTCAGATAAGAAACAGAGGCAACAATATTGTTATTAAAGAAGTAATGTTTGTTACTACCTTGCTATTCACAGGTTTCCTTTTGACTACAACAACCTTGTGCTGCGAGCTTTTGGAAACTTTAGGGTTCGAGACTGTGAATTTAGTGTTAGAGGTGCTTTTGCTGAAACAGAATCAGTATGGGAATTACATAAAATAGTAAAATTAGTTAAGGAAATCAACAAAATAAGATCAGTTCCAGCAAAATCAGAGAAGAAAAGCTAAACTAACCTTAGTGACTCCATGAAAGCAGCAGCAGGTAGATAAACTCGTGAAAACCAAAGATGAAGAAAATTGCAGAGGATGAAGATTTACATATAGTTTGGAAATGAGAAAGACGAAGTAAAAGAAGAAAATTATTTTTCCACTAGTTTTGTCCTTAAATAGACAAAAAGAGATGACCGGTTGAAATTGAACGTGCCGGTAAACAAGGGGAATAATAAACACGTGTGGACGGTTACGCCTAATTCACGGAAGGTTGTCGGTAAAGAAAAATATGGGAAGATGAATAAATGTGGCGTTGTGAAGTAGAGGTTCTCATATCATTCTCTTCTTCGCAGAGAAGACATGTGAAGAGGCAAGATGTAGGAACGGAATCTTGCAACAGCAACGTCCCAGCGAAGTTTTAACCAATAAGTGTATGCGAAGACCATCGCGACTATTCGAAGAGTGATGTAGCAGGTGACATCAGCCTAATCACGAAGAAAGTGTGAAGACCTTGCGAGATTGAAGAGGACGTGCGAAGAAAACCCTTGTAAGCTCGCGAGAAAGACGCAAGCCAGATCCAGAAATAAAGGTTGACTTAGCTGTCATCCACCATGTAATACCCTATATAAAGAACCAAACAGACTTGAGAGAAGGGAGAGACCTGTTGGAGTGGTGAGAAAGCAAAGAGGAGATAGAAAGTTTAGAATAATTCTTATTTCTTTGTATGTTAACCATTCTTGTAAAAATTCATAAAAGAATCTAATAAAAACTTTGTGATTATTCTTGAAGTTTGGGTATATTTTTGTGTAATCTCATTAGGGTGTGATTATAGGGATTCCTGCAATTACACCAAAAGTCACAGTATAAGCATGACATTGTTTGTTTGTTTTCTAAAGCAGAAATATAGATAAACAAACTTGAACACCTCGATTTGGTTACTCATAAATTAATGGAGGGTTGGTTTGTCTAACGAAGTCCCAGTACGGTGAAGAATTCAGTAACACTTGTGAGCTTTTATTCTTGTCCACCAGCTAATTCATTAACCAACAAATGCATCCAGTGTTAGGTTTGATAAAGCCGCATATATACAATGGCCTGTGAGAGAAGTCTAGTATGTCTCTTCGCCGTACAATTCTTGGTATTATTTTCAACGGAGGAGGTTCGAGCAAAAATTTCTGCTGTCATTGTTTTTGGAGACTCAACAGTTGATGCAGGCAACAATAACCACAGGCTAACTCTCGTTAAGAGTAATTTCAAGCCATATGGTAAAGACTTCAAAGGTGGAAAACCCACCGGTCGTTGGTCTAATGGCAGACTGTTTACCGATTTCATATCTGATGCTTTAAGAATTAAGCCGTCCATACCAGCTTATTTGGATACAAATTTCGGCATAGAAGATTTCGCCACGGGTGTCACCTTTGCCTCTGGTGGAGCTGGGTATGACAATTTAACTACAACATTAGTAGTAAGTATACTTAGAATTTCATGAACAATTTGCCATTCACGTTTCATGAAATTAATACTCCCTCCGTTTCATGAATATTTTAGCCGTTTTATTTTTATTAGAGTAACTATTAATAACCATTGTCAAATGGAAACAACATATGCAGAACGCCATACCTCTATGGAAGCAACTGGAATTCTTCAGAGAGTACCAAGAGAAGTTAACCAAGTTTCAAGGGAAAGAGAAAACAGCCGAAACAATACATGAAGCATTGTACATAGTAAGCATAGGAACGAATGATTTTATGTTGAATTACCTCCATATTCCTATACGGTCACTGCAGTTCAGCATGGAGGAGTTTCAGAAATTTCTAGCCAAAAGTGCTGGCGAGTTTATTAAGGATCTTTACAGTTTAGGTGCCCGGAAGATAGCACTAGGTGGGTCTGTTCCCATGGGGTGCTTGCCATTCTCAAGAACTTTGAATGTATTATTAGGAAGAACATGTGTGGATCGCTATAACAAAGTGGGTACGGATTTTAATATACATCTCCTCAAGTTAATAGGAGACTTGAGGAAAGAAATTGATGGGATCCGACTGGTATATGCGGATGCGTACGTTCCTTTGTCAAAAATGATGCAAACACCATCCTTATACGGTGAGTTCTCTCTTATACTCCCCCGTCATAGTTTACCTGCTTAAAATGGTTTTTGTACACAGATTAAGGAAAGTAGAGAGAGGATATTTTTTTCCAAAATTACCCCCAAACTAGTATTTAAGATACATATCTAATTTTAGTTGGAGAAGAAGGGAATAAATGATATATAAAGAGATGAGTATTTAAGATGTGAATGACAAATAGAATTATACAATTCTCAATACCATGACCTAATTCCAACATAGGGATAAATTAGGATAAAATGGGGAAAAATATAAAACTTTGCAACTAAATTAGGACAAAAAAAAGCCCAATTTAGACAAGTAAACTAGGGCGGAGGGAGTATAATTTGGCCAACATCATGGTAGACAGACTGAATTTGTTACGGGTCTCTCACCATTTCGATGTCTGGTGCATGAGCGATTTTCATACAAACAACGCATATGTTAGCCCAAAATTGTGGATTCTTGATTTTCATTTTCTTGTTTGATAGTTTCATGTCATGCTTCTTTGACTTCTTTGGTAAATTTATTGTTGTTCAAATGTGTAGGATTGGAGGAAGTGAAAATTGGATGCTGCGGGACGGGAATAATTGAGATAAACCAACTGTGCTCATTGGCAAAGTCATTATGTAAAGATCCTACTAAATACATATATTGGGATTCAGTACACTTGACTGAGAAGGCAAATAGCTTACTTGCCGATAGCTTTTTGAAGGAAGACCTAGCTGAGTTAATCTGAATCTCCGACCATCAAATGATGTACTCCCTAATGGTGCTCATGTATCAAGTATAAATAAACCATGAGTGTGCATAATAAATTGATCCAGATAAATATTTTAAGACTCTCTTCCTAATTGATGATGATGTTCTTAATCAGAAGTCTGGGATTCTTTTGAGTTTTAGCACATAATCATTTTGAAATCCCGGGTACATGCCGTATGAAAGTCATAGTGCTTTTCAACGCGGCAAAGAGAAATCAAAATCGAATTTTGGTACGGGAAAACCCAACTTAAAATCACGTACGATCCTCATAAGTCATACCCAAAAATTAAGACAATGCTTTTGTACATGCCTTAAAAGAAATTCAAGATATTTTGTGTTTCTGTTGAATGATAAGAGTTAGAAATTATATTGGCCAATCCTCCCTGAAATCCAAAGGTTTGAGTCAAACCTTTTAGACGGACGTAATATTAGTCAAACTTTATTGACGGACTGAGTCAAAGCGGTCAAGGCCGTTTGATCCTAAATCGTGTCTAAAATACCTTTTTGTCCTTAAGACTTAACCAGAAATGGAATGGGCAGAGTATATAACCCAGACCCGTAAATGATACCCGAACATCACATTATCGGCCGACCAAATTGCTTCCCTGTCCGTCGAAAATTTTGTGCAGAGAATTTAAAATCAGTTTTCCTGTTTTTAAAATTTCATGAAATTAAGATACAAATTTAGATAATCAAACAAATTGGTAAACGATTCCCTTCAATTACAATCATATCAACAAACCATTAGTTCAACATTCTTCAAAATCTCCATTACATCGATCGGAATCGACCAATTTCTTTATCACGTTCAAAAAAAAAAAAAAAAAAATCTTCGTTGTTTACCAACCCCTCAAATTGATTTATTTAAAGTGAAACACCTCAATTTGATACAAGAAACCCTCAGATTGATACGAGAAAAACAATTAAGAGTTTAAAATTCCATAGATTGTATCTCGAAATTAAACTGATTTGTAGGAATTCAAATCTGAAAAATATCAATGAAACAAAGTATGAACAGAGATTCTGGGTCGGTCGCGGGTGTAGAAGATGGCTAACTGGATCAGACGCAATCCCAAAAATCCAAACCAGCAAGGCTAACACAAAATTAGTTGATGAACTGACTCGAAACAGTGGGTGAATCGACCCAATCTTTGATTTTGCAACCCATTTTGTTCATGCTCACTTAAATGATTCTTCCATGATTCTTGCGTTTGATTCTCAACAGTTAATTAGAAATCTCTCAACCAATATTAAACCCTTTAACATAACCTTATTTGATTCAAATTCTAATGTTTTTTCTTTCTCTGCGAACAAAAACGAAATGAAGTAAAATCCCCAAGAAACACACTTTGTAAAAAAAATAAAAATCAAACTCGATCAGTAAGAAATAATCTCATATTTTTTTGTTGTTTTCTGGCACTTGGTATCAGCAATAAAATATCAAGCAATAACAAGTGAATTGAAAGACAAGGAAATACTAGAATAATGAAACTCTCAGCCTCAATACTTCTTCATTACTACTAAACCTCACAGATTTGTGTTATCCCCAACTTTGGGTTATGGGAACTGTTAGCTTGGTCGTCTAGTAGAGTTGAATTTACACTTGCTCACCATGCACTTGGGTAGGCGACATGTGGAAGGAATACATTCCACATGAGATATACGTCTAGTAGAGTTGTTGAATAAAAGAGTTGGTTGGATTTATAAATACGTGAGTGAGTGAGGTGTTTATTAAAAAGTAAGTGAGTGAGTTGTTTATTAAGAAAAAGAGTTGTTTATTAAGGACTCCACGTGTTGTTATATTCTAACGCATGGTGAATACGTGTTGAACGGAAGTGGAAGAGATATATTAGTAACTAATCTTTGTTTTTTTAATCAAAACAAACAAGAGATTTATGTTTTCGCTTTCCCCTTTCCTCTTCTAGTAAACGTTCTTTTTTTTAACTGAAGTACTTCCCTTAAATTTCTCTCTGAAGCTCGATCCAGCTGATGTGTGGTGGTGAGAAATATTACTTTTTTTGGTTTCTTTGGTAATTTTGGAGAATTGGAGCTATGAATAAAAATGAGATGTTTAAGACTTTAAGTAGATGTTATTAGTTATATTCTACCAGCTTACAATAATCACTAGATTGATCAATTCCGATCGACCTGATGGAGATTTTGAAGAACTTTAAATTATTAATTTGTTTGTTAGATTGTTGCTGAGTGAAATTTGTAATCAGTTTATTTGATTATGTAAAATTGTATCTCAATTTGATGAGATTGTGAAAATAAAAATTCTGACTTTGATTTCTCTGCACAAAGCTTGTGACAGGGAAGCATTTTTTTCATCATATAGAAGGCGTTCCTTTGGTCGGCCGACAACCCTTATGCCGACAACCCTTATTCCGATCGGTTTCTTAAACCGACCCATTTCTCCTAAACCAAAAATAAACCTAACTATGGTTAGTTATTAACTGTACTAGAGGGGTAAACTTGGTAAAACAAATTCAAAACTTAAGAAATATACACGGACAGACTCACCAGTCCTTCTATTTAGGTTGAATCAAACGTTGACTGGATTGGTGGGAAAACCAAAACTATTGGATTTTGGTGACGATTTCTCAATTATATTGATATATATTTATATTTACAGTGTCATAACAAGTGTGCGGAAAGGAAAATGAAGCCAAGAATATAAAAAAGCTCATACAGTTGGACGACAAAAACTTAAAGTCATTGTCTAAGTTTTCTTCTCTCGCGTATTGAGCCAAAAATAATAATTCGATTTCTAAAATACGTGAGCTTCTATCATTGATTTTCCAGTGTGGGACTAAAGATTTCAATAAAGCTACACCTGCGTGGAACTAAAGATTTCATTCACCTAAACAAAAATGAGCACTAGTGCCCTTAGTGATTCTTAGGTTCTAAAATTATGCTTCAAAAAAGAAACGAAAAAAAGGTTCTAAAATTAGGTCACTCCAAAACACATATTAAAAACTCATTTTAAAAAGGCTCCACCTATTTGACACCCTCACTTTTCCTATTTGTTACCCTCGTAATAATTTCTAAAGTAATTCTACTTTTCAATTCTACTTTTCCTATTTTCCACCTACACAAGTCAAATACAATTTGACTATAACTATCACCACTTCTATTTTGTCTTCTTCTCCACTAATCTTTATTTTCACCTGAAACTCATTAAAAAATATTAACCCTACGATAGAACTCTGTATAATTAGTTCACTATTATGTATAAGCCATTTACTATTTCTTTAAATCTTATCATTTAACTAGTAGAAATTAACGATTTAATCGGAAAATAATCCGTAAATCATTATTATGGAAGATTCTACAATTAAAAATCTAGGGAAAAATATTCAAACCTTAAATGAAAGGAACAACCAACAAGATTTTGCTAATTTATTCGAAAATACATCCATTGAAGAAGATATGGAGGTAAGTAACTGATTTATTTTCGTTTGATTTGTATTTTTCCCGGTTTTTTCTTCTTCTAATTTTCGTTGAACTGGTCTCCAGTTTCTGGACGACCACAAAGCACTTCAATCGTCCAAACATGGACGACTGTGTACAAAAATCGTCGTCTATAACTGGACGACTATACACTTGGCGACGAGATCGTTGTTGGACGACTGTAGTACCTTGTGATTCTTCTTAAGCGAACGAATTTAACTGTCTGACATTATTTTAGTACTTCACAACTCATTAAGATGTCATTCCCAATTTGGATCTGCTGAATTTTTTATTTTAGACGAAGAAAAATAGGACGATTCGGAGAAGAAGAAGTGCCTCCCGTGAACAAAATTTAGTTTTTTTTTTTTTTTTTTAGAGTTTATTATTGGGGTGGTTCTTTGTGGGGTGTAAACAAAAAGTCAAAGAGGTAGTATTTAGGGTAAATGAAAAAGTATAGAGGTGGCAAATAGGAGAACTGGGAGTGGCAATTAATGAGAGTGGCAAATAGGAAAAGTTGGGGTGGCAAATAGGTGGAGCCTTTTAAAAATTAGCCCCACCAAAACACATATTAAAAACTCATTTTCTTCGATAATCCTCCACGCATATATTATACAACAGTTAACCGAGATTTCTGATTAAATTTTTTGATGTTTATTTCTTTTTTCTTAGGTCGAAGGGTCTCCTTGGAGAGTTGCATGTCCATAAATCAGACATATTTTCTAATCCAATCCGACTTGAATTTAAGCCAAATTCAGACATTTCACCATCAACAAATTAAAAACAAACCTATTACACCAAAATTCACAATTTATGCATGACATTGTTAGTTAGGTTTTTAAAATAGAAATAAAAACAAACCTATTACACCAAAACTCACAATTTATGCATGGTTGTTAGTTTGGTTTTTAAAATAGAAAGATAGAATTGCAAAATTGAACACCTCGATTTGGTTCCTCATAAATTTGATAGTGTGGTGGTTTCTCTAACAAAGTTCCTACATGGTGAGATTTCAACACTTGTGTGAGCTTACATTTGATTGCATTCTTATATCTAGGCCAAGGTTGTTCTCCAAATCTCATTAACTAGTGACTGTATCTAGTATTGGGTTCAATAAAGCCGCATACAATGGCCTATGAGATCACTCTAAAATGTTTATTCGTTATACAATTCTTTTTATCATTTTCAACGGAAGAGGTTCAAGCGAAAATTTCCGCTGTCATTGATTTTAGAGACTCAACAGTTGATGCAGGCAATAATTACCTGAACTTAGCTATCTTTAAATGTAATTTCAAGCCATATGGTCAAAACTTTGAAGGTGGCAAATCCACTGGTTGTTGGTCTAATGGGAGAGTGTTTACCGATTTTATATCTGCTGCTTTGGGTATCAAGCCGTCGATACCTGCTTATTTATATGCATATTTTGGTGTAAAAGACTTCGCCACTGGTGTCACCTTTGGTTCTGGTGGAGCTGGATATGATAACTTAACTTCAACACTAGTAGTAAGTACTTTAAGACCCCGTTTGGTAAAATTTATGATTATTGATAATTATAAATATGTAAATGATTTGATAGAACTATTTATATGATAATTTTTCATAAAGATCATTTTTAAATAATTGATTAATTTAGAAAAACACTCTTAAAGAGGAGAAGAAAGAACAAGGACCTAAAAATTTATTTTCTTAATCTGATATTGTTTTTTTTGTCTTTCTATTTCCCAAAATCAATTAAAAATAATTGATTACAGTATCTTTTAAAAACAACTTTTTTATTTATTTATGGTAATAATGAGTTTTTTTAATTATGATTAAAATAATTGTTTATTATAAATTTTGGCAAACACTCACATAATGGATTATGAGCTTATAATCAATTATAATAATGGTTACAAAACAACCCCTAAGAATTTCATACACATTTTGAAATTCAACTTTCATGATATAGTTAAACCTATGTATAGTGATATTATTCTATATTATAAAGATAACCTTTATATAAGAATTAAACTTTCTGATCCCAATTTACATCGGTTAAAAATAAGAATAAACTATATTATCCGAATAAGCATTATGTTTTACGTCCCGCTTTCACGATTTTACCTCCCAATAAAAATAATTTGACATTATAATAATTAAAATATAGTTACTACTTGACGATTGTATAAATTGTACTGAACAATTCCTAATTTTTACTTTTTATACACGTAAAGAAAGAATGAGATCTTTTGATTTGAGCATTTCTAGATAATTACTATCGAAATTGTATAAAAGTGCTTCATGTTTATTGAAACTAACCATTCATCTTCTCCATGTGAAACTCTATATAAAAATAGCCTCGATATATAAATATTTTTTGTGTTCGGAAATGATAATCTTATATAGAGGTCCTATTGCATTATTAATATTTTAGGTATTTTTTGATTAGATTGTTATACGAGTAATAAGCATGGTCTATTGAAACTAATATATGTAGGGTGCCATACCTCTATGGAAGCAATTGGAATTCTTCAAAGAGTACAAGGAGAAGTTAGCTAATTTTCAAGGAGAAGAGAAATCAACCAAGATAATACGTGAAGCATTGAATATAATAAGCATAGGGACAAATGATTTTATGTTGAATTACCTCATTGTTCCCATACGACAGCTACAATTGAACATGGAGAATTTTCAAATTCTTCTCTCCGAAAATGCTGGTAAATTTATCAAGGGCCTTTACAATTTGGGTGCTCGAAAAATCGCATTAGGTGGATCAATTCCCATGGGGTGCTTGCCATTCGCAAGAAATCTGAATGTTCTATTAGGAAGAACATGTGTTGATCTCTATAACAAAGTGGCGAGAGATTTAAATATAAAGTTACTTAAGTTAGTTAGAGAGGTGAAAGAAGAAATCGATGACATCCAACTAGTGTATGCAGATGGTTATACTCCTTTGGTACAAATGGTTCAAACACCATCTTTGTACGGTGAGTTCTCTCTTAATGCAAACTAGTTAGGTGTTTTTATTTTTCATTTTTTTGTTTGATAATTTCATGTTATGTTTTCTTGACTTGTCTTGTTAATTTGGTGTTGTTTAAATATATAGGATTCGAGGAAGTGAAAGCTGGATGCTGCGGGACAGGAAAATTTGAGGTAGACCAATTGTGCACGTTGGAAATTGAATTTTTATGTAAAGATCCTACTAAATACATGTATTGGGATGCAATACACTTAACAGATACGGCAAATGGTTTACTTGCCGATAGCTTATTGAAGACAAGCTTAGCCGAATTCATCTAAATCACGTGATCATTAAATGATGTATTCCCTAATCTGCGCTCATGTATATCAAGTATAAATAACGCACGTAGTGTGTATGCTAAATTTTCTTTAAAATATTTCAGGACTTTATCTCTTTTTTTTAAGCGAAAGGTTTTCATAACAAGATAATAAAAACCCTTCTCATATCATCATCTATCAAAACATGAATTATCAATTGATTAAGAGTATACAATCATTCTGTTGATAAACATCCAATTATTTTTTTCACAAGAACATCTGCAACTTCGTCGCTTTCATATTTTTATGATCAAGCATAATATTTCCTAATTGAGCAACTAAAAATCTAAAATTATTAGAAACATTTGAAATGATCTAGGCGACATAAGCAAGATCATGACACAACTGATAATAAAATAGTTACTCTTAGATGACATAACTATTGTTCTAGATTGAGAAAAATGAACTCATTACAACTAGCAGATTACATAACGAGGAGTAATACATATAAAATGACAGTTAATATTAACTTCACCGACTCTAATGTGTATATAAAGAAACATACCATTACAATCAATACACATAAAATGCCAGTTCTCATTAAAATTAACAAAAACATAACAATGAATGAGTGAGTAAGTGTAAACAGAGTGTAACTATTACCCCCATCGAACTGATCAATTGTTTGAAGCTTGTGAAAGCTAATAACTTTCAGTTTTTCCTTCAACATTTGATATCGTTTACCATGCATTCTTTTGTGAAAATGTTTATCAGTTGATCAATGTTGTAACGAAGAAACATTGAAATTTTTTGCTTGAAATAGCATAACAAAGTTGAAGTCAAGATCCATGTGGAAATCTGTGAAGACTTAGATGTGCTGATTCTAAGGATTTGTGAAGCCAGAAAAAATCTTTTTGCTAAACATGAAATGGAACGGGAGGAAACTAGAAGACCAAAAAAACTAAGAAATTCAGAAGATGCAGTAACTGACGCTGAGAACCCGGCCAACACCCTGAACCTTCAAGAACCTAAAGTTACTAAAGCGCAAAATACTGGTAGGAGTTCATTTATTATTGAGTATGATGGTATGGAGCATGACATGATTGTTGAAGGGGATAACAATGCTAAGGAGTACTCCCATGTTATGGATGAGGCTGCTGCTGCTTCTCCTCTGGTATTTCAAAAAAAATTCTCCCTTCACAATTTTTTACCTTTATATAATTTTCCTCTCAGCAACCATCTCCTGTTATTCTTGGATACAATTGGCTTCTTTTTTTCTTATAACATGAAAGTTTTAAGCTGTAATTGTCAGGGATTCTTAGGGAAAGACACTCGTGATAATCTACTCTTTCTAAATAACCGTCACTCTCTGGATATCATATTCATCAGTGAAACAAAAATCAATGATAATAGAATATTGGGCCTCTCTAATTTCTTCGATATGCCGAAAAAAATCTTTGTGCCTTCTATAGGTACTGCTGGTGGTCTCTTACTTCTCTAGAAGGATGGATTCCAGTTAATCATCAATAAAACTGACAGAATGATTCATGTCAGAGTTCTCAATGACCCCAGTAGAGGTCCCTAGTTTCTATCATGTATTTATGGTACACCTTATGTCCATGAGAAAATAGAGCAATGGTCTAATATCAATGAGATTAGTAATTCCATTGATATCCCTTGGGTAATTATAGGTGACTTAAACATAACTCTCTCCCCAAGTGACAGAAATTCACTTTCTACTCAAAATAGCTCTAATGTTATTTTAGACCTTATTAAAGATGCAGATCTCACAGACATAGGTTTTAGTGGAAATCCATTTACATGGACGAGTAATAAACATGACACTGGTCATATTAATTCTAGGCTAGATAGAGAGCCTTAGTCAATAGAAGTTGGTTCATTAATTATCCTGATGCTATTCTGACTCATCTTCACCAAAATGGTCCGGATCATGCACCCATTTTATTGGAGTTATGTAAGCAAAATAGAGTCTTAGGTAGGAACTGGAAATTTTTTGAACATTGGTTATCAGAAGATGGCTGCTCCGATGAAATTAAGAATGCTTGGGCTTCTATTTTTTCAGGCTCTAATGCTTTTGTTTTTCAAATAAGTTGTCTAACACAAGGCAAGTTGATAGGTGTTGTAAAACACCTAATTTTATATCTAGTATTTATGCTTTCTTTGCTATTTATTTTGTAAAATATGTATCTTATGTTTAGTTTTGAGTTTTTAGGTGCAATGGAGCACTTGGAGGCAAAAGAATGAAAATTTCCCATTTGGAGCGTAAAGGCAAACACTTCAATTCACAGGCGAGCTATATTTGGAGCGGGCTGAGGTGCGCAAGAAGGAGTGAAGAATATAATGTCAGTTTACCGAAATTGACAGTTGGGCAAGGAAAAGTTAGGCGATCGTTACAAAACTGACAAGCCAAAGATGAACTGGGTACCCCTTATCGCTTCCAGCTAGTTGGCAATATCAATTTGCACTTTCCTACATAGACCTAAAATTCAGAGTCCATCTTATCATTGGTCTAACCTGAGATGCGTTTTGGAGAGGTGAGAAATAGCTGCAGAACTTTTGTGTCTGAGAATCGAGAAGAAAAGAAGCAAAGCAACATCAGTTTCTATATCAATTCGATAAGGAATGGGAGATGAATTTGTTGCTCCTAGTGATGATTTTCCAGGTTGGGTTTGTCTAGAACTCGAGCTGGAACATTTATGGATCTGGTAGATGAGTTTTAATGAGTTTTGGTAGATTGATAGGGCTTAAATTGTGTGATATTCTTTGTTGAATTGAGAGAGGAACAGATTGAAGCTAGGATGTTTTGCTAAAATGGGATTGTGGCTTCAAATCATTAGATGAGAATGAATTAAAGGGTTAATCATTGTCTCAAAATTGAGATGATGATGGTTGAAATTGATGTGAGTTTGAACACATAGCGAGATAGGTTTCTTTGGAGGATTTGTTACTGTTGTTGGAAGTGAACTCAAGAGATGAAGAACTGGACTCAGTTGGTACTTGTGTATGGTAGTTTCAAGATCAAAGTTCTCGAGATTGGGGGTCTCGGGATTGGAGATTGCAGGTGGGGCTTGGCAAGTGATGGCCTAGTGGTGCTATCGATCTTTGTTGTAGCTATGACATCATTGGTGGTGTTGATGCTATTCAAATATGGAATTAGGTGCAGGATTTGAGTCAAGGTTGTTGGTGCAGCCCTGAGTTGAGAAGGAGTTGTCCTGTGACAACACAAAGGGTCTGGTAGCTATGGTTTGTGATGTGAAATGCAACATATGGTGAATGTAGTTGAATGGAACTGAAGGGGTTGAATGTATGAGAGTTTGAAAGCAACCTGGAATACTTGAGATGGGCTTCATATTTGTGTTGCAAGCAATGGTGTGTGGGTTGTAATCGATGCAACTAGAGTTGAGCTCTGCTTTGTTTCAAGAGGTGGTAGAATTGAATTACTGGGGAGAGAATTGAAATGGGAGTATTGTTTTTTTTAGGTTGCTGCTTTGAGCCCTGTAGAAGTTTGTAATGAGATGTTTCTATTGATTGTGGTTTTTCTGCTGCAAGGTAGTGAAAGGAGGAGTCATTGGTAGTCTTTGGTATTTAGTATTGAAGATGATAATTGAGCATGGGTTGAAGTTTGTAGAATGGGTCTGTGATGCTGCTGGTGGTGTAGCAGGGATGGAGATTGAGTTGTTGTTGGTGGCAAGGATGAACTGTAGAAATTGTTATGAAGCAATGCAGTGAGGTTTGAGAAAGAGCTGCTGGATTTGGTACTGAAATAGTGCAGGGTAGGAAATAGTGCAGTTGCAGATGGCACTTAAATGGGTATGAGGTAGCTGAGTGCAGGGAAGAAAAGGTATGATGGATCTGCATTTGCAATGAGTTCTGTGAGTGGAGACGAGTCAGTGTTGGCGTTACAGGGGAGTAGGAATATTGGTTGCTGCTTTCAAGACTCGATCGAGATGGCTAGGAAGGGATGATTTTCTGCTGCTGTTACCAAGGCAGTTTAGCTCGACTGACAGTGAAGTGAATTGGTGACTGCTATTGTGGCTTGATGGAGATGATCGATGGTTGTTCAATGACGCTGTGATATGTGGAGTATATTGCAGGTGCAACTGGTAGTTTGGTGGTAGTTATGATGTGTTCGTAGGAAGTGAGAGTTACAGGGAGAAGTGACACTGAGCTGCAGAAATAGTGCGAAAACGGAGTGAAAATGGCTCGCCGGTGAGCATAGTTCCGGTAGCCGGATTTCGGAAGTTAAAGCATGGATTGAAATATTTCAGTGAATCGCGAAAGGGTATATGTTGGATACAAGAGTTGGCGGCCGGACATATGAACTACGGGTCACGCTTTTGGGTGCGTTTTCGCAAGA